>CM039680.1:38452981-38786183 GCA_022537955.1 Schmidtea mediterranea | reverse complement strand
ATAGTTAGTAATCGCAAAATAGATGTTGAAGCCCATTAGGATGGGATACAAGTGGCCAAAGTTTGGCACAGAACCAACACATCACAGGTTTCAATGCAACAACCATAAACAACAATACCAATCAGCTATTGAATCATATCATTCCAAAGGACACAGCAGATGTTCAAGCCAAAGTAGTAACGAGAAATCCGGAAGATAAAGCGTTAAATTAACCAAGTACAGTTATAAATAATTTCACGGAACAATCCAAAATAGCAAATGAAAAATGCTCACCATGTTCAAAAAATGGGACATTCGGTCAGGAGAATTGTTACGAAATTTACAATGCAGATATGTGGTAAAGAGGGCACATACTGAGAAAATATTGTAGACAACTTAATAACAAAGCATGTTACCAATTGTGGTCAAAAGGACACCCTCGCAGGCAATGTACATCAAGAGAGAACCAAACCAATCAAGATTAAATAACTCTAATGGGAAACCCACAAAATCAAGTGATGCAGAAAATAGACATATGCTACGGGAAACACTACAAACGGAATGCCCCATGGAATTTAAAAGAGATGATTTGCAACAGATGCCCACCAATATACAACAACAACGATCACTTTATGAGGAAGCAATGAGGAGATCAAGAGCTGCGAACTAGAGATATCAAGAACAACAACAGCTGAATGGCAAGCTTACAAACAGAGGAAGCTCAGGGGAAATCCAGCAAAGATGGGAAATTCGAAAAATCAAAAACCCCGAAAAGGAATCAAATTGATGAGAATGGAAATTCCAGCATGAAATTTCCACTGCGGAGCAGTGTGTTTGAGAACGAAGGGGGAAGGAAAATATGACTAACCGATAATCGATGAAAACAGTTTGTGATTGATACGATGGGAGAAATAGAGGCCATCAAAGAATTACAGAGGAGAAAAACAGAGACGTCGACAACTAAAAAGAAAAGGACAACTGGAAATCAGACGAACCAGAAACAAGAGATTAAACAAGTTTAGAGATTGATTGATAATGGGAGGATCAAACGAGGAAACACTATATGTACGAGATAGAACGAACTCGAAATGAAATTATGACACAAAAAATACGAGATACACTTGAGAAAAGAGCAAGAGGAAGTTAGAAAAGAACAAGAGGAAGATCAATTAAAGAAAAGAAGCAATTGTGAAAGCAAGAGAAAGCAGGAAAAGAAAGAGGCACTTAATTTTAAAAATAGAATGGAGCATTGAAACATTAAAACAAGAGCAAGCATTAGATCAAAAAATAGAAGTGATGGCAAAGAAAGCGCTATCGCAAGAAATGAAAAGAGCCAGAATTAAAACCGCAAAAACAGATGAAGCAGGAAGCATCAACGTCACAAGGAAAGAAGATATCAGAACCTAATAAATAGCAAAAAATCGAAATCCAGGGGATACTGCTACAAAAAAATGAAACAGAATTCAAGAAAAAAAAAGCCCACGTGGAAGTGAAGGCTCCAAATCGGGAATAGAATAAAAGAGGATATGTTTCCAAAAAGGACAACAAAGGATTAATGAGAGGAGGAACAACCACATAATCAATATGTGCTGAGACGAATACAGACGAATCAACAGATTGAAGACGAAAGTGAATAAGCAGTCTGGGTTGTGGAGAATATTCAATCTATGCGAAGAAATAAACTATAAAGATGAATCAAAATCCGAATTAGAGGAAATTGGAAACAACGCGTTGCAAGAGAAGATGAAACTGAAGATATTAAAAGAAAATTAACGAGATGATAGAAGAAGTAGATCGAAACCAAATTCCTAAATTCAAAGATACAACCGCATACTAGCAGATAATGAAAACTAATTGCCGAAAGGAATATCAACAGGATAATGGTACATTCACGGCATCATGAGAAAGAATATGATAAAAAAAACAAGTACCAAGGAATCTGAAGAATATGATAGAGAAGAATTCAGGTAATTATTTATTTCCAGAGATACAGACAGTAATGCAACAAGAGGCGAAAGACAAACGAGTTGTGCCTCTTTCTTCCATGATTGGTTAGTGAAAAAGCTAGGGACCCAGTTATAAAAATAACCTTTATATTACGTCAGGAAGGAATAATTAAAGCGAGATATAACCTAGCGGTATTGCTCTAATATTGGCCAAAGGATTAAATGTGGATCATTAACACAAAATGTGAAAAGCCGAAGAAACGGACAGCGGCAAATATAGAGCAGAAAGAAAATCCAAATATTGTTTTTCAATAACAAAGAAATTAAAAACACCGGCAATTAGAAAAAGAGAGACCAAAAGATAATGAGACAAAACCAGATAAAAATGACAGAACAAGCAATGACCAAGGCTAAGAAAATATATTAACGAATATCCGTTACTAGACGAGAGTTCAATGAAAATATTGTAGGAAGCTGTACGAGACACAGAATTATAGAGATTTGACAACGAGAGAACAGATTGAGTGATAGCCAAATATAGGGAGAGCACCAAAGAGATATGAGAGGGAGATTTGACCAATATAATAAAGATAAATAAATAAAGCTTCGAATGATGATGAAATAAAGAAAATTTGGTTAGGATCCCGAATGTCAATGCACGAATTTATACGCGGATAAACGAAGGAGATTATCCAACCAATAATCGAAAGTAGGCGCGATTGATGGCCTGAGTAGAAGACCTTGGGGGCAATAATGTATCAAAACGGCAAATTAACGTCGCGAGAACGAACCCCGATATACGAATTAGGTATTTGGGAAGACGGGCAAACCATTAATATCATTAGCATGGATGAACCAGAGAGAAAAAATACAACAAAAAGGAACAACAGATCAAGAATTTCAAGAGGAAATGAAAAGAAAGATGGACCAAATATTACCATTCCAGTTTATGGAGACAAGATGCGAAGTTTGAGCACGAAATTTGCAACCTATAGATGATTCGCGATGCGATCAAACACCATTGGAAAAAGCGTGTATCATGGAAAAGACAAAGGAGTGGAAAATGGAAAATGGAGTGAGAGAACGAACCAAAAATGAGAAAATACATACCAGGAGAAGCGCCAGAGGACGCAGGCTAAGTGAAACAACCTAGAGTTATATGAAATGAACCATACGAAAATCTTACCCCAGAGGAAATTGAATAAACGAAAATGATTGGCCAACCAGAGAGACCGAAGAAAATAACGATATTAGAGCTCGACTAGCCCCATACACATGGGGAAATAGTGGATGGGCTGAAAAAGTAAATCAGCTGAAGAAGAGAAAAATCATCGTATATCACAAGTCATCAATTCTATACGGAAATCGGAGGTACCGTATGCAATTTTGAGAGTATTACCCAAACGGAGATGGCGGTAGGAAAAGGAACACAACTATTCAGTGTTTTTCTATTAGCAAGAGGCAGGTATGACGGAAGTAGAGTGGCATTAAATCGAAAAAGTCACGATTTCAACGCCAAACCGGAAAGGGAAAATGGTAAGAACGACATAGTAAAAAATTGGGAGTAGATTCCAAGATCTATTGATAAGCCAAGTAACGCCGACAATCTACTGAAATGTTTGCAGGAGGTAAGTTACCACAGTTCGCTACTGAAAAAAATACTGTACACCTCAATTCAGTGGAAAAGAATGACACGATATACTATCACCATCGAAGTAAGAAACAGAATCCTGAGAGAAATGAAAATGCGAAATTCAACAAGAACAAGGCGCAGACCACGAATCAGTTTGTACTCGAAAAACGAATTCCGAGAACAAGATAACTTGCCACAGATATAGATGTCCTGTGGAGAAGGGACTAACAACGATTTAACAGAAACGCAAAATGCAGAGGAGTTAGCAAGCGATATGAGACTGGAGCAAAAGAATCAAAGACGAACTGTAACAGATTTAGCAAAATGGATAAATCGATTCGGTGTACAGAGTAGAGAATCTGCGAAATATAGTAAAGGAATAGCAGGAATATCGGAGAATGTCTGCGTGGTACCCAGAGCAGTTCAGAGAAATATCCGAACAATGAAACCACTGAATGGGCAGCCGAAAAAAGCAATAGAAAGTATGATCTAAAAATCATGGACACCAGATTTACGAAACCGATTGAAAGAGAATTTTACATCACTGCCAGTTAAGTGAAGTAAAAAAGCGAATACGTATGAATTGCCCATTTCATTTACAATACGAGCGACTAATCATTAGACGAACGCATCTCGAAATCGGAGTTAACGCAAATGCAATTGGGATTATAATGTAAACCATAGCGAAAGATCGCGGTAGAGAAATCAATAAAAGAGAAATCAAACGAAACGCCAATAAGGACGACCAAGAGGTCTAAATACCAGAGTTCACCTGCAGGCAGATGAGTACCATCGTCATCACAAACAGGAGATGAGAGATACTGAATGGAATCTAAATGATATTCGTAGATGAGGAACAACCGGAGAATACCGAATCAAGAAAGTCTTGTTTATGACAGAAACGAAGATGATTCTGATAACCAGATGAACCAGATGGAGTTAGTAATGTGGATCAATAAGACAGCCAGTTCGAATTTATAGAGCCAGATACCGGGAGGAAAATAAAAAGAAAGAGGAGAGACGCCGAAACTCACAGGAGACCGAATAGGGACAATTGGATAAATTGAACGAGGAGCTACACACATCTAGGATAACAACACGAAACAACCCAAACGAAAGAAACGGTACAGCAATGGAAAAGAAATCCAGAGGACGACCAAAAATTGGATTAACCAGCTCCAGAAAGAAAAAAACTAAAGAAAGGATTACAGATTGGATCATTGACAACGAAATTAAAACAAAGCTCAGTCAAGTTAACGAAGCAGTTACAGGGAAAACTGAAAGGTCAAGAAAAGGAGCAAAGTGGACAATTAGATTGATTAACTGACATGCTTGGATTTGCAAACCCAGAAATAAAGAAGAAAATTTGAACTTAATATAATCGTGAGCGGGAAGCGAAACAGCTTTTGACAGCAATAAAGCCAATAATAAATAAATCATGGACAACAAGGTCACTTAATACAACCAAAGAATCCAGAGGAAATACTATTGATAATAAATCACTTAACGAAACGATCGATGACCCAAACAGATATTGGTAAGGAATGGCCTACCTTAATGTACAATACGATAGTTAATATACAGGAAGCGAACTCCAAGATACAACCAAAACGGATATGATATTCGCAATAACAAGATATCATCAGAAGGTTAATTGAGAACCATTCATTCCTGATCTCAACGGAGGATGGCAGACTTTTATAAATTGTAAGTTAAGATGATTCAAACTGGAATGATGCAAGCAAGTTAAAAGAGTATTAATGAATTCGAAAAACGATTATGCAAGCGATCCAAAAACAGCTAGAAAAGGAATGAATACGATAATCACATACAATTTATCATATGGATTGATGTGCGTGAAAGGAGGTAGAACCGTTATGTGTAAGTAATATTGATTGCCGATAATTAAAAGATTGGTGACAACATTACTCATTAAAAGAAACGGAAGAGTGCAAAGCACGCGGAACCCCGGTAGATTACAGAACAACTGGCTAACAGCAGATATCGTATAATGTATACCAAGAAGTAGATTTCATTAAACGAATCAAAGAATGTCGGTAACAAGGAAAATTGTAGCAATTTCATTGCGGACATCACCTCAACATTCAACAATTATAGAGAAGCGGGTACGGAAACAACAGTAGTATCAGTAACGAGGAGCCGAATGTGTATGAGAAGAGGATTCACTACATGAGCACTCAATAGCTGGACGATCGTGAATGTAGCGCCGAGGGAAAGGAAGATAAAAACTACCCGGTATATTGCTGCCTGGGAAGAATAAACGGGGATGACGAGACATGTCAAGAGGAGAGTACACTATTAAATCAATTAGTTCAAAGAGTAGTAGTGATCGAAGCTTACCAAGTAAAAGTTGGAGAAATATCAAGGATATTTTGATCCAGATACGCAAGCAATGAAAAAGTACCCTCAATGCTGGCAAACAGATAGATCATGAACGGGAATGTCCACTGATCGTTACTTCACGCCTGTACCAGAACTTGTAGACTCACTTTATTGACAAAAGTAGGCAATTATTTGATGGAAGTCCAAGGACAAGTGCACAGGAAACCGAACTAACACGCAAAAGATTGCATTAATGAATTACGTGAGACACCAGGAAAGAATCGGAAAACCAATCGATAACCACAAACTTATCGGATCAGAGGTCACGCACGGTAAGTAATATTAACTGACACTTACATCGGAATAGGACTTTATTAAAGGAGAATGGTGAGCAATATGCGACGACAATGGTAGCTAGTACGAATTATAAAGGAATATTCTTATCACGAACAGCGATACCGAACGCAAAAGCACAAATAGACCCCAAGGATGTAAAACTATATCTCTATATAAATAACAAGATGGATTTCTTATATCACAAAGGATTGGCATCAACAGAGAAAATATACTACGACTTGGTTAAAAATGACTGTATCTTGAACAGAGAAATATTAAAAACAAAGTTAGCAATGGCAATCACAAATCCGGATAACGCAATTCCACTACTGCCACTCCAAGAGGGATATTTTGGGAGAATCGTTGGAGAAGTTATGTATACGTACAAATGTGAAAAGACAATTGCAAAACTGCCAGAGAATTCAACAATCCCAAGAGATAAATGCATAAACGAATTAGAGATAATGCATAAAGGAAAAATCAGATTCGCTCAGCCAGTGACAAGGATGATAAATCCAGAGAAATTCGTACCCAATATGTTCAGTTGTAGTAATGTATATGGACCATTATTCGAAATAAGAGATGGAAGTTGGTTACAATTCCCAACTCGAGTAATAGTAGCGCCGCCAAAAATATTTGGATTAACAGAATTGGCCAGCGAAGCAGAATTCAAACCAGTTGATATATCACAGAGTGGAATATACAAACAAAAGATCTGGAACGAGCCAGAGAACATTTATTATTCCCAGCACAAAGGCAAGCAATATTATCTAACATTGTAACTATAACGGGAGGTACAACTATGGAGAGAAACCCAACTACGAATTGTTACTATCGCCGGATCATTTTCAACATGCTACAGCAAATATGATGAAAGCCATGTGGGGAAGATTCTTAATCTTCGGACAAATGATGGCAGGAATTTTAGGAATAATTCTCATTATTCAAATCGTAAGAGTAATCCTAACACAAATGTTAGCATGTTTCGATATTTACAAAAGAGAAGAAAAATCAACTGGAAAATGGCAATTGGATTCTTACCGTTTTTAGCAAAGACAATGGTGTTACATGGACACTCAAAAGATATCCACAAGATAAAGAGATTGGTAGGAATTCTAACTAAAATGAACGGTACCGATGAAGAAGTCGGACGAAAATTTAAAGCAATAATGAGATTAGAAGCCGAGAAAACCAGAATGAAGCGTCAAAAAACGAGCAACTGGAAACGATGGATAAACTTCAAAGATGATAGTAGCAGCGACAACGACGAAAATCAAGGAGGAACGCAGATGCTAACTCAAGAGCAACTCAAACAATGGGAAAATCGAAAGACAAGACATAGTGGACATTATAATCATCCACCACCAGTATATGAATGTCTAAAGAAAGCAGCATCATCAGTAGAGAGAAACATGCCGGTAGAAAGACACGTACCGACATCAAGATCAACAACATTACGAAATATTTATCCAGTACCATACGAACCAAATTGGGCAGACTTAGTGCCAAGAACCAGCCAAAGATCAAGAAGTGTGGATCAGGATCCAGAAACTCGAACTATAGCTATGTTACAAACATTAGCTGGACCAACATTAACGGTACCCATAGAAATAAATGGGGTAGAGATAAAAGCAATGATTGATACCGGAGCAAACATCTCAGCAATAAAAATGGATAAAATACCCGGAAGATTGTGGCCATGCATAGAAGAAGCTAACATGGATGTAATAACTTGCAGCAAGGAATCGGTAGCAGTCATCGGAAAAATCTGGTCGATAATCGAATATAAAAATGTAAAAATCAATACGTATTTAGCAGTTATCAGGAGATTGAGCGCAGATTGTATAATTGGAACAGATCTCATGCCAGAATTACTAAAAGAGATAATAATAGATCTAGGATCAATGGAGCTGAGAGACAAAACCGGACGAATATGTATGTTGAAATCAGAAGTAAGATGCTCAGAGAAAATAGTAGTGCCAGGGCGCACACAAATGATTTGTTACGTAAAAGTGAACGAGGAAACTAGAGGTGAAATGATTTTTGAGCCTAATCACAAAATTTGAGAAAAAGAAGGAACTGCCATTAGCCAGAGAGATAGTGTACGTAAACGACAACAGTGAAATTCCGATCAACATTACAAATTTTGACGAGGAAGATAAAGTTATCTATGAAAACGAAAGATTGGGAAAATTAACACCAATGATGGATATTGAACTTCCAACAACAAAAGCCGAAGGAACTGAGGAAGAATTATGGACAATCGACAGTCAGCTACTAAACGAAACCGAAAAAGAGCAATTACAAAAACTGCTAATGGAATTCAAAGATATATTTCGCAGCATCTGACTTAGATCTCGGTACAAGTGATGTGACGCAACACACGATACCATTAACGGATGATACCCCAATAACATTACGGCCATATCGGTTGGCAGAAGCTCAAAAATCTGTAGCAGAAAAAGAAGTTCAAAAGATGTTAGACGCAGGAGTGATCGAACCAAGTTGCTCGCCATGGCAATTCCCAGTGGTCATGGTAAAGAAAAAAGACGGAACACAACGGTTCTGTATAGATTATCGACGACTCAACGCGGTAACAAAACGAGATACATACCCGTTACCGGATATAAATGAAATGTTACAAATGTTGCACGGAGCAGCTTATTTTACATCGCTAGATTTAAAAAGTGGTTATTGGCAATAAAAGTCAAAGAGGAGGACAGAGAAAACTGCTTTTACTATCGGAAAAGATTTATACCAATTCAAGAAAAATGCCTTTTGGACTAACCAACGCACCAGCTTCATTCCAGAGATGTATGAACTTTTTAACGCACGGCATTAAACAATTGTATGGTATATATTGATGACTTATTATTTATTCTTAGCACCTTCGAGCAACATTTAAAAGATATCCGTAATGTATTCGTTCGACTGAGACAATGGAAATTAAAATTTGAAACCATCAAAAATGCGATTGGGCAAAGGAAAAAGTCACCTTCTTAGGACATATTGTGTCGGCAAAAGGCAAAGAACCAGATCAAGAACATCGAAAAGATAAAGAATTGCCCTGCACAAAGACAGTCACGCAAGTGCAAGATTCTTAGGCTTATGTGGATATTATCGAAAGTTCATCAAGAATTATGCAACCATCGCAAAACCAATACAAGAGTTAACCAAAAAAGATACCCCGTTTATATGGGAAGAGGAACAACAAACAGCCTTTGAAACACTCAGAGATAAACTGATATCAGCACCAATACTCGTACACCCAGATTTTAAGAAACCGTTTTTGTTAGCACAACGCGCAAGTGGATATGCATCTGGAGCAGTCCTAGGACAATGGGATGATGAGAAAAGAGAACGAGTTATTGGATATTACAGTCGAACATTCAAGAAACATGAAAAGAACTACTCTGTGACTGAAAGAGAAGCATTAGCAATAATCCAAGCTATTAAACACTTCAAATATTTGTTATGGGGTCACGAGATATATATCACTACAGACCATCAACCATTGGTATGGTTGGGACAACACAAAGAAGCCTCTAGCAGATTAATGAGATGGGCAATGCAGTTGCAAGAATACTCACCGTATATAAAGTTCAAATCAGGAAAAGCGAACGCCAACGCAGATTGCATGTCAAGATTCGTATTTGAGGAACTGATGGATCATGATGTGAGACGAATATGCATGATCATCGCAGAGGATATAGATTTCACAAAACTGAAAAATGAACAAAAGGAAGACGAGGAGTTGAAAACAATAATCGAATTCATGGATCTAATGATATGAAAATCTTCGACAACAACAGTAAATTAAAAGAGCATATGGAAAAACACAGACATCGATATACCCTAGAGAAGGGATGGCTATTGTTAATGGATGGTGAGAAACGACTTATGTGTTTACCGGAGAGTAGACGAAAAGAGGTGCTAATGCAATACCACGATGGAAAACTTGGAGGACACATGTCAGCAAAAAAGACGGAAGCAAGACTGCGTCAAAAATATTATTGGCCAAATATCGGAGAAGACGTAAAAGGATGGATAAAGAATTGTTTGATATGTGCAACCCAGAAAAAGTACAGGAAGTAAATTAAAGGCACCATTAAAACCAATGCCAATCCCACCAGAACCAATGACGATGATTGCAATGGATGTAGTAGGACCATTACCAGAAACCAACGATGGAAATATCTATATATTAGTAGTGACGGATTATTTGTCAAAATTCCCGGAAGCATTCGCAATACCAGATCAAAAAGCTAGAACAATAGCAAGAATCCTAGTAGAGGAAATATGCTGTAGATACGGAACACCCAAACAGATCCTGACTGATCAAGGAACCAACTTTATGAGCGAAATAATAGAGGAAGTTACAAATTACTTCAGAATTGCAAAATTGAGAACATCACCGTACCATCCGCAAACAAACGGTCAAACCGAACGATTTAACGGCATATTAATTGAAATGATGTCAAATTATGTAAGCAGACACCAAAAAGGATTGGGATAGATATATAAATCTATGCCTTATGGCTTATAGAATGTCAATACACTCAGCAACAAAAATGAGTCCATTCAAACTAATGTACGGCAGAGAATGTAACATGCCGATAGACTTAGAATATCAACCGCCAATATCACAGTATATGGAAATTGATGATTATGTAACAGGATTCAAAGAACGAATGCAAGAGATCTGGAAAACAGCAGGTATGAATATTAGATTTAATCAAGAGAGCTATAAAGAATTGCACGATAAAAAGCGGGATGTGCGTGAGCATAATTTTCAAGTTGGAGACTGGGTAATAATTGCGACGCCAGAAATTATCCCAGGAGTAGCCAGAAAATTACAAAGATGTGGTAAAGGACCATACGAAATAATGTATGTAAACGAAAACAATGCTCGAGTTAAATTGGTCAATAACCCACTCACCAGGCCTATTTACGTGAACGTGAGTAGATGTAAAGCGATACCGAGAACAATAACAAGAGAACCAGAAAATCGAGGTATGCAAACTAGATCACAAACTCAACAACTGAGTATAAACGGACTAACGATGAGTCGAAAACTAGAAGCGACAGCAAATAATACCGTAGAGGAACCTAAACCAGATGAATCCAAAATAACTCTAAACGCGACACAAGATAATGTAGACAAGATGGATAGAATAGTAAAAGCTATCAGAGAAATAATGCCAGAATGGGTCGAAGGAAAAGGATGGATGAGAATAGTAAACAAAGCGGGAAAAATCGCAATGGGTTATGCTAAAGGAGCTAGAAGCCCACCAGAAATGGATCGTATCAAAGAAAGTATACCCATGATCTTCACTATGGCAGATGTAGAAGGAAACGTACCTTTACATATTGCAGTACAACACAGAAACACTCAAAGGATAATAGATATAATTCAACTTATGCAGAAATGCGGACACGCCTCAAATATACCAAACGAAGAAGGACAAACACCATTAATGTTCGCAGTTGCAGCAGATGCTTCTACAACAGTTCTGAGAGAACTACTAAAAACAGGATCATCGTTCAAAGAAAAAGACAATGGAGAAAACAATGTACTACATTATGTGCTGAAATCCAGACAGGCAAGTGCAATAAAATTTATAACCAGTAATGCGACAATTAGAGAGAGAGAAATGATGGGTAAAACAATCCAAACATTATGGGAAGCTATCGACGCCAAACAAGACGAAGCAGCAGCCAATCTGATGAAATGGACCTACGAAGGATCATCACTTAAAGTATTCGATCTGAACTATATGGTAAGAAACAGAAACGTCCTATTAAAAGAAACAATATACGCCCACTACCCATTCCCAAAAACGATAAAAGCAATGTTGAAGTGGGAAGGACTGAAATTCACCAATCATCCAAAAGAAGCAGTACGAATCGGAGATAGAAAGGAACAACTATTAATGATAATACACAGATGGCATCGAAAGCAAATAAGATTTCAAGCGAGCAAACAAGAAATAAAAGAAATGGACGATATAAAAGCAAGAAATAATAAAAGTATATGAGGAAATAATCGAAATAATAAATGTCGAGGACGACATTTCAAAGGAAACCCCGGATGGAAATAATAATGGAGGAGGAAGTGATGACAACAGCAAAAACCAAGATGATCAAGATACCAAACCAAATGCTAGAGATGAAAACAAATCCGCACAACAAGAGAAAAAGGAATCATCCAACGAGGGAACGTCAAGAAACGAGCAACAGCAATAACGAGGGAAAACGAAACAAAGGGATGATGTTACTACAACAAAGAAAAAATCAAAACCGACCGACCCTGCTACAAAAAATAATGATATTAATCACGTCCATCAAGTTAACGGAAGCTGAGGAAAACATCACAAAGGAAATAAAATCGTTCAGAATACGAACAATAAATGAGAAAGGAATCGGAAGTAAAGGAATATGCTTACAATTGACGATGAATACAAGCATAAGTTGTCAATTCGACTCAATAGGAAAACCAGGAAAGATGGAAATACGATCCGAAAACTCATCATCATGCCAAACCACCAAAGATGTATGTAGAGATGCTACAGAAGATAGAAACGTAAAAATCCAAGTAAAGCCAGGGATAGGCAAATTACGAATAATAAAACAGAGGAATAGAAACCATTGAACAAGTGTGTATACAAAATAAAATTATCGATTGTTGGAAAATGAATATGAAAGCAGGAAAGAAATGTGAATGGGATAGCCTAGAAGGCAATGCAGAATATATAATATGTGCCAACAATGATATAATAATAACATGCACATTAGCCAAAACCCTGGGAGAAAAATTCACAACACCAAAAGAAGAGCCATACAAACGTCGAGTACGAGAAAATAAAGAAATAATAATAAAAGTGGAAGCAGACCCAAAGAGCGGAGAAGAGATAATAGTTGAAAATATGGGCAAAGAACCCATCACAAAAGTCTGTGTATTCGAAACTAAAAAGAACGGAACGGTGAATGAAAGAATCAAATGTCAATCAAATGAAGATATCAAAAACCAAAAATACCGCATCCCAACCAAAAGAAAGCGTGGAAAGTATATAGTACATGTTCAGAAAGGAAGAGATGATTACTGGAAATCAATAACCAGAAAGTTACTAGAATCAATTACGACAAAACGTCCGGAAAAAGAAACAAAAGAGGAACCGTACCAACGACAGATCAGAGAAAGTAAAGCAGTAATAATAACCATAGAATCGAATGCGGCAAATGAAGAGGAAATATTAATCGAAAACACAGGTGAAAAACCCATCACAAAAATCTGCGTATACGAACCCCAAAAGGAACGAACCAGTAAACAAAAGAATCCAATGTGAAACAAGCAAAAATATAAAGAATCAAAAGTATCGAATCCCAACAAAAAGAAAACTGGGAAAATACGTAATAAATATTCAAAAAGGAACTCATGAACATTGGAGAACGATAACAAGGAAACCACTCAAGTCAAATACGACAGATCAACCTATAATAAAACAATCTGAGAGAAAACCAAGAAACGAAACATGGAAAAAAGGAATGATCATGGACGACAGCCACCTTTCAATCCACGAAGCATTACAACTCCAGAAAGCACTTAAAAATGTACGACCAAAAGAAGGAATAATGGAGACAACCAATGCAAGGGAAAGCACAACCATGCAGCCTAACGAAAAGAATTACATGATTAAAATGATCTGGATAACAACAGCAGTAATAAGCAGCGTAGTAATGCTGATAATAATTCAACTAGTAAGAACCACCAAATGCAGAAAGAAGTCAACGAAGAGAAGATTATGGCCAGCAGTAGAAAAATTCAATTACGACATCAAATTAGGACAATACGATGCAGAAAGAGCTGAGGAATACGAAATTATAGGAAATTCCAGTACAAGCGGACTCTGGTTAAAAGAACCGCCCATTATCAAAGCACAACAATGGTCCAATGAATTTGATGTATATCAGATAACGAATGAGAAATATGGGGATATACGGACATTACGTATAGAGTCCCCCGGAGACGATGGTGTAAAACGAAAAAGAGACATTGTATATAGTGTAAAATATTATGTAGTATAATAGTAGTAATAGTATGTATATTTATATAAATATTGTACAAAATGTGTCAGAAATAGTAAGCAAACAGAAATGAATGTCGATGAATTAACAATGTATTATAACCAATAGATGGATCCGAATAACGTAAATCAACCAAATCAAGTGAGAATACCACCATTCACAGAAGCAATACAACAACCAGCAGCTGCCAATGTACCTATAGAGATTGTAGAATTAAATCAAGGAATATACCAAGATCAAGGAATCGAGGCAACATGGAGACGACAATGCGAATTAATGACACTAATAACGAACAATGCGCAAACGCAGTGGACAAATACTCATCTGGTATTAACAGAAAGCGTGAACAGAGGCCTACAACAAGCTATAAGACTGGAAGAGCAACAGAGAACTATACTACAACTGCAGAGAATAAATGAACAATTAGCAGATCAAGTTAGATGGCAAGCTGACGAAATTAGAAGACTACGTAGTAATCAACAACACGTAGATCCAGCAAGTTGGGTGGAATGGATAGCATCGATGCCAGAATTCACCCCCAGAACCGGATTCAACAGTAGAATAAAAATAACGCGTACCTTGTAAATATGTAAAATAACACGACAGAAAACAAAGCAACGTCAAGTAACTGAAATTTTTGTAGATATGCAGACAATCATCGAGAGAATTAGAGGAAGCGAGAATCCATCCGAAACTACGAGACAAATAATGAAAAATAAAATTAGAGTGGTGAACGATATCAAGGAAAGACTAAAGTGTTGTAAATGTAAAGAATTACTGATTGGAGCGAGACAGACGAAATGCGGATGCAGAATATGTACAGATTGTACGATAGAAGTAATAGAAACAGAAACAATAAAATGCCCTGGATGTGACGAAATATTGAAAAGAGACGAAGACCCTACAACAATGGATAAAGCTACCAACAAAGAGATCAACAACCTATCAATTCAATGCCAAGTAAAAGAATGTGAATGGAAAGGACTTATGAAGGAAGCGGAAAGTCACGCAAATGAATGCGAATATAACGAGATATTATGCGAAAAATGCCAAACGAGCGCAACAAAAAAGACTATGAAAGAACATCACCAAGTGTGCATCAAGAGAGAGGAAAAATGCGAATTCTGTGGAGTCATCGACGAATGGATAAAAATAGAAATGGAACATCGGAATCTAAAAGAGGAACAAATATGTGATCTATACGAAGGGATATGCACAAACAACTGCGACAAGAAAGATAAAGTCAAACTAAAAGAACATTGGAACGAATGTAGCGGCAAACCAGTCAAATGTCCGTTAGAACTATTCAATTGTCAAGCGCAACTACCAATTATGGAGATGCAAAAGCATATGATGGAAAATAGTATCGAGCATGCCGAAATCATGATGAAAACGATAGGAATGTTGGCATGGGAAGTAAAAAGCCTACGAACAGAAAATGATGCACAAAAGGCACTAATAAGAGAAATATTAGAATCCAGAAAGAATTTCGAGAAAAGCCAAGGAAATACACTCAAGAAAATAGTCGAAATAGAAAAGAAAATGCAACAGATGACCAACAGCCTAAAAGAATTAGAAACGAACAGCTCTGTAGCCGGAAAACATCTTACAGCACCATTCATATGGAAAATAACCGAATTTGCAGAAAAGCTCCAGAGAGCAAAAGATGGAACACAGAGAATTCTAGATAGTCCACCAATATACAGTTGGGAAAACGGATATAAATTGGGCATTAGATTATATCCAAATGGGGATGGGAACGCAACAGGCACCCATATCAGTATCTTCGTCAGAGTAGGAAAAGGAGATTACGATGAATTATTAACATGGCCTTTTAAACAAAATATGATACTTACAATGAAAGGACAAGAGGATTACCGCAACCCAATCAGAACAGGAAATGAACCACAGATGGGAAGACCAACAACCGACTGGAATACAGCAATTGGTGCACCACGTTTTTATCCACAACAACGACTGAGAGGAGAAGGATTCTTGCGAGAAGATAATCTGTATATAAAATTAGAAGTAGAGAAGCCAGATAAGACGTTGTAAAGAGAGAAAGAAAGTGTAAATAAATGTAAATAAAACAATAAAAATCAAATAAAAAATCAAAAAATTTACAAATAATCAGAAAAATCAGAATAACAAAAAAAAATTCAAAAATAATAACGATATTTAGATGGCAAGCGGAATCAGCAAAGAAATAACAGTACAGATGAGAGAAGGACCAGATTCGATATGGACGAGATTATGGAAAAAACCAGAAGAAGAAGAAAAAGTTAATACACTTGCAGCAGCAATTATATACTATAAAGACTATGACGGAACAAGATGACCAACGCGAATCATAAAAGCGATATACTCACAAAGGAGAGTGAGAGACGAGGAGCTGAGAAAAGAGGAACAAAGATATTTAACGTTTAAAGATAATAAAGTATTTACCAACCAGCAAAGCAAAGAAATGGCCGCACAAGGATTTTATTTTACGGGAACGCCAGAACGACCAGACGAAGTAACATGCATCTTTTGCCAAGGAAAACTCGCACAATGGAAAAAAGGAGAAACAGCAAAACGGGAACATCGAGAAAAACTCCCGAGATGTCCATTTATGTTAAATTTAGATGTCAGAAACCAAGCAATGAACAGATTAGAAGGACTCAGACAATCAGAATTAGACAAAGATGAAAAGGGAGGTGAGAAAAAGATAACGATAATAAAGAGTTTCGAAGATCCAGCAGAATTAATATGGGAAAAAGAGACCATAAATAGAACATTCGAAGAGAGAATCAAAACGTTCAAAGGGAATCCAAGAGCAGCAGAATTTGCGAGTCAAGGATATTGCCAAACAGCCAGAGGAATAATGTGCGAAGGATGCAAAAATCAACAGCCAATACCAGATCAGAACGTCAAAAAACTAAAGCACAAGAGAAAATGTATGTATAAACAAGAAAAAGAGTCAAAGAATATAGAAATAATAATTACAAATCAACAAATAGAAGATATATTAGATCGACCAAAAACGAGAACCATAATGCTATTATCAGGAGTGGATACTCAAAAGATGAGGAAAATAATCAAAGAAAGATTAGCTAATAATTTGGAATGGTATGACTCGACACAAGCAATAATCCGAGCAATCAAGCGATATCAAGAGAAACCTAAAGAGAATCGTGACAAATCAATGATAAAAGAAGCTATTTTGGAGCAGTATCAATGTGTGACATGTTGGCAAAAACATGTAGAAATAATTTATACTCCTTATGGACATATGGTCACATGTGAAGCGTGTGGGTTAAAAGTCGATATATGTCCAGTGTGTAGAAAGCCGATCAACGGACGGATCAAAGAATTCCGTTTCGCTGATCAGTAGATAGAAACCGAAAACAATGTGTAAAAAGTGTAAATAAAGATAAACGTAAAAACAAAAAATAATAAAAACTCAAAAATCACAAAAATACGAGATGATGTAAATTATGATAAAATTTTGAGATGATTGAAAAGAGAGAATAATCGATTATTAATATTTAGAAAACAACTATGAATCCAAACGAGACAAAAGAAATTGTAAAAGAGGCTGAAGAGACAAAACCAGCAATCAAAGATCAACCAGAGTTAATAAAAGTAACAAGTGAGGAAGTAGAATTATGGAGACAAAGAACGTTACAATTAAAAGAAATGCTACTAATCGCAGAAGAGGAATTAGTGCAAGAGACTCTAAAAACGAAGATGATGAAAGAAAAGTGGGAAAAACAACTAGAACAAAAAATAACTTACCCGGAAGGAAAAGAGAAAACGTACCAAGAGCGAGAAGAGGAAATGATGAAGGAATTTATGCAGAACCAAACCAGAATCATAAACCAAAGAAAGGAGATCAGAATGTTAGAGCAAGAGAAACAGGATCAACAAAGTGAAATCGAAAGATTGCGAGAAGTGATAAAAGATAAAGAAGCAGAGATACGAGAAGAAGGAGAAGAGACGATAAAGATTATACAACAAATGCAGGAGGAAATTGGGCAAATTAGCACCCAATACCGAATAGAGAAGACAAAGAGAACCCATTTGGAACAAGCCAAAGAATGGGCAAAACGACAAGCACTCCATTGGAAAGCCAAATGGACGGAGGATAGAGAACACTCAAGGAGTAATTTGGAAGCACGAATTAGACACTACATTCAGCAAATAGCCGAAGAGGAAGATAGAGCAAGAGCTTACAAAGCTAAATGGGAGAATGCGAAAAAGGAAGTCAACAAGCTGAGAAATCAAGGGCCAAAACCATCAAAGAAAATTAGAGAGCCCAGAGACGATAGACAGGAAAGAATAGTGATCCAAACAACGGCGGAAGAGAGAAAGTGGAAAGACAAGTATAGATTGTCGAAAATCGAGAATACGATACAATGGGAACATATACAAAAACAAGATCACGAAATAGTATGGCAACAAACGAGAATGAAGGAGATGCTAATAGAACAAGAAAAGACTCTTAAACAGAGACAAATACAACAAATAAAAACGGAAGACAAAGAAAAGTGGATCAAATCAGAAGCAAGAAGATGGAAGAACCAGTACCAAGAAGCCAAGAAAGAGATAAGACTGTTACCCAAAAAGATATTGAATATGGAAGATTGGGAGCTATGGGAACAAGTCGAAGTGCAGAAAGAAACAATTGAGGAACTGAACGAAGAAATCCAAACAATGGAATACCATGAACGAGCCAGACAAAACACAATAAGAAGGCTCAGGAAAACCGACAAGGACCTCAGAAAATGGATCGATCAGTTAAATCAGAAAATATCGGAAACCCTACACGAACAAACGGATGAAAGACGACAAATCCAACAATTAAACGAGAGGATAACAGAACTCCAGCAGGAGGTGAACGGACACCGAGGAGTTGCAGTATTTAAAGAAATCCAGTTGAGACATCAGCATGAAGTTAATGAACAGTTGAAAGAACAAGTGGAAGTAGAAATAAAAACGATGAAGCAAGGATATGAGGAAAACGAGCAGAATTTGAGAAAAGAAATTGAAAAACTGAAAGCGTTAGAAAATACGCATCGATTAGAAATGCAAGTGGAGGAATTAACCGAAAATGCGGAATATCTTGTCTATCTCTTAGATGAAGAGATACAAATATCAAACGCTTTGCGTGAAGAGATAAATACGTTACAAAACCGACCACCAATCCTGCTTATGCCGTTATACCCAACTGAAATTCCAACTCAAGTATCCGCCGAACCCGATGAAGGATTCGGGGAGACGGACGAAACGATAGTGTAAACTTAAAGAGAAAATTGTAAAAAGTGTAAAAAGACAAAAAATAATGAAAAATGATAAAAACAAAAATTGTAATCGATGTATATTTAGCATGAATCCAAATGAAATAGAAATCCGAATGAATCTAGAAGACGGGGAACGTTTACCAAGCCCAATTCAATTAGTAGAACCAATCGAGCAAGACCCACTGAGATATTACAGTAAAAGATGGAGAGCCGAAAGAAAAGAATGGCAAGAGCTAGTGGAGGAGCAAGATTCAGAAATCGGCCGGATAAATCAAACACTAATACAGTCAAAACAGCTAGGTAATATGATAAAACGAAAACTAACATCCAACATGGGAGAAAATAGAAAGCAAAAGAGAGAAAATGAACAATTAAGACAAGAATTAGCTGAAATAAAAACCCGTGTAATCTTGGAAGATTATTGGAAAACCGAAGCAGAACGAATGCGAGACAGCAGAAAAAGCGAGCAAAGATATGTAATACAACTAGAAGACAGTTGTAAAGAAGCCAGAGAGATAAAAGAGAACCATCAACAAGCTCAAGATGAGATTAAA
Organism: Schmidtea mediterranea; assembly: GCA_022537955.1. Classification (NCBI taxonomy): domain Eukaryota; kingdom Metazoa; phylum Platyhelminthes; order Tricladida; family Dugesiidae; genus Schmidtea; species Schmidtea mediterranea. The sequence continues at coordinate 38,766,025 of CM039680.1, read as the reverse complement.
ACATTAACAGAACAGCTCCAGGAAGCGAGACGAAAGCTGGAAAAGCAAACAGCTAAACGAATAAATTATAAACGTCAACTTAAAAGAAAGCAAGCGAAAGAAAGAAATCTCCAAATGAAAATCTATAACCAACAAAGAGTAATCAAAGAAAACAAAGAACGACTAAAAGAACTCCCAAAAATAACCGAGCGATTAATAAAAGCCCAAATTCTGATAATGAGATTTTCAGAAAACAAAACTAAAGAGGAGTGCGAGATACACTCAACCCCAGAAAAAGAGAAAGAATAAAAAGGGCTAAAACTCCACTGTAAATAAACGAAATAAATTTTGTAGATAAATATAAAATTGATTACGTATAAAAATAGAAAGCATGAACCCAAGCCTGTGGATAATAATGATGATAATAATGAGAGAGTGTGACACTGAAAACCCGTTGGAAAAATGCGAGAAATCCTAACCCTTCAGAAGAGAAGACAGCACCTGTGCCGATTACAAAGAAATGTGTAGTAATCCCAATAATGAGGAATGTCAACAAATAAACCTCCAATGTATGCAATGCCCCCACAAAAGAAAACAAGGACAAATTAAAACAGAATATCGAGAGAACCCAAGCAATGGTACAAACCCTATTGAAAAATAATGAAGAGATAGCTAATATAAAAAACGAAAACCGAGAGATAAAGAAAACCCTAGAAACCCTCATCAGACAAATTCAAAGAAAAGCCAAAGCAAACCCCAATAATAAACCAATCCAAGAAATCGCCCTATCAATCAAAAGGCAACAAGGAAAACAAATTAAAAATGAACCCAGTACAACAAGTCTATCAATCGAACTGATACTACCGATTAGTATAACCTCTAACATGATACTCCTAATATGCTGTCTCATCCTCGGCCTAACAAAAAACAAGCAAAGGCAAAATACCCCAATTCAGAAACTCAGAAGAATGTTCAACCCAATCCAAAATACCAATCAAGTTAGCAAAACTTCAAGACTCTCGCAGATTTCCATCAATCACCCTTCAAGATCAACCCCCGCTCGAAAGCGAAACTCAAGCCGTCAGCGATTCATTCGAAGCCAAATATAACTGATTTACATTGATTGATTAATTCAGACTGATCTATAGTAATTTGAACTGATCTTATAAAACTTGCATTGATATAAAAACTGAACTATCCAATTTTGATTATGTATCGTAGCCGGACCCTAAGTCCATCTTTGCCTTGATGATTTACCTTTACCGTAGAAATTTTTATGAATGTGAATATTGAAAATGGATATGTATGTATCATTTTGAAATCAATTGAAATTGCGGGTCGCAATTTTACGGACCCCCGAGTGTTTTATGTTGGGCCACAACGTAAACGGCCTTGAAGAATGTTTAAATGGATCAGAAACACACACGCAAATACAACATGCAATTTAAATAAACCTACTGAAACACCAATTAAACCATATAAAATCTGAGAAATAAAAGAATTAAATATAAAAATAAATTAAAATATTAACAAAATGCACCAAGATTCGCACGATACCTATACAAATATAACAAGAAAACACAACAAATTCGACGAAATTGAAAAAATCAATTAAAGTTCATTAAAATGAAATTTAAATCGAAAATTTTGAATTAGTAATAATTCAATAAAAATTCGAAATAAAAAATTATAAAAATAAATCGAAAAATAATAAAAATAAATAATAGAATTTGCTAGAAAATAACAAGGTCGAATTTTGTTTTACTGCATCAAATTTTACACGTCATAAAATTAGGTATATATACTGATCCATTTTCACATTTAACTTAACCATTTTTCAAACCATTTTGAAAATTTAACCATTTTGAAAATCGTTAAAACCGTTTCGAAGTTTAACTATTTTTAGCACCATTTTGAAAATTGTTTTGAAAATCTAAACTGTTTGAAATTATTGTGAAAATCCGAATTTTTAGGTGAGAAATATTTTGGTTGGAGCCCTCTTTCCACGTCACGTTCATAGCATCTCTGTAGAGCTCTGCTTGACGGCGACGTGGGGAGAGAGGCATTTATGCTTTCTGTTATGATATTTTATGCTATTGTTTGAAAATATTTGGAATGGTTATGAAGGGTAATTCTGTTATTTTGTCCTAATTAATAAATATTATTAATATACATGAATTGTTTGATATATATTTTTCATAAACTAAATTGAAATGTCGAAATTTTTCCGGCCCACAGCCGACACATCACGCAAGATAGTAAAATCAACATAGTGCAGATGCATGTAAGAGCGTGGAAAATCGCCAATGATATGCACCCGTGAATACTCGGCGTTGAGAAACGCAGGGGTCGTAACGTCAATATTATCCCTATAGCTGAAGCGAGAAATAAGGGAGAATTCTCCGACTCCTTCCTCGTTTCTCACTTCTGTAAAATCGACCAAAAATTATGTTACACACGGCTCAAAATCATCACATCGAGTAGTCCAGTGGGCACTCAGTAAATATAATATAAACACAAAATGCGCCTAAGGTCTATTAAAGGGAAAGGGTACGGGGATAAATTAAATTGAAATTCGTTGATATAACTGATTCCGGGTTAATGTTTGAAATCATTAAACTTATTACTAAAAGAAAATTAAATTCTTATAAATTAGACAAACCTATTACTAACGTAAATTAATTTCATAAGTTGAATTAAATGAAGTAAAACTTATTGCTAGAAGTAAATTAACTAATATTTTGGAGTAAATTAGCTAAAATTTATTGTTAAAGGTAAATTAAATGGTGTAATTATAAACGTATGAATTGTTTAAATTATTAAATCATATTTCTAAAGGTAAATTAAACAATCTCATTTCTAAAAGTGAATTAAAGTAGTTCTCTAAAAGTAAATTAATAAAACTTATTTCTAAAGGTAAATTAGATCAATCAAACGTTTCATTTAACAGTAAATTGAATGAATAAATCTTGAATCTACAAGTAAATTAAACTAATAAATCTTATTCCTAAATGTAAATTGAATTGATAAATTATATCACTAGATGTAACTTAAACTTATGGTTGAGATAGATTAGGTGAAACGCATTACTAAAGTAAATCAATGCATATTGTGAAACAAGTTAAGTAAAACTAAAAGTGAATTAAATACGTAGCTGAATTAAATTAGTTGAAATTACCGGTGAATTAATCGAAACCATTGAGTAAAGTAGTCATGGGTTAAAATAAACTAATCCTCTGAATTAGCATAAGGTAATTCAATTTCTAAAGGTAAGGCAACTATAGATAAAACTAAGCAAGCCACTGATTCAATTAATGTAACAGCAGAATAAATTATGGAATAAGAATCTATTAATTTGAAATAAAACTCAACCCACGGATAAGTTATTGAGTGAAGCTGAACTAATGAAAAGTATAAGGATAGAATGACATAAATTATAAATCGACCCATCATTCCAAGGTAAACCAAATAAATAAATTGCTGAGAAGGGATTAATGTAGCTAAACCGATCAACACGAAATTCATAAGAGTCGTTGACGTAAGAGAAAGCTAGCAGTATAATACTATCCAAAAAATTTGTTAAGAACCTGATCATAATAATGTCTCACACCCGTAAAGTTGACAAAACCTGCATCACTCAAATACTTATGTAAATTCCAACTACAATTCACATTAAACTCGTAGGCGAAAATTGACGTAACAGTATAATAAAAGCCCAATGCGAATTCGAAGCGAAAAGTTAATAGGCGTAAGATGAGAATCCCACAGATAAATCCTCTTCGAGACGATCAAATAATTTCAGAATACCATAAGGAAATCAAAGACACTGGTTTTTCTAAAATTAAACAATAAAATATTTAAATATGAATACCAGATGTATCTGAAATATTCCAAATTTGCCTCATCGCCACGCACGACCATAGTAGATGCCACGATATAATAACAGACAGTAGTTAATTAAGAACCAAAGTTATCCGAATCAGTAAACAAGTCGACCGGAAATCGTAAGTCCAAATCTTAGTAAGTTAATGCCATCCGAGAATTAGAAATTTCCGTCGACAATAAACGTACCGGATAAACAGAGCGAAGGTCATTCACTAACGCATTCGCATTAGATGACGGATGTAGACGCCTACGCTAGTGAAATAACCTAGGGCGAAGGCCAGTTAGGTATTGTAGTACAATTCGAACACAACGGATGTAGAAACGGAAACCCAAGCTAAGGTAAATCTTACCAAAGGTCGTGATGTCGATGTCATTCGACTAGTAAATACAAATCGATAAACATCACTACGGATATAGACACGCTAAAGTCCCTGTATCGCCTATCTATATCGTAAGTTGGCAAAGCGGTAAATTATCGCGTGCAACGTCAACTCGTAGAACGTAAACAATTTTAACTGATATTATGTATTTAATAGGTATTGAACCCACCCCGATAATGGTAAGCCTTGCTCCTATTAAAATTTAGAATCAATTGATAATAAATGTTATTCAATATTAGGTATCCCGTGATTTCTAAATGAAATTTAAATAAATAGCACCACCATACGCGCGGCAAACTCTGGTTTGACGACCATTAATACCGGTAGATTTGTAGGTACAGACCCCTCATTAATATAGCAGTAGAGTTTCCTAACGCCTCGCAATTAGGGCAACCACTAAAATAGAAGTGCCGTGATGAAGACGTGGTAAATTACATAGCTTCAGAGACGCACCACCCATTAAATCCACGAAAGATGGTACGGATAGTTAGCAGTCAATAAGTTTACCTGGTGATAGACCCAATGATAATAACAACCTGGTCGATAGTGAGTTTAGTATGCAATCGAAGTGAAATGTTCAAATGAATTGTTTTTCATTCCCATATGCCAATAACTGATTTTGGTGTGTTTTCAGAATATGCCGCTCGAATGGACCAACACCCGAATGCCCGACGAACAATGCCGGAAGGACTCACACCCAACCCCAGAAGTGTTCAACAAGATTCGACAGCGGTGGCCGTACCCCACTATCTGGAGGGTACTGGGCCTAAACAGCGACCCATGCGGACTCGCCGGACAACAATACCCGGCCGCAGAAACGTACATGAATGCGCTGGAACTCCTCACCCAATGGGAACGGGTGCAGGAAGAAGTGGACCTACAGGTGGTCAAGGCGAGGATGTATCTCGCCAACGTAGAAGATGACATCCTCGCCGGGCGAATCGCAGAAGCATACCCACCTCGCCCAGTCCGAGATACCCGACGCCCATACCCGGTGGTTCCTCCGAGAAAGAGCCGAAGGAAGTCCTTTCCGAAAAAATTAGAACTCCAGAGACCCTAACAATTAATATGAACTAGTTTGATGTTTGTTATTAGTGAAATAGAAATGTTCTTTACCTTGTCTTTGCGTTTGATCATTTGTTTAAGAATATTCGTTTCAATCGATATGTTTGCGATAATGATAAAAATAACTTATATAAATTATTAACGTTAAATGTAACGAACTTATCCATTATAGTTATGGCCACTAACCAAACATTACAAGCGGAATTAGATCGCGCGCGGAGCACAAATGCGGATCTCCTCCATCAAATACTCCAACTGACAAGAGAGGTCCAACAAATCAAAGCGACTTGGGCGGACCCGAAAAGAGTCAAAATGTTATACCACCGAATATCTGCAGCACAGAAAGGTTGGACCGAAGAGCGACAGCTCAATCAGAGCCTGCGCATCCAGATACGAGGATTAGAAGTGGCCCTAGCTGTTTGCCGGGAGGGGGAAGCGGTCACCTACCCGCTCATATTCGCCCCGACCCAGAGGGTGCAGAAGGACCCCCAACCAGTAGAGCAGGCCTCAACTCAACTAATAAATCGTCGGCCGGGACGCAGAGAACGTGCTCGACGCCGAGCTGCTCAGCAATCAAAACCGTCTCGTTAACTGTTGATAATTCACATCTCGGTATATTTAAATAAAATAGTTGTGCTTACGGTTACAGTACTTCTTAAAAGGTGCTTACGCGTAGATGTTATCATGAGTACCCGCATCGCAACTTTAAGTCATCTCTCCACATTCGATCGCGAATATACTTCCACAGGGACAGAGCTAAGCGAGCACAGGTCTTCTATCGACAGCTCGTGAACCCGAGGGTTGTCCGAGCAACTATAGTACTAGCACATGGTACTCAATTTTTGCGGGCAATCCACCACTTGAACACATTACCAACGTTGCCTAGCAACGGGTGCCAAGTGGCGATCAGTATCATTTTGTATGGCGTTACCAGGGTCACCATGAGGATAAGCAAGATTTGAAACCCTGTAACCCACCACAACATTACCGACGAAAGGATGATGGTTGTTAAATTTTTTAGAATCAGAAAAATCTATCTTTAGACTATTTATATATATATTTTTCTGTAAAATTTTTAAATTAAAAAATATTTCACTTCTATGTTGGGTGATTAGGTTTCAATATAGTTTTTTATAAATTTGATTTTTCAGTTATTTTTTTATTATAATTGTTTTAATAATATTTCAAATTCACATTATGAGATTTAGTTTGTCAAATTGTATATTTATTTGTATTATTTTCTTTTTTGTGCTTTTATGTAGTAAGTTTTTTCAGTTTTAATTTTTGTTAAATGAATCAGAATCAGTTATACATTGTTACTTAGGTTATTTTATCAACGAAATTCAAAAATTGAGCAAGGAACTTTTTTTAATTAATCAAGATTTATCAAATCTACACAAAGAATTATTACAAATAGAAAATTTTCAATATAAGCTAAAGTTTGTTAAACTAGTTATTTACTTTAATGATCAAATATTTCATTTTTAGTCCTAGAAAAAATAAAAATTTTCGTTCTGATATATCTCACACCAAACGCATTTTAGTTAGTTTGTATACTAAGTTAAGTCATTTTCATTTCATGAATAGATTACAGGAGGAGCTGGATTTATTGGTTCTCATTTGACTGATGAATTAATATTGGAAGGCAACGATGTAATTGTGATAGATAATTTTGCTACTGGAAAAAAATCAAATATTGAAAAGTGGTTAGGTCACCCGAATTTTGAATTTATTCACCATGATATCATAAACCCGATTTGGTTAGAAGGTTGCTTCGACATTGTATATTTTATTTAATTATATATAAATAATATAATTTTATTTAAAATTAAAATCGGAGGAAATTTTTGCATAATTTATTATATAATTAATTACTATCGCATTATTTAAAATATGATAAAATCTTACAGTGATAAATACCAGAAAAGGTAGGACGGCACATAGTTTTAGAGTTTTGAGAACTCAATTTACTGTCACCTTCCGGCGATTGCAATGCTTAAGGGGCGTCGCCGTGCTTGAATGAGTTTCACAACGGATAATTTGAACATGATATTGAAAAAAATCATTTAGTGAAGAAATTCGTTATGCACATTTATTTTTATGTGATGGTAAAATATCAATTACTATTGAACTCGTGTCAACTATTGGTTGGATTCTTTTTCTTTCGTAGTCATTTATCCTTCCACCAGTGCGCTATGTGTGAAACTATCATAACTGAAACCCGGGTCAACTCGGGGCTAATTAACAAGTTAAATCCTGGCGGTTTAAAGTCTTTTAAATGAAACTTGTACTTGTTACAACAACTGCAACACTTTTACCGTAAATAGAGAAAAAGGTTTCTCCTGAATCCAGGATAATAGCAGGAGAAATAGCAATCTTAGAATAGTGTTTGTGAAGTCCATTTCCATGACATTTATTTCAATCAAGAACATTAAAACTATCCTGATGATGCAAATAATATCGGTCAAACCCTTCAATCGACAATGCTCTAAAACTCGAGTACAGAGATGACGGGAAGTCTCTCAAATGTATGTGGCATTACACCCATTACATGTAAATTGATAAACGAGATCAGAACACAATCCAACCGGAGTTTTTGATTTATTAATAAACATATTGCGTACCTTACACGAATTAGAGACGATCTTATACTCTAAATTTCCCAATTGCTTTCTGGGAATCCATGTTTGGGAATGCCTGATTAAATCTGATCCATGTCATGGATCCTTGATTTATTTTAAAATCTGATAATAATTTCAAACCCCAAGGACGCTGGCAATCAAACAGGTTGAGAAACAATAGGTTACATTCTAAGACAAGACTAAAAATTCTTTTTGAATATAAAATACTTATCGATAGCTTAAAAACTAAATAATGATGAAAAAGGTAAAGAAAGTAAAATATGGCCAATGAAAGATAAAGGAAGTAAGTTAATAATTATTTATTGTGATCTATCAAGTTAAAGGAAATGTTAAAAATGGTCTCCTTTCCTTTGAAACACAGTTTATATCTTCTATAGATATGGTAGCTATTAGATGCGATATTATTTAGTTCCTCAGACATTAACATATATTTCAATCCATATAGTAATCTTTTTAATTATTATTATTAAAACAATTATTCGGCATTAACAATAAAAATTTCAAACTGCATTCAAACTGCAATATAAAATTTTAAATACAGTTAACGCTATTCAATATGAACACTAGCGTTCTGATTTTTTTCAAATATTCATATTAAAAAATAATATGAACAGTTATTAATTAAACAATATCAAAGATTTCACAAAAAATTTATTTATTACACTTATTTATCACAATTTTTATTTCTTTGACGCATAATATAATCTGTGTTATTTTCAATTGTCTAGAAGCCTTTTCTCATTAAATTCCATCAATCAAATCCCATATTTTGTTCATCTTATCAGGAATAGTAGCTTGGAAGTATTTTTCAAGTTTTGTTGCATACTCATAGGCTTCGAATCATGTTATTACTGTATCTTCTTTTACTTGTTCAACAGAATTATCAATTGTTTCCTTATTTTCATATTTTTCTACTAGATAAAACAAGAGATGTATTGTAATTTGATCTTTAGAAAACCTACCAGTTTTCTTATCCTCTTTAGAAATTGTGTATGTTCTATTTAATTAACATTTCCAGAACATTCCATTTTCGTCACAATTATAGACGTTTCTATCTTCATATTCTTTTAGCTTTTCCATATACAATTCCTTAAAATTAATGCATACCTTTCATCTACGATTTTAGATTCTTCAATAATTTTTTTTCTGCCATCGTCATGTCATATGGATTATCTTTGATATGGCCACTTGAATCGATGTTAGTAATCATCTTTGTGAAGAGTTTTTGTCGCTCTTATAAACTGATATTTTTCTGCTAAGCATCTATACATCAGGATTAATTATTCACATTTTGTAGAACTCCAATCGGAATTGATTGTAACATGCATTACATTAATTAATCTTTCCTCAATCAAATCTGCAGTTGCATTTCCTGCCTCCAAAGACTACCACACATCCCACAAACATGTAAAAATCATTCGAACTGTGTTCTTGATTATATTCCAGTACTTGTGTACATATTGCATCGATGACTTCTATTAAACACATTTATTTAAACAGATAAACAGTCAATAGCTCCCAATAAGTATTTTTGAAACTGTGGTGTACTTGGTGAGAAATCATTCTATTTAAATTACTTCCTAATTAGTTCAACCAATCCCTTTTGGGTCACAACTCCTGTCTACTTATGGTCTATCTTAACACACCCAGACGCCTCTTAATTTTTAACCGTCCCACTATACACCAATGAACAAACTCATGTTGGTCCTGTATATAGCAGTCGAAATTCCGTGAGCAGGTAATCTCCATCTCTGAAACTACTGCACATGTGAATTTCTCTCACGGGGGTCCTAGACTGCCGATAGAAGATCTTACGTCACTACTCTCCCATTTTCTTTATCTCAATACATTTAATGGATTTATGAATTATTACTGTTCCCTACAAATCTTAGGTATAACCTGGTGAGAAAATTATGAGAAAACACTTTATTCATAAAACCAGTCTATTAACTCCTTTTTCCTTTAATGTAATCTTTAATCATTAAAATTAAACAACAAAAATTTTATTTAATATTTTTTCCACACTAACGATGGCGTCAACCACATTCACTTAGGATTCGTACGAACCCCTCAAGATCATGTCTGATTCGTCGATATGCGTATGAAAATATCTCTTCTTTGGCGGTTGGATGGGAGATCGAACTGGGGTGAAGCATCGATGACTTCTATTAAACACATTTATTTAAAAAATTAAACAGTCAATAGCGCCCAATAAGCATTGTTGATACGCACAATTTAGATGGTTTGCATAGGGACAGTGTATATTTTCTCGGAATTTCCGAAGGGTTTTGAAATGATACAATATTAATCTTAAATTCGTGAAGCTTTTCTTAAATTTTGGATACTTTCTTTCATCGCTAACATAGAAAATACTTTTATATTTCATTGTTTTCAAGTATTCTTCATGAATATCCAAATTCATGTAAATACAATGTATTGGGCTTAAAATATTATTCACACCCATAATACATAATTCTCTAATATTATCAAATTAAATATCAATGAAATAACAAGTCATTTTTACAAAATATATATTTAGTAATGTTTATACATTAGCTAAGCTAGACAGTGTTGACCACAAGTAATAGCTAACGGGTGTTGAAATCAAATTTTTTTGTAATCTATAAGGTCACCAATTGCTAATAGTTTTTCAATCAATAGAGCAGGATAATGGAAACCCATGGGGTCGAAAACATATATTTTATCGGGTTTCATATAGACTGCAATCCATTGTTCTCATTCAAGAGTTGATGAATCAGTGTTGGCAATTATGTCTTGATTGATTTTGAAATAGGGAATTTTGTCTAATGGGTACACTTCGACAAACTCTTTTCCAAATATTTGAGTAGCAATTCGATTTATCTGAACAGAAATTTTATAATAATAGCATAAGTTTTATAAAAACTTACTCCATGACAATTTAATTACTTGCTTTACTTCATTTATACAAGCACTGTTCTATTTGCAATAATTTGCATTTCATTTTCAAATACTCCATATATTATGACATGACCTGGTTTTTTTGTAATCGACTGGACCAATTTTTATCGAATCCCTTGATTATTTTCATATTATTCAATTCAGAAATGTTATTGGGTCAGCCCATGGTCTTCCTTTGCTTCATGATGCCAATAAATTTTATTTTATTGAATTTAGATTTAAAATTCGATTTTTATAATTTACAAACAAATAAAGTTTTTCTATTGCCAATTGCATCAACAATTTGATAAACTGTATCATTTTTTAGTTCGATTCTCAAATAAAAATTTACTTAGGTGTTGTTTATATTAATTATTTGAATGAACTCTTGATAAAAACATATAAAATTTTATTTATTATAATAAATTTGATTTTTTGTACAAGCGGACAATGCTCAACATGGAGCATGCCATTGAGAAAATATACAACAAACGCTAGAGTAAGAAAGATTCATTTTATCACAAATATTGATTTGGAAATTTTGAAGCAAACGTCTATCATAATTTTCAAAATTGTCCTGGCTCTGATTTCTGATATTCATATACGATATCCGGCTTTGTAAATTGATGAATTGGATTGACTATTCTGTTGTCAGATTATCTCGGTTATTCATTTGATAGTAGAAAGTAATTCAGCCGGACTTCAAGCAGCCTCTTCGGAGTTGAGAACAGCTTCAGCGATCAATTCTCAAATGATGACCTGGAGACAACATCAGGAGACAACATCTCAATCTACTGTTTCATCAAAAGACAGAATATTCTTTCCTGTCATCTAAATTACTGTAGCAAGAAGACATATTTATGGAAAGTTAATATTAATAGACTACGGGAAGGAAGGGGCACCTAAAAATCTGAAATAATACATATACAAATATATACATATACAAAAACGGAAAACCTACTATTATATTTTTTAAATCGGGAAAATGTAGAATAATGAGTTTTAAATCCCCATTAATTACTAATGATTTGCAGTATAAAATCATAGATATTGAGTTACAATCGATTACAGTTACTATAGATCTGTGAAAATGTATTAATCTATACAAATTGACTCAACAAGCCCATTGCGTATTCGAACCCAGATTATTCCTTGCTTTGAGACTTACAATATAATCCGCTGTGTCAATGTATTTTCGGTCGGAAAAGTTTTGTTAGGGATTATCAATTTTGATTACATCTCATTCGTTGATAATTTAGTAATGGATATCATACGATTGGTTGAAATTTTGCATATAATTATATCAACATCATTTTTAATTTCATTCATTTGTTCAACATATCTGATCTTTCTAACACTGGTGAATTAATATTTATATATTTTTCAATTTTTAGAAAAATTAATGTCAATTCTTATTACTAAAATGTGTTGGGCCAGAACACAAACGACCTTGTAAATGTTTAAATGAATCGGTAACACACATGCAAACATAACATGCAGATTTAAACTCAAACCTATTAAAACACCAATTAACCCTACCAAAATGCGAGAAAGAGAACAATTAAATATAAAATTATAAAATACAAAAATAAATTAAAATAATAACAAAGTGCAACAAGACCCGCACGAAATAAACATAAACATAACATGAAAACCTAGCAATTTGACCCAAATTTGACAATTTAACAGAAAAATGCAAAATTTCATGAAAATGAAATAAAAATCAAATAATTGGAATTAGAAATAATTCAATTAAAAATTCAAAAGAAAAATTTCAAAATAATAAAAATTAAGAATAGAATATACTAGAAAATCACAAGGTCAAATTTTGTTTTACTAAATCAAAAATAACACGCAAGGTTAGGGTCGTACAATAGGTATATATACCGATTCATTTTTACACAATTTTAATCAATCGATCGGTTTTTAACAAGAATCAGTTTTCAAATCTGAAACCAGTGTAAATCAGTAGAATCAAAATTACAATGTGAGTGAGAGAATTGTTCGAAACTCTCTCCACGTCGCAACCTCAATTGAGCTCTGCTTGGGTGTCGGCGTGGGGAGAGGGTGTACTGTATTATGATCGAGACTTTATGGAATGCAATGTGTTATGCTCAGAAATTTTGGAATCAAATGTATTATATGGCAAAATATATATATATATTCAGAAACTAAAATTTTTCCGTCAATGCTTTACATTTTTCAGGCCCACAGACAAAACATACTGCAATCTAATAAAATCAAACACATGATCGTAATCGTGTAAGTGCGTGTATCATCGCCAACGATTCGTGCCCGTGAAGGCTCCGGCGTGAGAACGCAGTAGCTGAAACGTCAATATCATTCCGTATAGGGGAAAAGGGTAAGGGGGAAATAGTCTTTTGGATGTTTCTCCTTCGCTCATTTCTCATAAACTCGACCTAAACTTAGTTTTCACATACGGCTAAAATTCAAACATCGAGTAGTCCAGTGGGCACTCATTAACTATAATATAAACACAAAACGCTCCTAGGATCAACTAAGGGAAGGTGACGGGATCTTCAATAGTAAAATCGTTGCTATGACAAAATGTAAGATCATTTAAACCGTATTGAACTAAAAGGAGATAAAGAGTTTCGAAATACCCTCAAACTAAAATGCTATGATAAAATATAAAAGTCATTAAAACCTTATCGCACTAAAATGAGGAACTTGTTGTCGAAACTAAAATACTACGTTCAAAGCTAAAGGAGTTCTACTAAAATCAGTAAATGAATGCGTTAGAGAATAATGAGGTTTGCGTGAAATCAGTAAATAAATGTGACCAAAATATACAGATGTTAAATAAAACTAAAATCCGAAATATTACGACCAAAAAATAAGATTTTACAAAAAATTAGTGAATAAATTGAACCTCGAAACGCTCTGATCAAAATGGAACTAGGCTTCTGAAAACTACTATAGTCATTGAGTGAGTTTATCTACTGAGCTAAAACGTCGGAATATAAGAACCTTACTAAAAAAATTAAAATCGAGAATTAATAGTATTTATAGGATAAAAAATGTATGAGTCTAGTATCCGAATTAACCGTAGTGACAAATAATTCCCCAAAAATCTTTAATTGCCGTTTCCCAGTCGAGAATAATTTAGTAAAATATAAAATGTATAAAAGGAAAATAAAATCACAAAAATATTTTACCAAATCGTATAACCAATAAACCAAGTAAATAAGTAACACAATAGGAGAATTTCCACAGTAAATTGAGTCATATCCAGAGTATTGTTAACTAAATTCCAACGTATGATTTTCTCATTAGAACGCGAAACATCTCGCGGATCACCATCGCCTTGATTAGAGATCGAGTATAGAAAGGATCTGTAGGTTTCATTTGGCAGGAAATTTCGAATTAAACAATAGCGAGATCCTGTTGACTCAAGCCGCCTGACTTGGATAACTCCGATTCCCGAATGCACTCTGACAACATACTGAGGAGACATCAAGAAACCCATTAGGAATATCCAGACTCCAACGTTGCGACTAGAAATAGTGAAATTATATATCAGAAATGTAACTAATAACTTACCACGGGGATAAATAATAAGTGAAGGGTTGCCACTAACAATAATTTTAGAATAAAATAGAGCCAATAAGTTGAGAGAACCAGCGACGATCGATTTTATGCTTATCCAATAGTCAGTAGTGATATAAAACGAAAATCCTAAGTACACAAATAGGGATGGAATGTGACATTTTGTGAAATGTCACGACAGATAATTCGAAGAAAATCCATGCACGGTGTGTCGACAACTAGACAACAGCTGTTGAGGAAGTGTGTGCCGTTCAATTATGTCTACGCCAGCAAACACACACTATTATATAAGAAGTGGTACGATGGAAGACTAATTTTATGTTTCGCATTAAATTTTTATGTCTCGAATGACTGAGCAGAATTCAAAGAAACGATGAGAAGGCGAAGGTTCCAGTTACAGGAATCTCAATGAACTCCCTCCTGCAGGTAAATTTCTAAACTTTCGTCATTTGATTTAAAATATCGTCTGAGACATAGCCATATGACCCCATCAATGCACCATTCTGGACACAGGCTGAAACAAGACCAGAAGAAAACTTTTCTAACTTTAAATAAATCTATTAGTTCACTCAGAAAATCTGTTTAATGAATATTTTCCCCTCATGTTTTTCTTTAAAAATAACCAAGAAAACAAGTCGAAATCTTATCAGTCAAATCCATATTTAAGTCACCAACCTCGACGATGAACCCAGGAATGTTAATTGGCAGTGGTCAGAGTCCTTCCTCACGAGTCATCAATGGTACTGAGCATATTTGGATCTGAATACGAGATGCGCAATTTTATGACCCCAATCGACGAGTACAAGTAACTAATCTATCCACATGATTAATAGATATGTATCGAACACAAGATGATGTATCAACGCATTAATTTTCTTTAAATCGTGAGCTAAAATTGCCTACATGTAGAAAATTATTATTAACTAAATAAATATCAAGTATTATTAACATAAAAGTAAATTTGATTTTGCTGACAATTATCAAATGTTGATAATATAAAAGTAGATTGAATAGCTACCAACGACTAATAACATAAAAGTAAATCTAATGGTTATCAATTACCATAATGTAAAAGTAAAGCCGATTTTATTAACAGGCATCAATTATTATAACATAAAAGTAAATTTAATAATTATCAATCTTTACAACGTAAAAGTAGATTTGATTTTATGAATAGTTATCAATTATTGTTAATGTAGAAGTGAATTTGATTTTTTTTATTAGTTGCCAATTATTATAACATAAAAGTATATTTAATTTTATCAATATCTCCTGATTATTAATAACAAGTAGGTTAATTTGTCAATAGTTACTAACTGTTATTGTCCTAAAAGTAGATTTAATTATCATTAATATTAAAGTGGCTTTAATTTTATTAATAGTTATTAACGATTATTAACCTAAAAGTAAATTTGATTTTATTAACAGTTATCGATTATTATTAAAATAAAAGTAAATTTGACTTTTTCCAATAGTGATCAAGTATTATTAACCCAAAAATAGATGTAAATTTTATTAATAGATACTAACGAGTATTAATGTAAAAGTAGATCTGATGTTATTAAGGGTTACTAATTATCGGATTATCTAATTATCTTTTTAATAAATGATATCATTGGTAGTTCGTATTATTAACTGACCTAACTCAATCGACAGGTTCGAAGTACAAATCTGAAAAATCGCAATAACGAAGGATTACTTCTAATAAGGGACCCAAATAAATTAAAAATCGAGCACAGGCCTTCTATCGGCAGCTCGTTGAACCAACGGTTCGTTCGGTCAATTACAGCATTAGCAATAGCGCTCACTTTTTGCGGACGATCCACCCACTCGAACACAGTTCCAACGTTACTTAGCAACGGGTGCCGAGTGGTAAGCAAAAGGTTATTTGTATGGGGTTGTCTGGGCAACAGCCATATAGTTTTCAGAACATCAACATCCACCAAATGGAAGAATTATTTCCAAATGTGCTAACCGAGATGATTTATTGTGCGCATTAGATCATTCAATTTAGAATATTGATGGCAACAGGAATTGATCTGAAATTGATACGGCAAGAGTATCAACAAAATGCTCATTAACGGATTGCAAAGGTCGAAAATTATGCAACCTGTGTCTATGAATGCGATGCTTGTTTGGAGAGAAGACGCAAATTATGGGGCTTCTGGTTGGAGTGACCTTGACCCCACACAGTAATAAGATTTTCTTGCCACCAATGGCTACCCGTTGCTAGACAACGTTGGAAATGTAACCATTGGTTTTTGAGGTCGCCAAAGGTGAACTCCACGAACGAACTGCTCTGGCCCGACCTCAAAGCGGGTTCAACGCACTACCGATAGAAGGTTTGTGTGCACTTTACTTATTCTCGTCCCATCTACATGTCTCAGTTGGTCTTGTCGCGTAAGATAATTTCCTTTTAATTTATATTTACATTATTCATCTCCCGTCATTAAAATTCTCAATTAAGATCAACAATTTAAACAACACAAATTTATTTAAAATTAACGAGAGAAATGTCCTAATCAGCTGATTGAGCGGCTTGACGTTTGGCGCGCTCGTTTCGACCAGGTCTGTGTCGAGGTGGTTTACTTGCAGATTTGTAGTTTAAGGTGGATTCTTTGTAGGCCAGTTGGGCTGGAGCAAAAACCAACGGGTAAGTCATGGCATTGCCCTCCTGGCAAGCAGACAAAGCCACTTCCAACCCGTGGATTTGGGTCTTCTGATTTTGATTTAATTGCTTTTCTTCGGCCCAACCCCGTTGAGCTGCCGTCATCTTTTGGTATAGAACCTTTACTTTTTTTGGCTCCACCCAACAAGATTTAATACGCTGGATTTCCGTCGTCAGCTATACAATCTGTCGGTGCAATTCGCTATTTAGTTTTTGAGCTTTGGTCAATTCTTGTAGAATTTTGTGGGATTCCATGTCTTGAACGTGATAAATCATTAAACTCTCCTTCATTATATTAATTCCTAGTTTTAGCTACAAGCAAAAACGATTCTCAATTTCCTTGTGGTCCTTATAAGTAACAAATTCGAATAAGGAATAACAAAACATTAACAAGAAAATCCAATTTTTATTTACAACTTATTAAATTTCCCATATCTTATGTTTCCAGATCGTCTGGGTATCTCACGAGCATAAGAGTGTTCCTGGTCCTGGTGAGGACGTCTGTCTGCGTCCCTTTTCTCACTGGGCAACATTCCTCGTGGGATCACCACGTTCATGGCTTCTGTTTCTCCCGCCAAGTTCGGGTCATCAAGATTGTAGGAGACGTTGTACGGTTGGGCGTACCCATCCGTACTTGAAATAGCACCAATTCCTATGGCCCGATTTACTTCGGCCAGATATCGTCTGGCTCGGTCCACCTGTTGGTCGGTTTGGCGTTGGTGTTCCTCCAAACGCGCCAACAGGAATTCCGCTTGCCCTCGAATTTTTCGGGCTGGATTACGGCCAGGCTCTTTTGATAGCCACAAAAGGGAGCTCTATGTCCGCGCCGTCTTTATGTGTGCCCGCGCGGGATTCCTTCACTGGCGAGACTGAGAATCCCGCGTCCTATAGGGCCTGTTGGTTTTTGGCGGCCGATCGTGTGGGAAATGGCACAGTGACGCGGGACGCGTCTATCCAAGAATGATCTGCAAAAGGTTAATAATCAGATTATTGAATAATTCATCTATATGTCTTTTATTGTAAACATTTATTACAGTTTCAATTTATGAGTGGCAATATGCATGTACTAATAATATATATTTATGAGATGGAAGATTAGTTAAGAATGATTATGGGGTCCTCGGACGCTTAATTGTACTAATGCTTTCCTCGAAGTAAGCTATTTCCTACTCATCGTATTTTAGAAGATATTCATTTACCTTACTTGTGTCGTTTATCCTACTTGCTTGACTTAGACGGCTATTCATAGTGATCCTAGGTGTGTTTCGGAATTCACAAGGGCTTGCCATGGTCTGTGAGGTGCTTGCGATATCGGCGTGGTACTCGGCATATTTACGGTTACTCGCTATCAGAAACAAAACGCTCGTCATCAGAATTATTTGGATTTTCGCGGCAGTCTTAATCGTCCGTAATGGGCTGCGATGTTACCAGAATTGTAATCGTTAATCTCTAATTTTGGCTATAGACTGGTCCCTCCACGAATATACTGATCCACTTCTGAACTGCTGGGCATCGGTTAGGTGGACGAGTCAAAAGGTGGACATTTTAAAAGCATAGCCTCATGAAAATAACTCCATTAACAGTGTCAGATAAAAAATAACTCCATAACAAGGTTAATGATAATTTTATTTAATATGTCAACCAAATCCTCGCGATCATACGGAGCGTTTACTGGACGGACACTACGTTGGCTGGCTGCGAATTTTCTCGGGAAGTCAAATGACATCTAACTGTTGCTGTCTTCTCTGATGGCACTCATATAAAGGTGTAATTTAAGTGGATCTAATGATATGAGTAAAGCGCTTACCGTCTTCTGGCGTAGATCGCCTCTTTTCCATTGTGATGCCAGGTTCTCCTCGAAAACCGCTAGTTCCTCCATTTCTCTGCCAATTATCTCGAGCGCTCATAGTAGTTTGTTTCAATCACGTATCAGATAAAATCGTCACCGCATTCACATTTATACTACACTCTAGGGACGTGCCACGTAGTCATTCTTTTCACTTTAGTAAATTCCATGTACGTGTAGTTATTCTCGTTCTACACGATTACTGCCACATTTATTCATATATTAATTGATTTTCGCGCTATTTTCCTACCCAGATTGTCACGTTTCTATTGATTTTCTATTGATTTTCCTATTGATTGTTTACATAAATATTATCGACGTTTCACTAGTGGTGTGTTGGGGAATTTCTGTCACGTGTGGTTTGTTATTTAATCTATGTGGGAGTATATCAACTCTCATTTTTAATCTACTTTAAATGTCCATGTTGTCGAGTGAAAGTTGGCTATCTTGTGAGTTTTATTGGTTTTATTTTTAATGAGATTTGAACTTGGTTATAGTTATCTCAACCTACCGAAGGCACTATTCCAGTTTTCCCGTTGGAAATTAAGTCAGTCACAAGTGGCTGGTATGGAAGATTTGTTTCCAAAGGATTTGTTGTTCTCGTTAAGGTTTTACACGAATACCGGAGCTATTATTCAGTGGATTCAGCTACTGTCCTGATGAAGATGTTAGGGGATTTTTACTGCGAAGATCACTTTCGAGAATTCCTAAAGTTCATCCGTCTATGTGCAAACCATCTGTGATGTTTCATGTGAAATAATTGATTATGTGTCTCAAATCTTTAATAATTCTATTGTGCAGGTTTTTTTGTCGTTGCGTTTCTTTATTTGGGTAATTATTAGGATTGTTTCGTTTGTATTTTTAATTAAAAGGGTCTTAATTTAGAATTATTATTAATTATTTCTAACGCGGACAGTTAAAGATATATTTCGAAAATTTAATTATCAAGACCTATTTTAATTTGCTTCCTCCCTTACTGCATTTACTTTAATTCATTTATTATTCTCATGGTTTAATCCTATTGTCACGTTGGCTAATATTCGAGTTCGATTATAATAGATGGAGTCGAGTTTTACCAATTTAATACGTTCTACCATTAAAGTTGTAGTACGGGAGCGTATTTGTTTTAATCTTTAGGTACTTTTCGGGGATTTAACAATGAGAATTTCTGGCTCGTGGGTTTTCCTAACTACAAGTCGTGACTTTAAATGTTATTTCGGTTAAATAAGATTTTTTAAGAACGTGACTACAGTGATAAAATTCATGGTCTTTATTTTTCTATACTTGATTTTGTTATCTAATTAAGAATAGAGGTCGTCAGTATGAATTTTGTGATTCTTTCTTTCATATTTAATGATTAAAATCAAGACTACAGTAGTTATCTTTATTCTATCGTTTTTAGACTTTGATTAAGATTGAGGCTATATCGGTATTATCCACATTTTTATTACGATTTTCCATCATTTTTATGAAATTTGAGACGATAGCAATGATTTACGACGCCCCTTCCAGTCTTTCCTTTTAATTGATCTTAGGACTAAGTATGTTGATATTAGAATGTTACGAGTGCCCACTGGACTACTCGGTGTGGTGATTTTAAGCCGATGGTCAATTTAGATTTTTGGTCGAATTTTCAGGAAATGGGATACGGAGAGATAGCCAAAAAACCACCTCACCACTTCCCAATTTCCCCTATAACGGACAATATTGATGTTCCAGCTACTGCGTTCTCACGCCGTAGCCTTCACGGGCACAAACTATTGGCGGACTTACACCGCACTTACACAGTTTGGTTGGGGTGTGTATATTTTATTGACTTGCGGTGATGTGTCGGCTGTGGGCCTGAAAAAATTTCTACAGAGAAGTCTACTCATTTAAATATACATGTATTTTCCATATACTTTGTTTCATAATTGTTATCCAGCATGTTCATACATCATAAATCATAACTTTCTCTCCCCACGCCAAAATCCAAGCAGAGCTCATTCGAGATTGCGAGGATACGACATGGAGAGAGTAACGAACATTCACTCACATCAAAATTTTCACGAACTCCACTGGTTAAGACTGCTTTAAGCTAGAATCGATTTTTTCAGATTAAAACTGGTTAAAATTATGTGAAAATGAATCGGTATATATACCTATTGTACGACCCTAACCTTGCGTGTTATTTTTTATTTAGTAAAACAAAATTTGACCTTGTGATTTTCTAGTATATTCTATTCTTAATTTTATTATTTTCTAATTTAATTTGACAATTTTTCTTTTGCATTTTTAATTGAATTATTTCTAATTCAAATTCTTTATTTTTATTCCATTATGAAATTTCGCATTTTTTGGTAAATTGTCAAATTTCGGCCAAATTGTTGGGTTTTCATGTTATGTTTATGTTTATTTCGTGCGGATCTTGTTGCACTTTGTTATTATTTAATTTATTTTTGTGTTTTATAATTTTATATTTAATTGTTCTTTTTCTCGCATTTTAGTAGGGTTAATTGGTGTTTTAATAGGTTTGATTTTAAATCTGCATGTTGTATTTGCTTGTGTATTACCGATTCATTTAAACGATTCTCAAGGCCGTTGATGTTCTGGCCCAACAAAATATATAATATTTGCACTGAAAAATGAATTTTAGGAAACACAATTATTTAGCTATAGTAGATTGTTAATAATTGTTTATTCTTTTGCTTGATTGTCAATAAATGTTATTAGTTTATTGTTTTAATAGTTTAATAAAAATAAGTTTTATTTAATGCGAATAGACTTTAATTAAAAGAAAATAAGTTTACCTTATGCAAATAGGTTTATCGACTTTAATCAAAATAGGTTTATTTTAAGTAAATAACGTTTCAACAAAGACAAAATTTAAACAGGGAAAGTGCAAACATGCGCGATTTTGATTGGTCGCCATTCTTAATTTCAAAATGACGAAGAAAATAAGCGAAACTAAGATTGTTGAGTAAACCCGTTGATTTTCAACCAGAGAAACTTTTTCATAATTTCGAAATGTATTTGGAAATTAAGTTTTCAAATCCGGTGAAGTTATGCAAAACTCCTTATCCCCATCTCATTGCAACTTTGTCAACTGAATATGTCAAAGTTTTAAAGAACATGTTTATGATAATCAATACCAATATTCAAGTGACAACTGCAGTGTTTTTCAATGTTTGTCAAGCTAGATTTTATGATAATTTAATAGAAAATATGTTCAAGGAGAATAAAAGCTAGTATGTCACAAGGATTCAAAGTGGTCCAGAACACTATTTATTCTCCAATATGGCGATTAGAACGTGCAAGACTTACTCTTGGATTTTAATACGCGAATAAATGTATTAATCAGTTATGGCTTGTTTTGTTGATTTTAAATAATAATAATAATATTTTATTTAAAAATTTTGAAATATCTTGTAAAATGACCCTTACACGCATGCATGTACACACAATGTGGGTAGTAAATATATGATTAACAAAGGAAGTTGCAATTCAAACGCAGCTCTAATAAAGACGTGTAATACAAATGTAAATATAACTAAGCCATTTAATAGGTGACAGTGCAAGTTTTTAAAAACAATAATAAAAATAAAGAAAGTAATAATAATACTTTAACAAATTTTGAAAAAATAATAAAAATTTTTGTTTAGTAAAAAATACTTGGAAAAATTTTTGAAAAAAGTATGTCATAAAAAATTTGTAAGGGGGGTTGTCTTTGCTTGAATTTAGGAAAATTTTGAAAAATATGTATGACTCATGCTTTTGACCTGACATGACCTTTTTGAACCGCTCTAGAACAAAGACCATGAGTCATACACACATGACATCAAAATGATCTCTGGCTCACCCTCTGCGCGATGAGTCATAATTTTACGCCAGCTTATCAGAACGCTCTGTACCAGATGGGACACGTCTACCTATGACGAGATTTCCAAATTAATAATAATTTCGATTTTTTTTGTGAAACTTTATGTCAATCACATTTTAATTTTGTTTTGAGCTTTAACCACATAAAGCGGTTAAGTTCTCAGATTATATTATTTGCTATTAAACGATTATATTGTTTGGGTATTTTTTATCATCAAATGTTTACTGCATTTATTGACACGGTTCCTAAATTGTCACAACAACATCTTCACAAAGTATAGAGAAGCACCCGAAAATGATGAAATAATATTCCCTGAGATACTTCGACTGATATAGGTCTTAATATATTGTGAAATTATTTTTTCCAGACCCAGAAGTAATTCATTGTAATTTACTCGGAATTTCGTCAACAGCATTTTTAACCATGAAACTTTTTTACTTTTCTTTCAGTTTTAGGCATTTTTGTACTTACATTACCAATCTTGTTTTTTTGATTCTTTTTGACATTTCGCACAATTATTTGATGACTTGGTGAAAAGATTTCTGGAAATCATTCTCGAAATTTTAGTTTTTCTAAACCACTCATTTCTACTAAAAAACTTAAATTCTGAATTTAATAGACTTGAAAAATAAATTTAAAAAGCTAACTATATTAATTATGAAATTGAAATTTATTTATAAAATAGTTTTATTGTGAATGAATTTCTTTTTCATCTTGTATATAAACACAAGTCATGTGTCTTAATTTTATAAATATCCCTTTATAGTCGATCAAATTTATCATTTGGCGTCACCTGCATCTCCTTTGATTTATATGAAAAATCCAATAAAAACTATCAAGACCAACACAATGGGAACTGTAAATATGCTGGGCTTAGCGAAACGCAACAAAGCAACATTGCTTTTAGCGTCAACATCTGAAATTTACGGCGGTAGTTCATTTTCATTTGTATTTTCATCGATGTATATTTCTTCATAGATCCTAAGGAACATCCTCAAAAAGAGACATATTTTGGGAATGTAAATATTTTCGGACCTCGTTCGTGTTATGATGAAGGCAAACGATTGGCGGAAAGTTTATGTTATGCCTATTATAAACAAGTATTAAATTTAATTTTCAATTAATTTTTCTCAAATTTCGCGCTAATTTAAAAACATTTTTACTATACTGAATCTGAAAATTTTTACGGTGTCTTGTCGTGTTTTGTTTTTGTATTTGATTTTTAGATTTCATTAAGTTAGGTTTTTAAGACTAATAAAACGAATAAAATTCCTTAAACTATTTTTAAAATAAATTTATTTATATCTTAAAAATAATAACTTGTATCATGTTCGTGAATAAAATTAATTTTGCTTAATAAAATATTAAAATAATCGTGGAAGAAAGTAACAAAGATCAAAAAGAACATTATCGATTGTTGAACAGAAAAATTGAGAATACTGTCGAACCTCCATTTAACGAAGCGATTTTTTTGCCCCGAGCAAAAACTGAAATCTCCATATTTTTTTTTCGCTCTATTTAACAAAAATTTCCCTTTAACAAAGGATTTTTCATGTACCAACCGAAAATTATAGTTTTAACTTTACCTCTTTAAAATGAAGTCAATCTCTCGTAGTGTGCGTGCATGGTTTCACATTAATTGAAGTAATTTGGCAGCCAAAGGTATGATAATTCTTATGTAATCCAATATGTTCCATGCATTTGCAGTTTGTTGTCATTAACGAATATATACCATTTTTCGCTTATTTCGCTCATTTTATTAATCAATTAAAACATTTTTCCAATAAATTGAAACTACTTTTTTTAATTTAAACTATTTATTTTTTGATTAAAACATTCTATTATTATTTGAAGAATTAACGAGGGACTAAAAGTACAAATGCGATTATTATGCAAATATAGCATAATTGACAAGCCATATTCAATACTTTTAAAAATCAATGTAACTAAAAAACATCGTACCTGATTCATATGGTCGAAGTAAATGAACCATTTGTAGGCGAGTTTGACAATGCAGACGATACTATTACACTTGATGAAACCGTGATGTACCAAGTGCTTAGATTATGTTATCATTGAGCACCAGTGGTCTTTTGAATTTATGTGTAGTTAGCACTGCTGATACATTTTCCCAATTGAATTAACCATTAGTTTGTTGTGTTTTCTTTTTATAAAACAACTAACAAAGGTAGCAATAAATTTTGCCGGTTCTTTCACAATAACTTAACCATTCATGTTTTTCCCAGGTTCCGTTTGATTTTTGTAAGTAAAATTGTTTTCGGAAAAATGTTGAGTGTATCTTCTATCTCGATCATTGACCTAAATAGCATGCATGATCCCCATCTTTTGGTTTCTAAGTCAAATATTGCTCCCTCAACTTTTCAGGTATATTATCAGGCCGCTGACCAATATCTTTAGGATATACTATCTTAGTTTCAGAACATGCATTATTGTGAATTTCGTGATCTTCTAAACCAGGGGTCTCCAAACTACGGCCCGCGAAAGGTCAATAAATACGAAAAAATTATGGAAATTTACCTATATCTTACCAAGATTAGCCACCGCTTATGTGGACGTTATGTTTTCCAACCGATCACTACATTGCAAAACCTTATTTCCTGCTTACTTTTTCTGCTTGCGTTTACGGTCAAAATGACGAAGAGATGTTGCAATCAGTTAGCATCAGACATTGTGCTCTGTTTTATTTAGCGATAATTTCCTTCCCGTTGAAAATTAGTTTTGATAACAGGAATTGAGGTCTCGTACATCTCGGTTTCGGCATTAAGAGATAGAATCAAAAACGATATTTTAAAAAATCGAAAAAATTAAACAGAAATTTGCTAAATAAACCATTCTGTTATAAACATATAAATTTGCTAAATAGACCATTTAGTACTTTTATAATTTAATACCAAAACTTATTTTTAGCATATTGCTATGCTTTTTCGGTAATTATTAGAATGTTATTTAAATGTGTTTTAGACAATAACAACGTTAGTCAGTTTTGACGGGAAAAAACTGTTTACTAAATATTCTTCAGAAATCAATTAAAAATTTAAGCAAATCATTGAAAATTTGACAGTAATTTTTAGACATTAATGTTTAGACAACAACGAGGTTAGTCAGTTTTGATGGATATAAATCAGCCATAAATAAATTTTAAATTTAAAAAGGCTCGAATATGGAGAGAGTTGCGAGAGGAACTTACACAAAATGGCAAAATCATTGCAAAATTTTGAAAACGACAAATGCATGGTGGAATGTAATCTTTGTTCTGATGACGCAAAAGACAAGCTCATCAAACGAACAGATTACAACACAAAACAGATTCATTCTCACTTGTGGAAGATTCATCAATATCGATACGCTCAACCAGAAAAAATCAAAAGATTCTGCTGCAACTCAATCTCAGCTAAAAACGATCGATACATATTTCAAAGAAAAACTCACTTTAACTGATGAAATTGTTGCAAAACTGGCTGCAGACGTTGGCCGCAGTTTTAACCAAATCGGGAATCCTTTGATGCAGAATTTGATAGAAAGTTACACTAAAGTGGAAGCACCGAAAAATGATGAGAAGGTTCGACAGATCGTTTACAGGGCTGCAGCATTTGTGACAAATAACATTAAAAACGACATTCAGTTCATGAAGTCACAAGGAGCTAAATTTT
Source organism: Schmidtea mediterranea (assembly GCA_022537955.1). Lineage (NCBI taxonomy): Eukaryota > Metazoa > Platyhelminthes > Tricladida > Dugesiidae > Schmidtea > Schmidtea mediterranea. The sequence continues at coordinate 38,739,541 of CM039680.1, read as the reverse complement.
CTTATGTCAGCGATGAAGCAACATTCAAGCAAATCAAAGTAATTCATCTTTTCGGGCTGAATGGTTACAATCAGAATCTTGGAATGATTGAAATGGGTAAAGAATGCGATGCTAAAACACTATTGAGGTTACAAAATCAAAAATTGGTAATATTCAAGGTTGATCCTGACAAGGATTGTATTGGAAAAACTATGGATGGCGCACTCGTTTGTATCAAATGCGGTCGATTGTCTAATCGACTCCACCACATCTGTTACGATCTTGGTATCCACGATTGTGTGAAACGCGTTACAACTCGAAAGAAACCAAAACATTTTTCTGCTGATCTCAATTGTAATGACAATTCTTCATCCTCAGTGTCTAACGAGACCAGCAATGGTGATTGCGACGATAACGAAGTGTCGGATGTAGAAATTGTTGGTTCTTCAAAGGGTTCTGGAAGTCTTGCAAGCAGTAATGGTATAATAAGAACAGTTCATGGCTCTCACAGTTCCGATGAGTCAGATTCCGAGAGTGATGATGGTTGTGATGTCGCAATATCTGACGAAAAAATAGTTGCAGAAGAGTACGAGTATGACTCAGCACTGAGTATTACAATAACTCTAAAAGATGTACGAGAAGCCATCAGAAAGTTCAAATATAATCTCAACTTGGTCAAAGTCTTGAAGGAAAATGCTACTTTTCTCGGAATCGATTTCAAACTACTAGCCGTCGACGTAAAGACACGTTGAAACTGTTCATTGAAAATGTTAACTGTCTTCAATGACATGATGTCAGCTGTGAACAAAACTCTCGAGGATTATGGACATAATTGGCATGAATACTTGGAATCTAGTGCTCCTGAACTCATCTCAACTCTGCAACCATGTAAATTGGCAATGGATGCCATAAGTGGCGATGAATCGGATTTGAACATGGCAGAAGGAGCTTTGGAATTTTTGTTGAAAGAAATGCGACTTCAGCAGAAATGCTTCCTGAGAGATCGCTTGGTAGAAAAACTTGAGACGGAGATCGAGAAAAGAAGACCTAAATTAACAGTGAGTCTTCTCAAGTTTCTGAACAATCCATGAGTTCTTAATGAGGATCAGGAATATCCATATACATTATCCAAAAAAGAGGAAATTTTTAAAAAAGGAATCAGAATTTGGCGAAAGCATTATTTTATCAACGACAGCGATGGTGGTGATGACGATGATGTCGAAGTCGAAAAAGTTTCAATTATCTCAACTGAAACCCAACATAAAAAAACGACGATGTTGATGATCCCAAATCACGATTACTTGCCTCGCTGAAACGACGGACGTCATGGAATTTCGTTCCAAAACTGCCTTAAAGGAAGAAGCCAAGTCCAGAAGCTATTGATCCTAATTACCTTACTGTTGAGGACTTTAACAAATACATTTCAACAGGAATCAAATCGGAAAAGCTCTCTAAACTCGAAGAAGCATTGAAACTTATCAGAGGAACGTTGATCCGAAGCGAACTCAATTTCTCCATTTCTGGCAACCACCGAAGCAAGAGACGAGAGCGAATGGCCAGCGTAACTATGAGTGATTTGAGTGTCCTTAAAAGTTTCTTTCAAAAGAACCCTTAATTTGTCGATTTAGCATGTATATATATGTGAAAAATATAAAAATAAAACTAAAAAATCTGTTTTTTTTTAAAAAAACAATTAATCATTTAATGAAAAATCTCGTTTTATTCTCGGTCTCGTACGAGATCTCGTTTCGGAAGCTTCAGATATTGTCTCGGAAAACCGAGATTATAAAACGACCGAGATCTTGGAAGTATAGAAAAGAAGTAACCTAGTACGTTTTCTATTAAAATGATTATTGTAAAAATAAAAAGTGTAATATTTTTAATTCCAATTAAAAAATATTATATTTGTTTAAATAATAAAAAGAGTAATAGCTGAAGAAAATAATGTTAAATAAATAGTTTAAAAAATAGTCATCTTTTGATTCTTTTTTATTTGGATTTCAAGTATGTATTCGGCCCCTGAACTGCTGTTTGATAGTTAATCCGTCCATCAGAATGAAATTTAATGACAAAAGGCTCTTCGTTGTTAATATTTGAACCCTGTGTTTGTTTGTTGAGTTCAAAGAAAGTCACTTTTAGTTGTGATAGTCTTTCTAATTTCATAATTTCCTACTAGAAATGATGTCATATATAGTGACTGGAATAATTGATATATTTAATTATTAAAATTAATGGTGTTCCTCCTTGTGTTTCTTTCGTTTTTTGGCTCCAGACTCGTAGCTACGTTTCATTGTAGCAGATTTAAACTGGGATTTTGATAAATATTTATTATTGTATAATTTTTAATTATATTGGTAAGTAAACTGCAGTAAGCAGACGTTGTTGCGTTGCTCCTAGTTGCTAACTAGTTAGTGCATAATAGAACTATAAGGTATATCACTGTTGAAATTAGTAATCATTGGGTTAATTGCTAGACTGAGATTGAATAATCTCACAAATAATTCTAAAAATCCATGAATGCAGAAACTTGAGAATGGTTAATCAACGTCGAATAAAGGATAGCTTGACATGGAACACTGAAATCATATGATTGTTGCTGAGTTCTTCATAAATTAATTTAAATTATGTATGTGAATAAGTTTATTAAGAAACACGCTTTGTAGATGGTTGAGATTCGATCTACCGGATCTAACATTTGTTAAGTTTTAGGATTTAACGGTCAATCAATTTTGGGTAAACTTCATTTAACTAACAAATTGAATGTTAAGTAATTTTATTAAATCAGTAGTGATATTGAAACTATTATTTAAAAATTATAAACAACATTAGCTTCTGTAGCTTTTGTATTTATAACATCATTTAATAACACTGCAAAAATAATTTATTTTATGAAATTTCAAAAACTGATATTTTCTCATATTATTCAAACACAAAATATTTTTGAGTTTTTTCTAAGTGTAAGCTATTGATATTTTCAGAAGGACATATTTCATTCTCTATACATTCAATTCACATTAATATACTAAATTTATAAAACATTTTACATTATACGTTTAATATGTAAATTGGAAAATACTATTTTAATAATATTTTACATAATTAATATTTACAGTTTTTATTTTATTTTTAAATATATACTTACAAACAGTAACTGGGACTTTGAAACAAAGTAAATCTTTTTATATCTTTAATATGCATAGAATTTGTCTTATTATTTGTGTGTCTTGATTCTGACTTTAGTTGAAGTGGATGCTAGGTTAATTTTCCAGGAACTTCAAATGTTATTTTTTATGGTTTTGATTTTGATTGTTATGCAAATATAGTAAGCCTAGGAGATAAGAATCGTCTTATCAGTGTAGACTGATTGAGACATCAACCAAGTGAGAGCCACTGACTATCGAAAAACTATCGTAATGTTTGATGAAAGCACACCAGGCGTGCATTGACCAACGACGTCTATAGAAAATAGCTCGACGGATCTCACAAGGAACAGCACAAGTTCATAACCTAAACGCTGCATGATTTTTTCCAAACAATCAGCTCAAAGGGACCTAAATCTTTGAATTTTTTATTTATTTATTGTTAATATAATTAATTGAAGTTCTGAATAAATTGTATTGTAAGTATATTGTTGTGATGATACAGAAATGCATGAAATAAAATGAGAAAATGAAAATCGCTACAAATTTATTTAAAACTAATTAAATATTTAAAATTCTAAGTAAATTTAAAATATTGGAGGGTTGAAATAAAAGCACAAATTAATTAATTAATCTCATTTATTCAAGGAAAATACGTAGATCATTAGGAAAATCTCGAAGTCGACAGATTAAGTGATAGATTAAATGATCGTTCACATCACTTATGAAAATTTGCTCCATTATTCAATTGACAGTCCCGATAAGTGGATGTGACAGGTCTCATTAACGGAAATAATATATAAGAAAAAATTTTATATATATATATATATATATATATATATATATATATATATATATAACTTTGAAATTTAGAATTATCCACTTAAATGAGTAGGAAAATAAAGTGAAAAGTAAAATCAAGGAAATAAAAAAGGTGACATCTGTTGGGTCTCTGCTCCATTGTGCTTGTAATTGGAATAATTGAACTAAGTGTATTTGTTTGTGATTCAATAAAATGTTTATATTCTATTGAGGTCTAATTGATTTTCTACTGAATACTAGGAGCCACATTGAGACGTTTTCTTACCGAAAATTTGTAATGTCGCAATAGTACAATGGATGTAGTATATTCTTTTACAAAGCCCAACCTTTTCCACTTTCCCTTTATCTCAGATTTTGAATGTAATGTTAAGGAACCTATTTATATACGGAGTGTATTAGAGTTATTGTGGAATTATTGTTATTGCGATTACTTTATTCATTTTTATTGAAAACGTGCTGAGTAGTTTTGACTGTCGCTGAGAATTAGAGGCAATGTGGTTCAAGCCCGACAAGATTAATGATGCTAGCCAAATACTACAGAAACAAGCCTCGTGTGACCAAATTGAGCTTTGGGTCTGTGATTCACGTTGCCGAAAACCTCAGGGTGAAATGACCCAAAATCAAAATGACGGGGATGTATAAAACACTTATTGATATGCATAGATAAGGGAACCAAAAGTTATAAACAATTAATAACCCAATACGGCTTTGTAGCAAGTATTTTTGTTATTGATTTTATTTTTTTACCTTCCCGTGACTTCATTAAGACTCTCACATATTAATAGAATTGGTTAAATTTCTTGTTTAGTTAACTAATTAAGGTCTTAATTTTATGTGTTTTTCGTATTTCAAAGAACATAACATTTGTGTTTTGGGTTTTTCAGCTTTATTTTTGAAACAACTCGCGTACTGATATTTTATTTATTTGGAATATTAAGATAAATAACATTGTGCAAAATTTTATAACTTTACTTCTATCATAGTAATATGAAAATCCTTATTAAAGAAGAATGCGATATAAGATTCAAAGTTCTTTCATTTTCGTGGAAGGTGACCGACTTCTATATAAAGAAAACTTAGTGAAAATTGAACCTTTTTAAGCCTAACTGGTTTCTATTAGAATAATATTTATTTACAACTTCTCTTTTCGATGACCTTTTATTTTCAACTCACTGATTTTATTATGGTATTAGTAGCCAGGTCCAAGTTAATTGAAAAAACGAAATAAGTCTATTCAAATAAATGGAAAAAAAATTGGAAATTTAACACTTATGCCAAAAAAATCTGTCCCGTGAAGATGTTCAACTGAAATGCGATTTCCAGTATCAGTAGATTGTTAAAACTTAAGCTTTAGATTAATTTTAAATTCTTCTTATATTCTACTATGTAACATAGTTTTTATAAAAAAATTCGGTGAAATAAAATTCTTGAAAGACTCATAAATTGTAGAAAATGAACCCTATAGTAATTTATTTATTTTCAAATTAAATTTGGAATTATAGATTTCTACTACTTATGATTAGTAAGTAGCTCAATGTCATGTTTATTTTCACCTAATTTTCTTAGACAGTTCAAATTTAAATACTTTCAGTTTTATGTGATTATTACAAAGCACTTATATGTTGATGCTAACTTTATTTACATATTAAGTGCATAATCTTAAATGATAATACTAATTGCAACAGAAGATTTAGTGTTATCGAAACTTTAGAATAATATGAATTTACTATCGCACTTTTGGAATAGTTAATTTTGCTATAATGAAAATTGTCCATTTTGTTCTGAAACTTATAAGTAGCAGAAAATTTAATTTTTAATAATTTATTGTTTCTTCCTGTGTTTGATTTTCCTAATTTCGTATCCAAAGCCATTTTTTACGACTTTATTTTTTTAGTTTTACAGCTATACTTAAAACCTTTTTGATTGTTGTACACATTGCAGGTATTGTAAATGTCATTTTGTTTATTATCTGTGAGTAAATGATGTACAGTTTTTATTGTTCTAACGGTTTTAAAAGGTTGTGATTTATACAATCCGTGATTGGATTGATTGTTGCAAACATGTTTGCTAAATAGTATGAACTGTCACATGTTAAAACTTGCAGACAATAGATTTAAGAGATGTAAACTATTTTAGAAAGGTCTGTATGACAAAAAAAAATAATTTTTTTGAAGTTGGCAACACCTTACATGAAAAAAAACAAAATTTACTTAAGTGATGTTAATATGTTAATAACTTATGTTATCTTAAAAAATTATTTATCTCTTTAATCTTAAGATTTTGTGTATAAATATATTAACCTCCTCAATCCTGAATGTTTTTTTGAAAAATATTTTATTCAGAGCCTTTAAGGATGAAAATGTTTTTTGTATTTTAAAGACTTCATTTTTGGAGAATACAGCATTTACATTCCAATATAAAAATTTTTGAAAACGCCTACAAAAAAGAAAATATTGAACATTTTAATGTGCACAGGGTCTGAGGAGGCTAAATAACAATGGCTGTAGGTGTACAGGAAAATGTGAAACTTAAATATATTGATTAGAAGTCAATAATTTTTTTGCAAATCATTTTTAATCAACTCTATAATTGTAAATTTTTGATTTTTTTACATATTAATGAAAATTTTCAAAAAGTATTCCTCATAAAAATAATATTTATAATAATAATAATAAATAAAAGTCGTAGTAATAGTAATACAAAACCAACAGATAAGTGAAAATTGTACTGTACAATGGTGTCCTACATAAGTTAAAAACAAAAACAATTGAATGTGAATTACTAGGCTTCTTTTTCTAAGTTTAAATTTAAAATCAAGAATATTTTCAATTATTTATATATTACCACTGAGAAATGAGTATAAGTTTTCGTAGATATTGAAAACAAATTTCGGTAAGTACAATCTATTTTTGGACGAAATTACATTGTTGCTATAATCAAATATATTCTGAATTTCATCTAATGCTTATTGTTTGATTGTATTTGTTATCAATTTCTTAGTCATTTGCGGTCAATTTCATAAATTATCCTATTTATATTGTTGATTTTTAATATTATAGATTTTTTTATTATGATTTCATTAATCATAATAATATTTCTCAAAAAAAATAAAAATCAGTCAAGATTTAGCTAGTGCTGATGTTGTGATTATTGAACTAAAAAATTATCTAAAATAATCGAAAGAATTCAAAATATACAAGTTCACTGATGCCTGTCATTCGACATTTACATGATAAATTATAAGTTAATATTGGTAAAATAATCCGCCAGTGATTTCAGACAAAAGTCATCGTTGATTTCTTAATCGTTGTTTATTTTGATTGACTATGTCGACTGCTACATGCCTTGTTGGTACAGTAAATGGCCTCTTGGACCTTTACAATTGAGTGAAACATGAACAATGTCCTATTACTGGCTTGTATTTAATTGAGTCTATTTATCTATCAATAATAAGGATTGGAAGGTCAAATGTCATTATTTCAACAACAATAATAATAAATAAATAAATTAGCCCACATCAATAATTAAATAAATAGCTCTGACGAGTAATTTGATATCTTGCACTTACATATAGACAAGTTATGTGAAATAGGAAATGTCAAATTCTTAAAGTATAAAAAAGAATCGTACTTATCTGTTTACAGTTTATTGACACTTCACGAATATTAATGTAAATAATACATGTTATTGCATTCGATAAGTATTAAAAAATAGGTTAGAAAAATAATTTTAAAACATTTTACTTTTCAATTTCAATAAAACTTTAAAAAATTTTTTTATTTTATTGTCGATAGCGAAATCATTTATAAAAATATGGTTTTAATAAATAATTATGTAAGCCAATTTCCGCAGTGTTTCTTCATAAAATGAAATTTGAAATATTTCGGCATTAAAAATTTCAATATTAAAATCTGTAAATATATATACAAGCTTTTTGGATTTTCGATATTTGCCTGACTGGAACTGGTTTGGATAAACTTTAAAAATATTTTTATTGTTGACAGTGGAATTTTTATAAAAGAATAGAAGAAATACAAGAAGAATTTTCAAGTAAACAATCATTGGCATCTTCATGAAAATAGATCATACACTGATACAGTCAAAATTTCGAGGAAAAAATAACTCTTTCCAGCAGAATGAGACATTTTTAACTAATGATGTAGTGAATTTCACCATACCAAATAAAAGTGACAGGAAGAGCAAGACCAGATGTTTTAAGTTACAGTGATGTTGTGAGTGTGAATATCAAGGACATATTCGAACAGATTGCTCAAAGGTAAAATGTTCTCAGTGTTTCAAAAATGGTCATTTAAGTATCAACCGTAGATATCTGAAGACATTAAATTAAGAAAGAAACATTGCCAACAGAACAAAATTATAATGGACTAAGTTTGATTTCAGAAGCCATAATCAAAGTAGAAATTAATTTTCAAATAGAAGACCATATCCAAGACAGTGCAATGGATGTACGATTTTGAATATGATAAAGGTTTTTTAATTCTACCGGATAAAATTCAGGAATATTCTGAACAGCTAAAAGGAAGACTTCAGTTTAAGGAAATTGCTAAGAGTCAAATTTTGTTTAAATAAGTGTATTGTTGACAAATAGTTGATGTTTGTTTTAATGTTAAATTATAGCAGTAGCTCATTAAATCAATTATTGCTAGGATTTAGAATACAATTTAAAATGAGATATCGATCCAAATATAAATAAATTAATTAAAACCTTTTCGGATAAATTCATGAAATGTAAATGAGATGTTGGGAAACCGTAAGTAAATATGCTAAGATAGTTATTGGGGGAAGTCCAGTAACCATTCATCCTTGACGCCTATCGATTCACATTGCTCCTAAACTGTCAGAAATGCTAAAAGATTTGAAAGATGCAGGAATTATAATAATGTAACTTGGTTTATGTATTATATTGTGTGTCTTACAAAAAGAATAAATCGAATGTTACATGTTTAGATTTAGCGGTACTAAATACAATTATGGTGAGATATCGATTTCAAATATCAAATGTTGATGGGATGATGGATATACTAAATAAAGCACATAAATTTAGCACGATCGATCTCATAATCAGTGCCGGCATTAGCTATAGGTGGTTTAGGCAGCTGTCAAGGGCAACATTTTCAGGGAGTTGTAAATTTTTAGTAAATAACAATACAAAAAAGTCAAATTATGAAAATTAATAATTACCAAATTTATATCGTTTGAAATTATGCATCAAAATATAAAGAACAATTTTTTATGTAAAACCAAAATTTAACATTAAAACCAATTTAACATTCATACTATTTTAAAAAAACTTGAAACACGTTAGTAAGATAGTTGTATCTCAAAATTAATGTACAAAACAGTTTAATTTGGTCATCATTACTTCAATACATCAGACCTGGTGCCACTTGCGATCGAGTAGTATGTTCTTACAACTTTGAAGAAAAACCTATATATGTATTCCACTAGCAAATCGTATAAAATATCATATTTTACTAGCTTTTACCAAACTAGGCATATAAAAATGCATATCATCGCGTTACTAAATTAACGTAACAATTTATAACATCTTACCCCGCTAAATTTCAATTTAATAAAAAGTAATGTGTGCCAATGACTAAGTTTATTTTTGTATTCGATGCAATTTCTATTGGAAGACTAGTTTCGAGCTTTTCTGCCATCTCATTTAAAGTAATTGCTACATGGAAGATTTGTTGGCTGATCTGATAATATTAATAAAATTAATATTTAAAATGCATTTTTACTCAGCCATTTTCAGAATTTTAATTAATAATTATCAGTTCGTTTTTATGGTTTTTATCGTCTTTGTGCTGTTCACTATTCTGCTAAACTTATTTACATGAATATTTTTATTTATTTCTTATTTAATATAAAAATGTAGTTTATCCATATGTGTGTATTTTTTTTAAATTAAATTGGTGAATATTTAAAAAAATTTTCTTTTTTATTCAGGACAATGTATCTATTAGAATTGCTAGAATTTTTAATACATTTGGGCCAAGAATGAAGCATGATGATGGACGAGTTGTTTCAAATTTCATCTATCAATCTTTGACGAACAAATCTTTGACGGTTGGTTTCATAACATGATTATAATGTTCTGGATTTTTCACGTGTCATGATTATGAATGTCTCTTTGTAAATGACTGGATTTTATTTACAAATATTGAATGTTATTGTCACATTGTGATATGCCATATTGGTATATTAAATACGACTTTATGAAATATTGCTTTTCCACTGGTAATTTTGTGGGAAAATTCGTAACTGAAAAAACCAGCAAGTATAATAATTATTTATTGTAATTAAATTAGTCATTGTTAACAAAATCTATTTACAAGTAGTTAAAACATACTCAATTGAGAGCTCTCAAATTTTCTCTATATATTATTTGCGAACTAGTTTATAGATATTTAATAAAAGGATTCATAATTTATGCTTTAATAGTGTTTTAATTGAATTTGATTATGTTAATTTTATCATTTAATTATTAGTAGCTTGGATTTTTTTTAAATCCATAAACAATTAATCGAATAAACATTTAAAATATTTAATAATATATCATCACTCGTTCAATTCTACTAACCGCGTAATGGTAATTTTTGCAGCCATTAAATGAGTAATTAAAACATTTGAAAATAGTTTTTAATGTAGTTTTAAATTTAAAAATGATTAAATAAAAATATATTCAAAATTTAATACTTAAACAGATTTAATTATTATAACGTAAAAAGTAATATTTAAAAAAGACCTGTGTATCAACCAAGTCAAAATTAAAACTTATTTTTATTAAAAAATTTCCTTCAGCTGAAAAATCTCTTGGTTTTATAGTCAAGATAGTTTTATGCAGTCGTTTAAAATTTTCACTTTTTTCTGTTACTTCTAATATTTTAATAGTAGCTTTTAGATTTTAATTCTTTTAGATTTAATTTTTTCTGCCTTAAATATTTAAGGAATTTGCATACCAATTAAACAAATGCGTCTTGTTTATTCATTTTTTCGTCATTTGTTACATTACACAAAACAAAAATGGTATCGTGATGTTTTTAATGTCTATCAAAAAACCAAAAAAATGTTTCTCTCGCTTTATATAAAAGCGTATCATTGAATTATTCCGAGCTTATCAATGTTAAAATCCACCCATATGTTGCCAGATAAGCAATTAACAATAATACTATTTATTAAGGTAACTTAAATGCTTAGTTTTATTCATTAAAAATATTCATAAGATTCAAAAAAATTTCCTAAAATTTATTATTCAAACAACACTTATACCATAAAATTTAATTATGAATTTTCATATTCTGAGCGATATTAACATACTGCAATCATACACATACTATTTAATATATAATATTATAAATTTAATATACATATTTATTTTAAAGATAAATTAATTGTTAGATTTATCTCACATTATTAAATTGGAATTGAAAAACGTACAAAGAATTTTATAAATTAGTATTAAAATCGGTATATACAAAATAAAACCTGTATATTATTTTAGTATCTATAGATTCTATAGCATCCATAATTTAAATCAGATATATTTAATAAATTCTAAAATAATACAATTTGTTTTCAATGTTTTAAAACCGCGAGGAGGGTTTTTATTCAACGTAAAATAATATAAGCATAAGGAATTTACATACCACATTAATCCACAGCACATTCATATAATAATTTATTTAATTATATTCTTACACAAAATTTTGAACACAAAAAAGCATGAAATAATTTAACACAATTTTTCAAATTAATCTAATTAACCAGATAAATGTGACCAACATATTTTAAAGTTTGCTCAGTCCCTGGAATGATGACATATAATATTACTACTGACTATTATATAATAATTTTATATTTTTAATCATTTTAATTTTAGCTTCGTTAAAATAATAATTCATAAATTATCAGATGTGAATAACAAAATAAGCCCTTGCAGAAAAAATATAATTATTAATTTGCAGCAAGGGCTTATTTTGTTATTCACTTATCTGATAAATTAATTTATGCTGCTACCAAGAATCATTGTTTTATACTTATAAATTCATAAATTAATTATCCCAAAATTATCATTATTATTATACATAAACATATATTTATATCATAGATTCATTTTATTTTCGTTCATTATGCCAAGAAAATTTTTCGAAAATTTTTCGAAAATTGTTGACATTTGATTGGACTAGTCGAGGCATTCGAATAGAATGCATCGTGCCAGACTGCACCTCAACAAGCATCAATTGCTGTTACCATGCAAACACATCAATTGATGCTTGCTTGCTGGCACCTGGTGATGATTAATTCAGCAAATTCAACACAGTCTAAAATACATGCCATGGCAAACGGTTGCTATGGTGAAACTGTTTCCCGTGATGATGTCATCAGTTACAGTCAATGTATTTCCATTATAAAATCATCTATTTTTTCTAAATGTAATTTTAATTTGTTCCAATTTTTAATAATACCGATTTGAAGTTTTTATTTCGCTGTTTATTACGCAGCTAGTTATCCACAATAACAATAACCACATTTATTTTCATTTATATATTATGATAAGCAAGTCAAATATATTGTTATTAAAGAATTTTTTTAACCATAATTTGTTTTCATAAAATATTTTAATTAGAATGGTTTTCAACAATTTAAATTGTTTTTTGTACAACCATGATTTTTTATAATATTAATTATTTTGTTTATTTTTTAAGTTTGATTATAGCGCTTTTTGGATTGACGTCCATAATAGAAATCAAATTATAACCAAATTTTTATTTATTTAAATAATAATCCATTATTTTAACAAAACCATTCAATGTAGTAATGTATAAATAAAAAATTCAACAAACCCCATCAAACAACATACATTCACACAAATTCTAATAAATAGGTTGATTATTAAATTGTTAAAAATATTTATTAATTTAACCAATCATTTTAAATGATGAAATTATACTCATTACAATTTACCAGCGATGGTCAGGCATTTTTGATATATTGTCAAAATTTCAATTATTTCGTGTCAATAAATAGTTTGATTTTTAAAATTTTTCTTTAAAATGACAGGTTTTTATACATTTTTCAACTTGAAAAATACAAAAACCAAAATACAAATTTAGTGAAACTCCAAACAATGTTTTTTTAAGTTAAACTGATTATATTTTTCGAATAAATAAAATATAACGTTGAGATCCAGAGAAAATTTGTGGAAATATTTTAAATTTTATCTAAAAGGTTTGAAATTATACTCATTACAATTTACCAGCGATGGTCAGGCATTTTTGATATATTGTCAAAATTTCAATTATTTCGTGTCAATAAATAGTTTAATTTTTAAAATTTTTCTTTAAAATGACAGGATTTTATACATTTTTCAACTTGAAAAATACAAAAACCAAAATACAAATTTAGTGAAACTCCAAACAATGTTTTTTTAAGTTAAACTGATTATATTTTTCGAATAAATAAAATTTAACGTTGAGATCCAGAGAAAATTTGTGGAAATATTTTAAATTTTATCTAAAAGGTTTGAAAGGAGTTTTAAAAACTCTTATTTATTTTAACAATAATATAGTTTAAATGTTATAATTTTGGTCGGTTAATTGAAATAAATGTATGAAATTCGTATATTAAAATCTATATTATTTTATATCATATTATATTAAATTATATTTCAGTATATTAGATTAAAATAATCAGAGTTATATTTAGTAGCAGCATTAATAATAATAATTTCCACTATACATAGATTAACAGTTAATTTAAAATAGTAATTTGATAACTAAAAAGTTGGAAGAATATTTGAATTTAATTGTGTCTAGCATGACCACGGATCTATTGATAAGCACATTATTACTCTTAAAATTCAACAGAGAAGGGAACCTATAAAAAAAATTTCAAGGTATTTCTGCACGACAAAATTAACAACTAGGTTAAAAATAATTTTAAGCACATCATTACTGGACAGATCTTTAATAGAGGATTATGAAGCGGCCAAAGGATAAACGGGAAAAAAACTTCAATTTGCGTTCTCAAAGCCAAAATCATTAATGGGTGATTTACAAGAAATTTTGAGTTATGAACAAGGATCACAGTCAGTCGAAATATTTATAGAAAAAATTAAAGATGAAGAAAAAATTAATAGCGCATCAATGGATTGAAGAAGAAATATAAAAATAACAAATTGTGTAAGAGTTCAATAAGTTTAAAGAGGTCGACATGAAATATTTGAAATTATCTGAAGAAATTCAAACAACAATAAAAAAATTAGAAAAGAATAACAAGATTATGGGCCATATTAATGCTGTGAGGGCTGCACCAGCTGTTCAGAACTGTAGAAGCAACAGAGATGTTACCCAAAGGGGATTGGTTAACGGAAATAATAATTTCAAGCAGAGAAACGTTAGCAATCGACAATTATAATGATGGATATAAAAGAAAATTTGTCAGTTTCACAATGAAAAAGAAAACAATGTTTTTTGCATTAGAAATGTTCAATAATTCCATGTCAAAGATGTCACTAAAGCATACGCAAGGAAGCTGATTGTTATAAAAATATGAAAAGAAAAATGATTCAGACTAATTCAAACATCAGAAAGGATAAATATTATGTAAATCAAACCACAAGTTGTCAACAAAAGAACTACAATCCGGTACGAGCAGTTACAGCAATTGAAGCTAAAGATGAAATGATACCGTTGGAGTAATCAGATGATGCTAAAGACTAATGTGAGGATATTCAGAACCAGAAAGTACATGTTTTGGCACGGTAGTCAATGATAGTAGAAATTTAAAAGGTAATTTTGATATTGATGTAGATATTGGTCATAATAATGATAATGTAAATAATTCTTAATTAATTAATTTACTTACATTCTCACACAACCTATAATTTTGTTTAATTTATTTCGAATACAAAAATATTAAATTTATTAAATATTGAAATTAAAAATTTCCTGTAAATAATTAGTATAATAAAATTTAACAAATCGTTGATAATCAAAGAAAGAAGGCAAAGGGACTTTTAAAATATAAATTTTTAAGGTTTCATAAAATTCACTAATAATTTAATTTGGACAATTTTTAAAATGGGTTTCGTGCATTTATTTGTTTTTCCTTCGTATGATTCAAGTATTTTTTATTGAGTTTATTATTCAATATTGGGAGCACCCACTTTAAAGAATTTTGAAAAAAATGCTGAAATATAAATTGATAAGAATAAAAACAAAATTCAATTCACTTTTCACATTAAAAAACATGAAATCTTTGAATTGCATTTTTGCCAATTAATTTGTCGATTTGAGGGTCAAAATTGGTCATTTCCTATGTAAGTAGAGGTCTTTTTACGCCACATTCGCTAAGTATTTATAACAATTTCTCAGAAAAGTTTGCATCCAGGCATGCTTTCTCAAAACGACAATTATACCTGCATAAATGTTCTTAATGTTGAAAGTTGTTATTTAGATAAACTTGACCAAAAATTTATTTTTTCTCGCTAAGCACTGGAATATATTTAAGATTTTTGCAAAATAATTTATTAGAAATTTTATTAATTAATTAGTTTAAAATTTGCCAATTGAAATGATATGATAAAATCAAAAATTTTTGGTTTAACATTAGTGTTTTTTTAATGAGGTCCTCGGGTGGAATAATTTTCTGCGATCTTGGATATGAGAAAGTTTGGTAGAACTGATCTAATATATTTTAATTTGATATTCATACTTTGATATTTCATACTAATCTGCACCATGCTTTATTATATTTATTATCAATCTCACTAGTTTTTTTTCGAGTTATAGATATTTTTACCGCAGTACAGAAATGGAGATAGTTTTGAAATAAATTTCTTTTAGAACAATAATATATATCAATTGGTTTGATATAATTAATACTGGAAATGAATTGGAATAAAAATGATGAACAAATAATTGTTTGTAGATATAATCTTTCATATTTAATGCATTATTAATGTTGGATTAGTTTTTGTGAGCAATGCAACCGTTTCTCAAAACCATATTTTTTCTTTTTGAATTCAGTTAAAAGTCTGTTAAAATTTCTAGTTTTGAAGAAAATGCGAATAAAATAAAATAAAGGGTAATTGAAGGTATACGATTAGGATATTTTTACTTGAAAGAAAGACCACCTCTCCTCCCTAAAATTTTTTTTAGTGGGTGAGGTAGGGGAAAAGATTTTTTTAATTATTTGTTTTAATGAAGTGATTTACTTTTTAATTAATTTTTTGGTTTAAATGAACTTATTTTTTTTCAAATATTTGATATCATATGGTGATAAAACGCAGATAGACTAATCTACAAATATTTTAACGAAAATTTTTTGAAAAATATCGTCACAAATAATGAAAAGCTTCTCTCAATTTATTTTTCAAACACTCTAGAGTCAAAAAAATTGCAATTTTCAGACGAGTTTCAATCTCTTACTAGGAATATTTCACGTTCATGATCTATCTTTGTAAAGTTTTCATGTTGTAAAATATTCAAAATCGAATATCCAAATGTTTACAATAAAATTTATTAAAAAAAATTAACGTTTTAAATATATATTAAAAACCCGTTATATTAATAACCTCTACACTTAATTGCTGCTTCATACCGTCCACAAACAGCTTCGGTCTTTTTTTGTTAGAGGATTTTTCCTCTTCATTATTTGTTGAATTGAAAATTGAGGTTTTTTATAATTGGTTATTTTATAAATTACCTTATAGATTTTGAAAATTGAGTTTAATTATCAGCAAAAGTATTTATTCGCAGTCCAAAAGTGTGAATGTTAGAATAAATTCAACAAACTCTTAAGCTTGAAAATTTTTGTAACCTTTATAATATTTTTTTTGAAATAAATGTTGCAAAGATTTTCTTAGGAAGTCAAAAACATAAAAATAAATAACATTAAGGAAACCAAAAACCATTAATAAAAACCGAGGTAACAAATCCTACAAAATAGAGTATTTTAAGAGTTAGTTTAACTAAATCAGCCGCTCCCAAACTTTCTGGTGTTGTGCCCCTTGATAACATTTGCCAAATTTGTGGTGACCTTAACAATAAAATCATTAGGGTTGCTTCTCAATCACTACATTTTTGCCGCTAACTATCATGATTTTGACTTCTAAATATCTGATTTTATTAATATTTTATACTTTATACTATAAAGTCGCTTCAGTGTAGTGACTGTAGTCAGAGTAAGAGTATCGCTTAAATTTAAAATGATAGTAAGAAAATATTGACTAGCATAAACCAATTATTTTCAGAAGGTCTCAGACGACCGCTGGCAAATTGTCATGCGACCTCCATTATGGTGGTGACCCACAAGTTGGGAACCGCTGAACTAAATGAACCGTCAAAGCAAACTCTCAGAATAAAACCTTGTCAGTATCCTCTTGTTGGAGTCATGCGTAAATTTTCCGTTATGTCAGAAGATTATATTCATTATATGTATTTAGTTACCGCAAAATTTCGAATATAAAGTCCATTCATGTTTTCGTAAGTTAAAATCACTAGAAACTCAAAGTTTTTACGATAATTGATAATAAATTATAGTTATCAAATTCCTGTACTTCAACGGATTTCATTTATTTTTTATGTTTAATGAATATATATATATATACATATTTCGACAGCGTCACAATAGTTTGTAAACATTTTTGATCATGATTTCACTTTGATATTATTTTTTTGTTCTTTGAACTCGGGTTCACAAACTAATCGTACGTTTTTAAAAAATAAATGATCGTTTGTTATTTAGTAACACTTCAGCGGTTCTGGTAGAAGTTTTTCAAAGTTGTTTTTTTGTAATCTACAACTTTAATCAAAATTTAAAGGCCACATCATGGATTTTTGTCTGTAGAATCTAATTTAGTATTTGTTTGTTCATCGGAGTGATTGTTTAAAGAATGTTGCACTAAATTAGCCTTATTTTCAATTGCATTTTACATATCAATGTCCGATGTGTCGTGCTTATTCATTCATTCAGACAAGATTAAGAATTTTGTTCTGTTCATATCATCCAATGCAATGATCATAGACAATTTACGAAATTAATTTTCTTATAATTTTCATTGTTCTATTTTTGTGAATTAAATTTGTAATTTAAATAGCGAAATAATAAATTTCATGGAAACAATTAATTTTGATTCTTTGCATGAATGAATGTTTTCTGTGCGATAATAGTGTGAAATTTAGTAAAATGATGTAATAATAATAATTATAATTATTATTATATTTAATAATAATAATAAATGATCTCTCCAAATAAACATATCGAAGAAATGAACCAATTGTCTAATGAAATAGCTATTTAATACTCGAATTTTACAATTAATTTAAAATTCAGTATATTATTAATGAAGGTTTTCACCGGAAAGCATATATAACAACATTGCATATCTATCAGTTTATATATTGCGCTAAACATTATAGTATTTTATAATAAGGCGAAATATAGTTATTTTAGTGTTTTCTCAATCATAAATATAATCTTTATTTAAAAGGTACTGCTGTATAAATACTACTCGAACGAATTTGAAAATGTTATATTTTTATATCAAATTAGCAGTTTGTTTTCTTTTGATTTCTCGTTATTTATTACGAAACTATAAAAAATGGGGAAAAAATCTTTGTCTTTGGTAATGTGGTTTCTAGTCTGAAGGAAATTGTGTTACGTTGTATTAATTGCTTACGAGTCTGACAATAAATCATCAATCGTGATAGTTTTTGCTTTTCTAAAGCTGTTAATTAATATTCAAATACGGTATTTCAAATGATTGCTTTTTGACATTTTTGTTATTGAATTTTCTGTATTTATTGAAACTGTCATATTAGTATTATTTATCTGAATTTAAAATAATTCCATAACTTTTAGAGTTTCTTTACCACATTAATCGTAAAATTGGAGAAATTTCAGTAAAAATCAGAAATTAATTAAAATTATTTTTTGTGTGGGTGTCTTTGTCAAAAATAGCAAAATATTTTTGTTTCCTTTTGATCAGACAATTTTTACCAGGTTTCCATTATAGCTATTATGTTGTTTGTTTTCGAAAATTAAAGTTCTTGCAATATAATTTCTATTATAGTTTCGCTATTTACATTTAAAGTAATTAATTTCATTAATTTTTTACAATCATGAAAAAATTAACAAAATTTTCAGTAAAGTTTCATATTGGGCCCAAATACATAATTTTCAATCATTTTTTTACATATTTTCAAAAAAATAATCTGCACAAGAATTGAGGCGGTAAATTTTTTAAAATATAATCCAAGTTATACAGTGCAATTAGTTTCATGGTCGTAATAAATATATTCAATGTTTTAATTAAATTTATATACTTTGATGTTGTATAATAAATAATTGTCATATAATTGACAAAATAATATTAAACGGAAACGATAAATGTTTTGGAATGCCAAAAAATTTATGGATAAGTGTATAAAAGTTGAAAAATACGTTGAAAAAGTAAAAACAAAAATTAATTGAACACTTGATTTAAATATTTACAGTATCAATATTTCTCGAGGCCCCCATTTACTAGCATGACATAAAAAAGCCTTGTTTTAAAATTAGCGTATAATATTTAGACAATTTCAATTTTTCATTCTGAATATTCTTCTTTGTTTTTGGATTGTGGTCCATCATAAACTATGTTAAATTCTGTTCTGAGCTTCGAGTAAGCAATTGTCCTACTTTTATTTTTTATGTTTGAATAAAACAATATGGCCTTGTATGAATATACATTAGAATTATCATATGACTGTGTGATAACGTGTATAAAATGTAAATTCAAATGTGGTAAGTTGGCAGGTTAAGGATATGTGATTTTGAGTACTCATCTGACTTTTTTCTATGGGATGTTGACTAACAGGCTATAATGGTTAAATTATAATTATGCCATTAAAATAAATTTATGACTGGGAGCTCATTTCAAGGATTGATTAGACACTTAGTGCCACTATTTAACTAACATGTGTATTTTAAATTTTTACATCCGTCGAAATTCAACACTGTTAATGTGCACGACTCTTAGGATACAAAGAATTGGCTCTTCCTTTGAATATGGCCTATACTACTTTTCAACATTCAAATACTTTAAAAATCATATTGTAGATAAATATTTAGGGTTTTGTAGCTGTATTAAGAAACCATTACATAATTCCATCTCTCTGTGTATTACATTGCCAGTCGTTCCCAAAAATATTTTTAAGAATTTTATTATTTTAAGTCTCAGAGTTATTTGATGATCACCAATTGATATTGTCAACCTATTAGCTTAGTAAATTTTATACAGCGTATAAATTCAACGTAAACTATTCATCCAATCCCAAAACCGCAAAATGTCATGGGATATTAGGTACTACAGTTTATACACAGGTAAAACATTTCATTTGACGAAAGGGGAAATGATCGGAAAAGCTAATTATTAAGTTATACATAAGCTAGAATTTTTGCATATTTAGCTATATTATGTCATGGTTATCAAGGTATGACGATTATTAAAAAGAATTACTTCAATAATTTTTTCAAATTTCACTAATCCATCATTTTCTGAGACATAGTCACAACTACAAAATTTAACATAAAACGACTATTTAATCATAGTGATAGTAAACTTCGGGGTAAACTGTATGTAATTTTACATAAAATAACTACTACATTATCATAGTAAATTCAGGATCCTTTCTTACAGGCAGCGGCAAACTTGGGACCGCGAGCCCCGGGAGGCTTGTGAAGCATTTTTATGTTGTATTTCATAACCTGAAAAAAATATTTATATTAGAATAATATATTTATTAATAATCTCGGAAAGGTTCTTGATACGTTATATTTAATAAAATAAATCAATGGTACAATTTAGTCATGGTTTGATATGATTACTATGAATTCTTAAACCCCACATACAAAATTATGCAACCCCTCAGGAAATTGCTTTTAATTTTAATTGTTTCTTGTTATATCATTCAGTTCTTACTGCGAAATTTGTATTCAAATATTTTTTTATATGCTCTTTGGATCAAAAAAGTTTCCGATTCCTGCTTTATTGGGTTACTTTATTAATCTTGAGTCAAGATTTATAAAGTTTAAGTTAATTCAGAGAATCTTGACATCAGCAATATTTTGCATGCTAGTATTATGTAGAGACTTCCGATGGTGTTGACGCTGAATTAACTTAAACACTTTTTGATTATCCGTCGTTTGCAGGGTGAATCCCGAATAGATGGAGGGATTTTTTTTCATTATTTTAAAGAAAAATTATATTATGTAAATTTATGGGGTAATTTAAAAAGAAATAAACCAAAAAATAATTGTTAATTATTATACGAATGTACGTGTCATTTTTCATTATTGTAAAATTATAATTTTCATGTTTTGTTATTTTAAAATGTGCGTTTGTGCTTCAAAATTTAGTAAAATTTATCACAGATATTAAATGATGGTTTTTAAAGCATTCCTTTGGTTATATTCAAGCCTACCAGGACAATTAAAGCATTATTAAATTTTCTTAATTTATGGTTTCAAAATCTTCTTTTGAAATCTTCGGTTTCCTCTAATTTCATTTAATTATCCGAAAGAATTACATAATTCTTCATTAGGTGTACGGAAACGGATTCCAGACCAGGTCGTTCCAGTACGTTACCGATTTAATAGTTGGATTGAAGCTGCTCATGAATTCAAATGTACATAGTCCTGTAAATTTCGGCAATCCTGAGGAACATACAATACTGCAATTATCGAAAATGATATTAAAACTTGTTCCAAGTTATTTTTTATGATTGCGTCATTTAAAAATATTTTGAATATTCGCATATTTTTAGAAAGCAATAGCCAAATTGTTTTCAATTCTTCTCTACCCGACGACCCTCAAAGGCGTCTTCCAGATATATCAAAAGCAATAAAGTCTTTGAACTGGCGACCGAAAGTATCTTTAATTTATGGACTTCGCAAGACAATTGAATATATGAGAAACGAATTATTTCTAAATTTGTAATGAAAGGATTGTTTTCTTTGTAAACACGAAATTTAAATATGATAATTGCGGTATGTGTAAAATTTTCTTTGAATTCAATTGATATTTTTGGAATTTTTCAGTTTTTTTTAAATCTTGTTATATATTTATTATTTTAAAAATTGGAATTATTAATATTAAAACAAAATCCAATATAAATTACATTAAATTTTAGTCATCAAGGTACACCAGGCTGAATTTCATTGGTATTTGAAATCAATAAAAAATATAAAAATTAATTAATTCTTATTTTATAAAATAAATAGTGATTAAATAATTAATAAATAATGAAAAACCCTGTGTTGAAAATTCGTGAATATCAAAAATCATCGATGTCTTTACTGATTCATAGTCAAATATTTTTAATATGACATTTGAATGTGGTCTATGTTAATATTTTTAAGTTTTAAAGAGTTAGTTTTAATATTTTTAATTAAATTATTTTAAATATGTTTTAGATATTGTACAAGCTTGTAATTATTTCTCATTATTGCTAAGTTATTTATATAAAAAAGTATCATTTTTAAAGTTGATTTTAAATATTCCTATAGACTAATTCTTATAAAGTTCCTCCATTCCCTCAGTAAATATTTGGTAACTTCTCTCTTTACTTCCTTATAAAATGAATTCCGTTTTCTTATATCTGTATGTATTACAGGTAATTGCTGACAGTGGCGGATTCATAGGGTGGGGCGATGGGGGCAATCGCTCCCCTTAGATTATTTTGAAAGAAATTTTTTTTAAACTTTTACTTGGTGTTTGCAGCCCTTTGTTAAGAAATCATGCAATGTCAAAAAAAATGTTCAAATTTAATGCAGAAATATAATGTTGTAAATTATATTTTGAAATCATTTAAAATTATTGATATAGAATTATTTGATGAAGACTAGAGATTTTAGTGGTTTGACTAATAACGTATTTAAAACCTTGATTTGTTTATTATTTTAACAATTTATAACACATAATCTCGTTTACTTCGCAAAACGATCAATCACGTTTTAAACATTTACTAAAATGTCTCTGTGTACATTAAGTAGGGCCAGTCCAACTTGTCTGTTTTCTGCTATTTGTGTTCTCGGCCAGGTTTTAATTCTTCGCAGGGCTGAGAAGCTACGTTCAGCACTGGTAACACTTACAGGACATGTTTTAATAATTTGGAACAACTTGTGAGTGATTGGATATTGCACCTGGTCACATAAATCAAAAACAACAAAAAGATTAGTAGGCAGTGATTATATTCTGTCCTCTTCCTTCATCCTCATGTATTTGCACTGCCATAGTTCAACTTCCTATATAAATTCAGGTACAAGTAAGTTTTAGATAATAAGTCCAAGAATGACGCCATAGACATTACTGATTGCAGAAACAGTTTCGGCAACATCTTTATGATTCAGTTTAACAATATTTTCTGGCATCAAAGAATAAATTTGGATACATTGCAAGTTTTCTTGCTAAAACGTGTATTTATGTTCAATATCAGTGCATCAAGTAGAGAGATGTAAATTGATCGCCTGTAATATTCTTCTAATGTATCCGAAGGTATATTCTCCCGGTATGTCTGTCTTTGCACTATTCTTTTGTAGGTAAAACTACCATCTTTTTTAATTATTTGTTTTTCTGCTGATCTAAAAATTTCAGCAAACATTTCGCAATTGTCTCTTTTTGTTTTAATGCAATTTTTTTGCATCATGTAAGTCTCAACTTTTCTTTTGAATCAATTGACTGAGGCAATTTGTTAGAGAGAACACATACACAGCACAGCCTAATGACACAATAAAATCACTTTCTCTAATTGATGATAATAAAGTTATTGCTTTTGATGAAGTTGTTCTACCATTTCATTTAGATATATTATACAGTGCGTCAATTATTTGTGGAAATTCAACACTAAACGTCAGCAAACATATCATCTAACACAGCATGTTGTTTGAAAATTGAAGTAAATTAGGCTTATTGAGTAGATTGTTTAAAAATGATATGAAATTTAATAAAATTGTCTGGTGCGAATTTTAAATCGGTCTATTGGGATACCTATATATGACGTCATTACCTAAATCTCCCCTTTTTACTAGAAGCTCTGAATCCGCCACTGATTGCTGACAAAATTAAGTTTTTATTGTTTTTCAGAGAGATTTGAGATGCACGGTTAAAATTTTTATATGTTTATTCCAAAAACTGTCGAATTTCGAGTATGATTTTTAACGCTGTCTAAGAGTCCGACACGCTTATATATTCCGCGATTTTGAATATTTTTTATTTTACCTTGATGATATAAAAACCTATTAATTGGATGTCTTCAAGCTGAGCATATTTAATTCTAGAATGAGTATGTTTTGGTGACAGACAGAGCTTTCTTGTTTTCTGTGACCTAAATTCGTTTTCTACCCTTGCATAAATTTCTACAATTTAAATTTCCTTTATGATTCTAGTGATCGAAATAATGTAAATCTATCTGAGTATTTACCAGCGTTGTAACTGGGTCATATGGGTAAACGGATTGCATTTTGTCCGTCAAACCCGGATCAATTATATGAATTGAAGTATTTTCACCCGGGTGGCAATTTTGTTATTTTTAACAGCATAATAAAAAATAGAACAAATTCAAACAAAATATTTATTATTTAATCAAAATATTTATTATTTAATCAAAATATTTATTTCTGAATTATTTTATCTCGAGTATTATTACATTTGCGATAGGTGTACATTGATACATCACGGATCATATTTCAAGCTGCTTCGTCGATTTCCGGTAAATAAGATAGAGGTGACGCAACTTATGAACTGCCACATTTTGTTTCAGGCAAACCAGCTGACTTTGGGTCATTAATGTCTTAAATTTAGTCTGAAAACGTTTTTTAGTCTCCATTACATGTGCCAGGCTTTCTTATTGTTTTTTCTTAAGGCTAGAACGAAACAGGTTTAAACACTATTAAAACACTACCACACATATACACCAAACTGCACTGAGATATCCCTTCTTATAATTTAGAAAAAGTCAATAACCTTATAATATAGACACATACAGACTCATTTTGATGTTATTCTTTGTAAGTTCAGAGATTCACTCTGCATTATAGAAATTAAAAATGTAAGTTGCGTCGCATTTTATGTAGGCTAGTTTACTATATTTTTGAAAAAGTAAAAGCATTATGTTTAAAAATGTTTGATATTGAAGGCTTTTGAAGTTATGTTTTTAAAGGTGCAGATGTAATGGAAATAAAACATATTTTTATACGCAAATCTATGTTGTTGAATATTTTTCTGCTTTTTTGACTGTGGAAAGAAAAGGTTTATTATTAATCAAAGCTCACTTAATTGTGTCTTTAAAGCATTTGTATTTTTACATCGTTAAAGGTTAAACTATTTCTAAACTCATTTACAATAAATCAACGCGATGAAAATATTCTCGCAGAAAAATCACTTGCATCTGGAATGCGAAGGTTTTTGAGAGTCATCTATTTTAGAAATAGAACATTTCTATTTTTTCAAACTTTCAAGGAATTTTGACATTCTGAGATTGAGTAATTGATCATAAGTTTATATTTCATGTTTCACATTGATTGTGTCTTCATCAAAATCTTTCTATAGAGACGATTTTTGCCCAATCTTATTTGTTTCTAATTCTTTCTTTATCGCACTTTTTCTTGTATATAAAATTACGAATGAAAATAAATAATAACAATAAAAGCTAATATATGAGTATACATTTATTAAATCGATGTAAAAATAACGATGTTAAATACAAATATGTAAATGATTTTATGAAAAGGTTAATGAACAGTTTTATGAGGAGTTTGATAAGCTGTTTGACGAACAATTGGACGATTATTCTTTAGTCCTTTTTATTTGACTTCCTGAAACTAATTCTCTTTCGTATGTAAAGAGAAAGCGCTAATAAATTTTTTAATTAACTCTCAATTGAAGATTAGGAATATAACTTAGAAGATATTACGAACTGAATTGAAATTTAATTTAACGGAGTAAACATAAATAGAATGACATTTGGTTCAAACACAGATCATCCAGCACGATTCGAAAACTAATATTAACCCATTTAAAATTAAATACAGGATAAACCAATAAGTTTTGTCCGGTGCTCATACTCAGCTTTCCAATGCTGTAATGAGTGTATAGGTCTGCAACTTTGTGTGTCTATGCTATATATGTTGTAGATTTGTAAAATTAAAAAAATTACTTATTAATAATTTTTAACATTGCTATTAAATTTTATGTCTTACATGGATTAAACAATTTTAATTAATTTCTTGATTGACTGAAATACTTTTTGTTTTCATTAGAATACGTCGATTTGAAATGAATTTCGCACGAGAGGATATCCGCAAGTTAATCTACCACAATTGGAAATGTCAATTAGTGAAAGTCTGGATCTATTGGAGAAACGATGGAACCTATCACCACCGTTCGTGGAAAGGTGCAAGTGATGCCCCTGGTGTGGAAGTTCGCCACACACTCTCACCCAGGAAACATCTTATGTTCATCTTTGGGACTGTAAAGGTGTGATTATGATGGATATTCTGTCGCAAGGTACTACAATCACTACCGATGTTTACTGTGAACAGCTGTCCCGTCTGGTGACGGCAGTACAACAAAAACGACGCCGTCTTGTTGGCGGTGGGTTTTATCAAATTCACTATCTCCACGACAATGCACGACCACATACGGCAGCCAAATATGTGCAAAAACTTACTGACATTGGTTTTACTGTTCTGCCGCATCCCCCTTACTCCCCAGACCTCGCACCATCCGATTTTTATTTGTTTTCCCCTTTGAAATCTGCGAGTGGTGAAAGAGATTTCAACGAAATTGATGAAATTCAAGTGGTACTGGACGCTTGGTTGGACAGTTAACCACGCAGCTTCTTCGCCGATAGAATCAGGAAACGGCCTGATCGATGGTTCCGATGTGTCCTCCATAATGGTGCATATTTTGAACATCTCTCTGACACAGATAATTAACGTTTTTGCTGTTTTTAAATTTACACATGTTTCACCAGTCCAAACTTATTGGTTTATCCTGCATAAATTAATTGTGATCTCTAGTGACATTGGCGAATCCTTGATTTGAATCGGGTTTATTTTTATTTTTAATATATTAATAAACAACTATTTAGGATTGAAATTATTATCAAAAATGCCTAGGGGTCAAATAAAGATTTATTTTAATTTTGACAAAGAAAAAATATTTTTTGTTATGATACTCAATACAAATTTTCGGCTTTGCCTTTATAAAGTGTTATTTTTAAAAATTACCATTGAAAAAACATCAAAAAATGTTGAAAAACATCTAATCGTTTGTAAAATGAAAATAAATTAAACATCAAAAAAAGATCAATGGTGACCAAAAAATAAGTTTTCCTGGTCAAATTTAATTAGACGATGAACTTATTTTTCTATGTTACAATTAAACTTTTAACTAAGTAAGTGTAAACATCAACTAGTCAGTGTATACACTGTGAATGAATGCATAGACTTTACGTATAAAGCTTTCTAGTTTACCATGAGGTAATAAATAATTATATAAAATTTTAATATCTTAAGCAATTTTAGTTTAATATAAAAATCAATTTATAGTTTTACTGTCGAGTGCAATTGTATACACTAACTACTCATTGACTGAAATTTACGCTTTAATTGTAACATACAATCCAACAATATATATTTATTATTTTTAATAATAATAATATTATTATAATTTTTAATAATAATTTATTTATTTAACTTTGCATTTTTCAAATTAGTTAAACAAACTTTCATTAAAGCTGTATTTGGATTCCATCCAAGTCGAAAATTGGGGTCATTATTTTGAAAATATCTAGACCAGAATAAATATATATTATTTTAATAATAAAGTTTTATATTGAGATTATATCGCAATCTTTAATTTTTAAAATTTGTTATAATAGTTAATTTTTAATAATATATATAAATGAATGTTTTATATTTATTAGAAATTAATCTAGTAATACTTTGGTTAACGTGAAGGATATGAACAATATAGCAAAAACTTTTGTCATCAAATTTTTAAAGAAAAATTGTTTAAAATTTGAATAACGTACAGGGAAACGTTAAACGAGTTCCTCATTTAAAAGTAACCTTTAATTATTAAATTTTTTCCTTTACCTTCTTATTTAAGACAGGATCAATATTTTTCTTGTAAAATAAATTCCAAAATCATGATCGATTTTATAAAAATATATGAAGATAGGGGAAATTGCAAAAGAAAAGATTTTACTGATATAAATAATTGCAGAAAAAATTAATTAATTAATAATATTTTAAATGTTGATTACCGACTTTGTCGATTTACAGATACGCAATGTCTAAAAAAATCAATTGAGTATTTTAAGCTCCGCGTCACAGTCCAGTGAACTTTCGAAGATCCAGAGTTAAACTAACTGGCATTAGATGGGGTAGTGAAAACTGATTTGAATTTGTTATAATATTAAATATATTGGATTATTATTTACAAGTCGGTAAATCTCTGACTCCTCGTGTTCCTGTTATTATATATCAATTGACCAAAACCCAACACAGAATACGTTTATTGATTGCTAACACAAATTCACAATTTGTCACACGATTTGCATTTTTCTATCAGATATCGATTTAACAGCGTGACAGCAGATGTTCCAATGGAAAATTGCCTTGTCTGGCACGTTAATTTGATTTAAATTCACACAACGTTATTTATTTCGGTTTCTGATCTTATCTGGTTTCTCAAATCACAAATCTCTTTTCGTAGTTTTCTTCGACCAACTGGCCATTCATCTCATCTCGAGCTATCTTTTTATAATATCTCTTTGAAAACATTTTAATTGTTTGTACACAATGTTTCCTAAAATTTAAAGTTAATAGTCTTTAAAACCTGGTTAATTGTTTTAAACATCCTCTTTGCTCGGTCGGCTCTTGGGTACTTTATCTGAATCTCTTAAATTTTTTTTATTTGCTCCCTAAATTTTAAGATTTTAGGCAACATCATGAAAATAATCGAAACATTCAGTTTTGTTCTAAGTAGGAACGAATTTACGAAGACTTCATTTTATTTACACATATTTCTCTTGATATTCTGGTTACCAGTTGCCTGCCTTCCTGGAAAGGGGCAATGTCGACCTCAACTTCATCTTGTTCTTTTCAATGCTCTTCACTGAATTTGAAAATTGACAATCGATGGTTTGTTAGAAGCCCATTTGCGATGCTTCTATGAAATTATTCATTCGTGGTAGTTCATCTGTGACTCTAAATGGTTGTATGGTATTTTTCCGTGTACGTTCACTTGCACGTAGAGATGCCCTCTATTTGGTAGTTGTTTTGCTGATTCCAATTAAATTGATTCCAGGATTTATTTGGCAGCTTCATTTTTCATATTGTCAGCTGGAGAACTGCATTCTGTGATCATGGTTTGTGTCATCATGAATCACTCTCAATCTTGTTTTACAGTTGACCTCGAAACATCTCATTGATGTATTTCCATCACAACTTTTTTTCGATCAGTCTTTCGATAATGAACTCCATAATTTAATAACAACTCCTCCTTTCTGAGATTCTATTTTATCCATAATTCTACTTGCAAAATGGTTAATGTTTATTATATTTTAAATTTTCCGAATATGAACAGTTTATGTACCCATTCTATTTTTGTTCAGACTTTTAAAAGTGTTTTAATCGTGACATTATTTGTATTATTTTGGTTTTAACAGAAAAGGTCTTGAAATGTAAAAAATAATCACTAGGCCATATGATTGCTTTAAATTGTAATAATTTGAGCTCAAGCGGTATTGTACAGGCTGATTTGTTTACAAAATCAGCAAGCGTCTTCCTGTTTACTGCGTCAAAATTAATCTCTTAACATTAAAAAACGGGATTGATACACTTTGCTCGCTTTGGACATGGCTATTTTCTCGGTATCAGTTACTTTACACCATTTTGACGGGTTACCGTTTTAAGTATTTAAAATTCTCTCTACATTTATAAAAATATATATTTTTTAAAATTATTGACAATTACTGACAATGTAACAACTTAACAATATTTTCGATGAGGTCATTGTGAAAAAAGTTAATGTTGGTGACCTAATAAACCATTTTTTTAAAATTATTTATAAAAACATTGCCGAGTTTTATTGTTGTAGAAGTGACATTTCTAGGTTGTATACCAGTGGTAGGTAATTTATCACCTGTGGGTCACCTAGTGACCCGACAGGAAAATTTTAGTGAGCAGTAAACAATTCTGTATGA
This sequence comes from Schmidtea mediterranea, assembly GCA_022537955.1. Classification (NCBI taxonomy): domain Eukaryota; kingdom Metazoa; phylum Platyhelminthes; order Tricladida; family Dugesiidae; genus Schmidtea; species Schmidtea mediterranea. The sequence continues at coordinate 38,709,315 of CM039680.1, read as the reverse complement.
TATATTAATGACGAACGGTAGGTATTCTTACCAACAAAATAAAGTGTACTTGTATTGAAAAGTGTTACGAAATGTTGTGTAATTATTTTCTGTACTCTGATATAATATGTACAGAAAATCTTGTTTAACGTGGGAAAAACGTTCTGGACATAATCGCATTTACCGATATTTTGTGATCAATGGGGGATTTTTGAAAAAACATTGTAAAACTCGAAAAACACTTTATTTTTTAAAAAACATTAATAATAACAAAAATCCAAACATAAAATAAGTTATTCATTTTGTTCCACGTTGCAAAAAGGAATCTAGATTCCCTTGTTTGGCTTCTCTACGTTTATTGCGCAAAATTTGCCGATAACTGTCAAGTAATGCATTACACATACGTTTAACAGCACTCACTCACTCGTAGACTTAATCAAACCAAACTTTGCTCGATTTAAATACTTCTTCTCCTTCATGTTGAAATTTTAAATGATCTCAAAGACTAAGTGATTTATTTATTATGATTTGAGTACTAATAGACACGTGGTTTTGATTCAGATCCTCTATCCATTTTCTTAATAAATTCTCCACTTCCATCATCAAAACACTTTTGGTTTGTGAAAATTTTTGTCGTTGTAATTGAAGTAACACTCTTCCCAGCCTTTTTAATTTTATCTTTTTGTCGAATAATTGATCGTATTGTAGACTCAGCCAATTTAAAATCACTTCCTATAGGTGTTAATTTACCCCCTCAGAAATCAAATGAAAGATGAGGCATTAACAGGTTTGGCAATTCTATTCAAGGCATGCAGGTGGCTACCGATGTAATGATTGATCGTTTTGCTGTGCTTAACAAATACTGGTTGCATTAATTTTGTTTTATAAGACATACAATGATTGAATAATATTGTGTTGTGAAATATTATTTATGCATAAGCTGTATCAATAATGACAATTGTAATCATTCTTTAGTCATTATTTGTTAGATTTTAATTAAGCAAGTTGTAAAATATTACAAAATTCTTTAAAAATCATCCCCCTACACCTAGAAATTCTGTATCCGTCGCTGCTCCCATAGTACTCACAAAATAATACTTTACACACATTTTATGAGTTCGTCCGTTTTTCATAAAATTTAATAAAAAAAATTTTTTTATAGTTTGAATGTAAAAACTTTTTAAAGAAATTTATTTATTAAAAATAAATAAAAAATTAATTAATAAAAACTTATGATCATTTTGTTCAAATTAGCAATTATTTTCATTTTATTTTATGATGACATAGTATAAATTATGTTCGAGTGACGTTTTCTAATATTTAAATCGCTGCAATGGATATGTTTATATTATATTCTAGAATTTTTTTTGTTTATGAATGATTATAATTGAAAAGTAAAATGTCAGTTCTTCACAACCTCTTTACAAAAATATACATTTCATTATATCTGTTGTATTTTCAAAGTTAATTTTTGTGCTCAAAACAAAATATGAAAATCTCTCAAATTTTTGAAAGGTCGCACTAAACTATCTAAATTCTCAAAGTCAGAAAATACTGCAACAGATTTAATTTCCACAAATTTGGGAAAACAGGTTTAGGTGGTTAGCAACTGAAAAGTTAAAGACGTATATAATATTTTAAAGTCGAATGTGTCCACTATGTATAACTTATTAATTAAGTAATGTAAAATTTAATAAAGCCATATTTCATATCACATTGAAAAATTAATTTTCTGAGCTTGACTGGAAGTACACTAGACTGCGAACCCAAAGTATAGTAATGCAAGTTTTTATTTGATTTTTGACTTTCTAATAAAAATTTGCTTTTAGAAAAGGGGAAAGAGTTTGGATTGATTAATGAGAAGTAAGAAGCAGGAGATTTATTCAAATTGTCAGTATGGTCAAAGAAAGTTTTCTGGAAAATAGCGTTAAATAATTTTAGGAATAAAATTCAGCTGATTCAAAGAGAGTAGCGTTGATGTTTTGATTATTTGTGCTAGATCAGATTCGTAAGAGCTTGGAGCAGTCTCCGATGTGGTCATCTGCTCCTAGATCAAAAGAAGAAAGGAATTATTGTATCATTGTGATTTAATTGAGATTGAATATAGCAATAATATAACATTAGGTTTTGTTATGTGGGATCTTAATGATTTTATTAAGAAGACCTGGGATCAGATATAAAGGTTTTCAAGTGAAATTATTTAACAGCATAATAAATGTATAAACTATTCAATTGAAAACATTTAAAATTGCAGTGAAATATAATTCGTGAATAACCTGGATAAAATATAAAATAATAAAATATAAAAGCAAATAATATAAATTAGTTTTTTAAGCATTTTATAAAAAAAATTGCTAAAGTTTCTGAATGAAGGAAAACCATTTTTCACTTCTCCAGGTATTTTACAAAATTATATTTCACTTCTATTTTAAATACTTTTAATTTTATATTTTTCAACATTTGACCTGAATTCTTATGTCAGCAAATGACAGGCCACTTAAATTATAATTTTGCCGTGGGTGGTCATAATGTTATATTAGTACTTTCCGTTGAATTTTTGTCTAATAACTAGTAAATTTGTTTAAATGCGACCTTTAAAATCAAAATTACAACCTAACAAGAAAATTGTAAATAAATTTTATTTTGTTTTTTTAATTAATTAATTAATTAATTATCAATCAACATTATGGACAACATATTTGCACTGACGTCATGAAGTACTTTATATTTTACATAATTTTCCAGTAAACTAAGTTATCAAAGTTTATTTGATGTGAACTGTCTGTTGATGGCATTAACGATTTTGCACTCTATGCGCATCTGAAGCACAGTGAAAAACAGAATTGTTTTCATTTACTAGTATTTTTAGAAATTCAAAGCAAAATTTATTTACTTAATTAAATGGACCTTTTTTAATAGATTTTATAATAGAATTTCTTAAATAAATTCTATTTTATAATTATTGTTTAACTTAATTTTTATTTTTCATTTTCCAGTTTGATTTTGATTGTTTTAATATCTGTATTAAATGATTTATTCTCAGTTTGTTTATTTCAATAATAATAATATTAATAAATTTTTAAATTTTTTTAAAAGTTTCTACCTGTCAACTCAAATTTGTGAACATTAATGTCATTTTTTAAAATAATTTTAATATTTTATTTTTGCCATAACATGATTAATTATTATTATTGTTTATCTCGGTGAGCAACCAGGATTTGTCTATGGCGGCTTTTCCGATTATGCCGTTAAGAAAACCCAATATTAACTTATAAAACATTTTAAAGCACTTAACACATTGAACGCCAACAATTTTTTTATAAAATAATATAAACTTTCTTTGTTTTTTAAGTGTTATTTAATAAAATGTGTAGGGATATTATGATTTCATTTATTTTGATGCATTTTTTAGCGAAATTATTAAAATGATTTTTATGTGTCAATCACCGGTGACTGAGGAAGCACCACTGAGCTTATTTCCATAACCATTTGAATAAGAATGCTGTGGCGAAGCTGTAGTAATGTGCACAAAGGTTGCGTCAGGCAATTCTAGTAACATTTGACATAGAACTTGTGGCTAACAGCGCTGAATAACAAGTTAAAGTATGTACTCAGTGTCAGTCACAGGTAACTAACAAAGCGGCTCAATTTGTTAACTGAAAATAGCATATAAATGTTTATTTACGATATAAAATTGAATTGTTATTTTTCTTATATTATTAATAATTTCTTCCTCTATAAGAATTGCCGATGAAACGATAAAAAATTATGAACATTTATGACCTCACAAAACCTGATCAGACTAATTGCTGTATCAACATTGTTGCAGTTGATGCAGATTCCTTTTTTAAAAATTAAAAATTGTAAATTACATAAACTTTTAGTGGATGCATCTAATTATGATATAACTCATCCTTTGTATAGTAATAAGTTAGACTGTTAGTGGAAAATTTAAAGATGAGAGAAAGGGTATTGGTTACAAAGAGTGGATATTTCACTGACCAACATGTTATAATTTATTAGGTGATTCGATCACAACAAAAGCAAAATTGTGTAGCATTAAAAGATACAGGCATAAAACACCAGTCTTGTCTCGATTGTTACAATGGTTACCTTGGAGTGTCTCAATTTTGAATAGGTACCGGCCACCATCAGTTGTATAATTCCAAAACAAATAAAGTCGCACTCACAAATAATGAGAGTAATTTCATTTAGGTACGAAAGAATGAAAATCTCCCATATGGTTATAATATGATAGTGAATAGAAATAAATTAACAGCACATCAAACTGGTCATCAGAATGTTTATCAAATTTTTCTTCAAATTGTTGATACTTGTTATTTTCATTGTTAATGTCATATCGATTTAATAAATGTATATTTGTTTATCTTGCTACTATTTTATTGTTATATCGTAATTTTAAATAAAAGTTGTAGTAAATATGTTTTATAACCAATGTGTACTTGTTATAAATATTTTAAATAAAAATGTAGAATAATAATAATAAAAATTCAATAAAGAAATTAAAATAAATTTAAATAAATAATAAATTGTGATTGATAAAAAAATATAAAAAAAATAATAATTAATATTCATAATAATAAAATAGAAATAAAGAATTAAAAAATAAGAAATAAATATTGATAAAAAATAAACAATTAAGAATAAATAATTAAAAATTCATAAAAATTAAATTAATAAATTTAATAAAGTAATTAATTTATTTAAAATAGTTTAAAAAAATACAAAAATTATAATAATAATTAATAAATATGCATAATAACTACATAACGCTTTATTTAGTCTTTTATGAAATATGTACTATTTATTATTTGGTAAGTAGTAAAGGAGGTGGGTACCTAAAAGTTGGCCAGGTAGAACACATACCACTACTTTACGCGGTCTTGAAATATTACGAAATAAATATTTTTTTTACATTTATATATATATATATATATATATATATATATATATATATATATATATATATATATGCATTATTATTATTATTATTATTATTATTATTATTATTATTATTATTAATTATAATAATAAAAAGAATTATGTTTATATTTACTTTCATTTAAAAAAATTTTGCAAATTAATTAAAAATCAAGTAATTTATAAACAATAATTCTTAAAATAGAATTCATAAAATTTTTAAGGGTTGAGAATCTATTAATTATTTCTTTACTAATTTAACTAATCCATGTTAAATTTTCTATAAGAATTCCCATGGTAACTGAAAAGAAATTCACAGAACAATTCAATAAAATTATGCTTAGCATTTCAAAGCAGAATACTTTTAATTGATTATGTTAAATTTCAGACAAAATAAATAATGAAATCTTTCAAATTTCAATTTAATTAATGATTATTTATATTTAACTTAGAAAGTATTTTTGATTTTGAATTTTAATCTGAACTAATTATTTTTCCGTTGAAACATCTCAACTTTTTCTCCGAGACCATTGCCAATTTGAGCCAATTTATCATGGACAATCAATGATATCCAACATTCGTCTGCCATGAATGATGCCTATCAGCATAATTATGCGATTGGCCTTTACCGTTGAATTTAAGCACTTGAACCCAGAGTTCAATTTGAGGTTGATTCACTTTATACTTTAAAATAAATTATTACTTGTTATTAATATTTTCTGTCTGATTTGTAAATTAAATTTTCAGGACTTTGAATTATTTGAAATATTTTCGCATTTTTTGATGCGGAATTGTAACTCAAAATAATATTATTTTTTCGGTCACGTTCGATCTGTTTTCTGATGATATTTCATTTTGAAAACAATCAAAAATTTGAGTTGTGTAGAATTAAATTTTTGATATTTAATCTGAATAAAAATAAATGAAATATAATCAAAAAATAATATACTACTAGATAAATATTAATAAATTATTAATACTTCAGTATGATATTTAACCCTTAAATGCATTGTTTAGTCTTTTGACAACATACTGGAATTTACTTCCTTTTTTAAAGTAAAATTTGAGATGAAGCGCATTTAACTAAATATTGTATTTATGAGCTGTCAAACATTATGTGAGACAAAAACACATATTATGAGCAGTTGGTTATTTAAATTTATATTTTTTATTTAATTTATATTTATTAAAATTTTTATAAAAGTTTTTTAATTTTTAACGTTCATAATTTTTGTATGAAATTAAATTTTCGTATTTGTAATGAATTTTAAGGTATTTGTGATTGATTTTCATAAAGGTGATGATTTATTAAATTTTCATTTCATTAAAATATTTTTAAAGATCTTCTGAAATGTTTTCATTCATAATAAATCTCGGGAAATCCTTTCATGTAAATGTAGTATTTTTCGCTCCACTCTGTGACTCGATCGATATTTTATTTCAATTTCTGATTAAAAAATATATTTAAAAATATTTAACTTTAAATTTACTATTTCAAGTATAAATTTTGTTTCTCAATGCTTTTTTGTCTACATCTTCCATAATATCAGTTAATCTATCATCATTTCTAAGTTTCTAAAAACTTTAAATAGGAATTATTCCACTTATCATGGAAAGGTAGAATGTGATGAAACACTATGAAATATCGTAAATTCCATATGTTTGTAATTAAAAAGTCCTGCAATAAATCATTGCTATCCATAGTTTTTGTTCTAGTATATGTATTTTTATTACACTTCCTTTTGTTACATTGCTTTTTTGCAGTGTTTGTGGAATTGTCACAAACTAAGTCAACATAATTTATTTGGAAAGTGGTTACACTTTACTTTATTTTTTATTTTTATTGTAATCAAAAATTTATAATTATTTAGACAAGGAATTTTGTACTATGAATCAAATAAGTAAATTATTATTAGTAAAAAATAAATTTTAACAAATATTTTATGATTCCAAAATAATGACTAAAATCTATTTTTTTAAAAAATTTTCAAAAAATCACTTTGTGATATTGAACACTATCAATGTTTTGATCACTAGCTTGGTATCGTTTTTTATTATAAAAATTGTGTGGCTAAAGAAAAGTTATTTCTCTGACCAAGTTAGAATCCTATACACCTGGTTTCGTTTGTGTTAAAAATTATTATAATTTTTTAAAATTAAAAAGAATCTAAAATAAACCAAATTTTATAAATTTTGTTTCTAGTGCATGTGTGTTTCTAATTTATTATTCTCCGCTAAATTATTTTTGCTTTTCTAAGTAAATTCCATTAATTTATGTTGGTCGCAATATTTTTTTATCCTTATTTCAAGTAGGCGTGAATATATTTTCTATGTATAATTTTATTATATCTTATAGTAAACCTTACTTTCTACTGCTATAACTTTATGTGTTTTGGTATTAAATTTGAAAAAATCTTTTAATTATATATATATATAATACGAGCATGTTAATATCTAATAATATTCCAGCATTTTTTAAATATCGTGTATTTAAAGGTTATTTCATATTTAATTATGTAATAGAATATATTTTTATTTTGTTTTTGATTAGTTGTTTTTGTGCGTGTAGTTACTCCCCCATAGTTTTTGTAAGAATTACCAAAAATAGTAATAAATAAAACTTAATAATCCAGGGTTTTCAAATATATTTTAATCCCTTTAAATATATTTTAATCATTTCAAATATATTTTAATCATTTCAAAATTTAGTTTAATCATTTCCAAATTTATTTTGATCATTTCCAACATTATTTTAATTTAAGGTATAAAAACGAATGAAAATGGAAATAAGGAAACATGAAAAAAAGGATATAAAAAAGACAAAACAATAAATTTAATTAAAATTCTTCTCCTCGCCACGCCATGACGCCAAAATCCCTCACATCATTAAAAAATTCAACACAGTCACTCTCGGAAATTCTACCAATCGTCGACATGATAGCAGCGGTTAATTCTTCCCTCGTATTGGCATTAGCAGATTTTATGAGTGACTTCCATTTAGAAAATACTTCTTCAATGGGATTCAACTGGGCACTGTAGGGAGGCAAGAAAACGAGCTCAAAGCCATTTTCAACTATTAAGATCCTAACTTCTTCTCCTTTATGTATACTACAGTTATCCACTATAATTGTTGCTTCTGTAATATTTGCTTCAACTAAATTTAAAATTAAAAATCTTAAAAATGATAAAAATGCTTTTCTATTAAATGCCGAATCTTTTATTACGTGATGGATAATTTTTTTTTACGTATGACTGAGCAAACTGAATAACTACGCGATCTTATAGCCCGTACAACTTTCTGTGGAGTTGTTCCCACGAGGCTTCGCCCATATTTTTGTCGGGTTGAACAGCTCATACCAAATTCATCAAGGAAAATTACTTTATCTTCATCATATCCAAGATATCTACCGGCATAATTAAATCGCTCCTCTATATTTGCAGCAGCATTTCTTCTCTCTGGTACAAGTTCGACGCGTTTAAAAGAGTAATTTAAATCTCTTAATGCGCTGTCGATCGTGGTTGTGAGCATATGATATTTAAGCTTGCCTGAAGTTTTAATTTTAACACTCCTAAAGTTGTGGAAACATCACTTTCAAATTCGGATCTGATAAACTCCTTTGTCTCTTCTGTTATTATACTTCTCGGTGGTCGTCTTTGTGTCAACGCATTTACTCTCCCAGTGTTTTTATAAAGTCTTATTATAGAAGTGACCGTTTTAACGTTTATGTCGAGCTCTTCAGAAATAAGTTGTATGCTTTTCTGATCTTCATATTTACGGATAATAAGTGACCTTTCGTTGCTTGTAATTTTCCTATGTAAATTCGCTTCTGGGGTTTGCATATATAATTTGGGGATTAAAATAAATTTGGAAATGATTAAAATAAATTTTGAATTGATTAAAATATTTTGGAAAGGGATTAAAATATATTTGAAGGGGATTAAAATATATTTGCAAAGCATTAAATAAATATGAAAAACCCTGTAAATCCCGAAATTCTCGATATTCCTTAAATAGTAATTTACTTTAAATTTACACTCATTAAAATTATATGTAAAAACCGTAAATTTAGTTTAGAAAGGAAGAAAAAATTTAGTGAAAGAATCCGAAAGGAAGCAGGAAATAATCACAAAATTTTATTCAGAACTTTGATATTCGATCAATGATTTAAGTTTAATTGGAATTTTCGATTCATTACTAACTGAAAAAGCCAATATACTTTGGAGTAAGATAAAAATTAACAGAGCAGATATCGAAATATTGTGGGATACTGGAGCGTCGATTAGTGTAATGAGTGAGTTTTGTTGGAATTTAATAGGATGCCCACTACTAAAAAAAGCAAAGTTTTATTGTGTGTTGTGTATTTTCAAGAGAAAATGAAAAACCCCTAGGAAATGCAATTTTGAAGCTGAGTAGAAAAATAAAATAAGAAAATTGAGTGTTGTCGTTGTTAGAAATATCTCTCTGGATTTTATCGGAGGTGTAGATACAATAATTTTAAAAGAAATTCACAACATAGATTCCTCATTATTGGAAGTGCAGCACACTGATGAAGAGAGAGAAAAATTTGCTTTGCGTATTTTGAATTTTGAAAAGAAATCATCTTTTGGTCTATTTTTTTCTGAATTTATAAATATTTTTATGACATTCAGATTTGATTTAGGACATACGGAAACAATTCAACGTGAAATAAAGACAGTTGGATCACCAATTTTGCAGAACCAAATGCATTTAGGAATCAAAATTTACGTATTATTGGGAAATTTGTTGAAGTAAAAAATTATCAGAAAATGTTAAAGCCCGCGGAATACTCAATTGGTCATAGTTTGGAAGATTGATGGTTCTATTCATGTGTGTTGGGCCAGAACACAAATAGCCTTGAGAATTGTTTAAATGCATCAGGAATACAGCACGAAAACCCAGCACCAAGATAACTTAAAATATAACATACAATACCAAATAAACATTTTAAAATCTGAGAGAATATAAATAAATATAAAATCAAAAACATAAAAGTAAAATAAAATAAATACATAATGCATCAAGAACCGCACGAAATTTACATAAAAAATAACATCATAACAAGAAAATTTGACCGTAAAATGACCATTTATATAAAACTAAAAATTAATGAATTAAATGAATAAAAACAAAATATTTTTGGCTGAATAAATTTAATTAAAAATGTTAAAAATAAATTACCAATTAAAATTAAGAAATAAATAAAAATTTAATGTAGATAACACAAATAATTTCAAAGTCGAATTTTGTTTAATCGCAATAAAATTAACACGCAATGTTAAGGCCAAATTATAGGTATATATACTGATGTGTTTTGACAAATTTTCAGTCTTAATTTTCAGAGAAAAATTCCAGTCTAAACTGAGTTGGTGTGCGTTGCAATTGAAAGCCGTGCTTTCAGTTAATTAACACTAGTAATTGTTTTGCCTGAACACGACAACTTTCAGTTGCTGTACATTGGTGTGAAGCGATATAAATGATTGCTTGATTAAATTTTGACCAATTATGGAAATATATGCACGAATGTGTATGAAATTATTGACCAAGTGTAAAGAAATATGAGCGAATACTGCATGAATTTCTTGACCAATTTGATTAAATGTATTCAGATGAAGCGATGAACAATGATGATGCCAACAAACGTCCGATCACTATGTGAAATATGTCATGTCAAATAAACCGTACTATGCTCGAAACTTTCACTCAACTGATATGGTAAAATTTATTTATTATTCCTTTTTCGGCCCACAGCCAAAACATATTGGAAGACAGAAAAAAAACACCCTATCGAACTGTGTAAGTGCGGTGTAAGTCCGCCAATAGTTCGTGCCCGTGAAGGTTCCGGCTTGAGAACGCAGGAACCTGAACGTCAAATCATTGAAGTAAATAGCGAAAGAGAGTAGCTTGAGAGTGGGTCTTTTGGCTCAACTTTCTTGTACTTAATTTCGATAAAATCGACAAACATTTTTTAACAACATTCGGCTCAAAATCATTAACACCGAGTAGTCCAGTGGGCACTCATTAAATATAAAGTGAACATACATAGATCTTAAAGACCAAGAGAGGGAAAGGGTAGCGGGGAAAATTGCAAAATCGTTGCAACAGTTAAAATGAATAGCCATCGGAAAAAGATTAATCCGAACGACTAAAATAATGTTTTAAGAATTAAATAAATTATGTTGAATTGAAACGGGAAATATGGGCAGAACGCTGCGCAAATTTTCGGAAACCATTAAAGCATTCATCATGAAACTATAAAATAAGGGTGGATCGCTGTTCAAATTTTCTGAGTTAATTAAAACACTTATAGAGAATAGTAAAGTAAAAGTGAAATGTTGTTCAATTTCTAGTATAACATTCTCTTGAAACCATAAAATAAGGGCGGGTCGCTGCTCAAATTTTCTGAGTTAATTAAAACACTTATAGAAAATAGTAAAGTAAAAGTGAAATGTTGTTCAATTGTTAGTATAATATCCTTATAAAACATTAAAATAAGGGCGGTACGCTGCAAAAATTTTCCGACTCAAGGAAAATACTTTGTCGAAAACTGTAAAATACGGATGGATTACGGCTAAATTTTTATATAAGTAAAATATTTTTATAAAGCTGAGGAATAAGGACGGATCCCTACAAAAAACTTAATAATAATAATGAAAATAGTAAGGATAATGGTAATTATAATAATATTAATAATAAGGGTAATAATCGTAATAATAATAATAATAATAATAATAATAATAATAATAATAATAATAATAATAATAATAATAATTATAATAAGAGTAATAATAATAATAGTAGTAATAATAATAATAAATATAATGGTAATTATAGTAATAAGAATAATAATAAATGTAATAGTAGTAACAATTAATAAAGGTAATACATATAATAGTAACAATGACAATGCTAGTATCAATAATAGAGAACATTGTAGTTATAATAAGGATAATGGTAAAAGAGCTAGTGTGTGAATATTTAACATAACAAAGGGTGTACGGGCCATAGAATAATCATCAACACGGATGACGATAAGAAGTACTATGAGAATGGACATAACAACGAATGACATGAGAGTATAGGTTAACATTTGGAGGAGTTAGGAGAATAATGGGACCTAAAAATCGAAATTGAGCACATGCCTTCTATCGGCAGCTCGTTGGACCCAAGGATCGTTCGGTCAATTATAGCATTAGTAATAGCGCTCACTTTATGCGGACGATCCACCCACTCGAACACAGTTCCAACGTTGCTTAGCAACGGGTGCCGAGTGGTAAGCGAAAGATATTTGTATGGGGTTGTCTGGGTAACAACCATATAGTTTCAAAATCTCAAAACCCAGAAACTCACCATTTGTCTACATTTTATAAGGCTTAATAATGCGACAGATAAATATTCATTTCCAATGCCAGATATGCAATTATTATTAGATTGAATTATCATAAGAATCTCAAATTAAACCAGTTTTAGCACAAAATAAGGGCAGTTCTGTTTTAATAGGTTACCATTCGAACTGTCAACAGCTCCTGCCACATTTCAACGATTGATACACCAAAAGTTAGAAGGATTGATTTTTAAAGGTGTTGTAGTTTATCTAGACGATATATTATTATATGCTCAAACTCAAGAAGGACACTATAGAATCATTTGTGAAGTATTTAGTGGCAAAAATAAGTTAGATTGAAGATTAATCCAGTAAAGTATCAATTCTATAAGAGGGAATTTTATTGGACATACTGTCAGTAATAAAGGTAATCATACAAACATACAAAAGGTAATCATACTAACTTTGCCCAATCATTGCCAACTGCTTGTCAGTTTGCTGCTAAAATATCTCTCGCTGCTCCTTTCAGATATATAGGTAATCTTTGGATCAGCATCGCTTGGGACCATCCATACTCTGTCTTATATATTAACTACGGCAGCTTTTGTGTTTATAACATCTATTAATAACACTGCAAAAATAATTAATTTCACTAAATTCAAATAAACTGCTATTTTCAATATTATTCAAACGCATAATATTTTTGAGAAGTTTTTCTTAAGTGTAAACTTTTGATATTTTCAGAAAGACAGATTTCATTATTCATACATTCAATTCACATTAATATACTAAATTTATTATTTTATATTTGCAAAACATTATGTTAATTTGAAAATACTTGTGAGGATAATATTTTACATAATTAATATTTACAATTATTATTTAATTTTTAAATATATACTTACAGCATGCATTAAATCAACAAAAATAGCTGGATCCCCTCCATATTGTTCAATTGGTAATCCTTGATAACTGTCAAAATCATTATTCTCTTAAGCAATTGAAACTAATAAATCTTCGCTACTCGTTTTTGGTTCTCTTTTATTCATTCTTCGTGAATTGTATAGATTCAGTTTAATAGTATATATTTTCTTGAATAACTCAAATCTAAATTTCAGTTTTGTTTATACAACAAATATTTTACCTATGCTTATATCTCAAATAATAGATTTCATAACCCAAAATTTACTTTAAATCACGTTGAAACAATATCTCTCTTCAATAAATTTTCACAGACTTTGATCATCAAATATGTTGGGATTATTAGTTGTCAGTGAAATTCAAAACTAATAATTATTTATCTGACTCTGAACGTGTTAATAATATTAGCGGATTCAAACAATTAATTCAATATCACAACAATATGTATTACGTACTTATTACGACCCTTCGGTAAGAATATCACCTTTGCAATACACTTTGGAACTCACAACTACTTAACTGCAGGCCTAGCTCAATACGATATGCAGACTATTCACTGCATGAGAGCACCGCATTCAGTTATTTTATTTGAAGAATTTTATATTTTCCATTTCAGTTTTCTTAACTCACATTTTAAATTTTTATTTTAAACTAGTTTTCTCGTACGACTAGTATATAAAAAAATCTATTTTTATAGGGCGCTCTGAGCTCTAGACTCGGCTCTGCTTAAATGCTACTTCTGGTTTCGACAATCGGTAAAAGCGATTAAGTTGCTATCCTTTCTTTTATTTTGAGAATACTTGAAACTCTCAGTGATAAACTTTAAATACTGATTTAAGCTGTTTTGTAACTCTGATAATCTCTTTTTCAACAATAGCTTTAGTTTTTTTTTATTGTTTTCTAAAATTAATTTTTTTCCTTAAGCTCCATCTCGGTTTTTATTCTCTATTCATTCGTCTGATCTCCACATTTTATAGGTTGTTATTTGATGACATTTACAAAAATTTTGATTTTGTTTTCGTTTTCCTATTTACAATCTCTGCTATTTTTATTTCCCTTTTTTATTTTTCCCGATTGACATGATGTTTTTCCATGATGTTGACCAAGTTGTCGAGATAAAATAATTGCATTTCCATTTTGTTGTATGTTTTCTCTTTTTAATTTGTAGTTATTAATTAAGAATAACCTTATTGTATTTCTTTGTTCAACTTCACTAATTTGTTATTTCTCTTCTCAATTTTCATTTCTTGTTCTGAATTTTATTTTTTAAGTTCCGAAACGACACACTATCCGATTTAGATATTTCTCGAAGATTATTTTATTAATATTTAATTTTCAGTATTAAGGCTTCCTTAAAAACTTGATGGAGCGAGAAATACGTTCAAAGTAGAAAACCAGAAACAAGTTCAACAAAAAGAGAAGAAATAAAAATTATTTCTTCAAAATAGTTAATCTTATTCTTGAAAAGTAAAATCCATCGAACTGTACTAAAATGAGAAAAAACAGATTGAGAATCAACAAGTGCAGTAAACTCCCTCTATAAGGTACATGGTATATAATTTACATTTCTATTAAAATACAATTTAAAAATATATATTTATAAAAAGAGGTATTTTACTCGTATTTCCTGTGTTATAGAGTACACTCTTGTAAGGCACGCTATAATGATAGCAAATAAACCTTATAAAATAAGTTTACTGTATCATTAAATATGAAATTTCGGATATATTTCTGACATCTATTTTTATCAATGATGAATATAATAATAAATTGCTACCTCGTCATTTTTTCAATGTTTACAAATGATGATGTGGTTTCAAATTTTAACCTTTAAAAATATAAATTTGTAATATTTGTAATTACTAAAGTTAGTAATTTCTCTAGTTCCTGTAAATTTCTATTCATAAATAATATTGTTTTTTTTATCATAAAATGTGACTGAAGTCTATAAACTGAAAAACTGCATCTTTAAAAAATTCCTTAAATAAATGTGAAAACATTTAAAATCAAAAATGATATGAATTTTAATAATAATAATAATAATAATAATAATAATAATAATAATAATAATAATAATAATAATAATAATAATAATAATAATAATAATAATAATAATAATAATAATAGTAATAATAATAATAATAATAATAACAATAATAATAATAATAATAATAATAATAATAATAGATAAAAATTAAAATATGCTACATTATTTCTTTATGATTCTTTATGTATAACGTTTTACAAACTATCTTTGTGCATTCTCTTCAAATATGCCCTTCTTTTCTGTATCCATAATCTTTTATTTCCTTTTTCATAGTTCACTGGATTCTAATAAGTCATTTTTATGGATATTAAATTTGTTCGATTCCATTTGATCTCCATTGTATTCTATTTTATTGCGCTACTTCACTGTTGACCCTAAGATAATTTTTGTTATAGCGTTGACAAATTATACTGTTCTGTATACTTTCAATTTTCGTAATTGTTCTTTTAATTTACTCAGTTATCTCAATTGTTTTCTCATTTCATTATCTCGAGGCAATGTATCAAACATATGTTTAGTTAATTTTTTTACTTTTTCATTAAATATACCCAGTGAGTTCAATGCCTTAACGCTCTGATAGGTCTTCTGTCAGAGATTTGGGCTTTTTAAAAGCTTTTCTTAATTTATCTTTAAATGTCCAGACTTCTACACTTTCATAATTTTCAAACATTTCCTCCGTGATCGTGATCGCCAAATTATTCGTTATCGTATTTAAGTATTCTGACTTCATTTTAACTAAATACAAATATTTATAATAAATTTGTTAAGTTAGTTTCCGTCTTAATAAAAAAAAATTTATTGTTTCATGCATGCATACGTATTCACCTAAAGTTTGGGAATATTGTGGACGTTTGAGTAATATAACACTTATAAAAATAATGTGCAAATTAAGAACGATTTTAACCTTAAGAAAAGTTTTTACAGAATTTTTCAGGTGATCACTAAAATCTCCACTATAAAAATGCAATTTTATCCGAGTTTTTACCAATCGAAAGAGCTCAGTAAGACGTATCTTCTGACACAAAAATTTTCATCATAACACATATCTAGCCAAAATTATTCCAATATTACAATAGTTAAGTCGTTGTGGTATTCGAGTACTCTTCCGTATATCATAAAAAAATGTTTATCCATAAATTAGAGCTACTCAAGTAAAATCAGCGACATATTTAAATTCACCGTATCAAAATTACCTACAATCCACTCAAAAAAATTTTGTCCGTCAGTGTTATTATTATATTATAATATCTTTATTAGTGGCGTCACTGGGGTTTTTGTCACCCAGTACGGTAAACTCTTGGTGTCACCCCTCTAGACTTTTACCATGGTCTTCATCCGAGTGTTTCTGTACCATATATAATCGCATATAGTGATGTTTGTAAAATAAGTCAAAAAGTTAATAAGGACATAAGAAAGAAAACAAATTGAACAATATAACTTCAATATTTCAGGTAAAACATAAATAAAGTGCTTCGACAAACTCAGATCAATTAAAATTTTTGTTATTTAAAAGTTTCCCTTATTATTATTATTATTATTATTATTATTATTATTATTATTATTATTATTATTATTATTATTATTATTATTATTATTATTATTATTATTATTATTATTATTATTATTATTATTATTATTATTATTATTATTATTATATTGCTAACACTTATGTGAATTTCTTTTTAGGAATGCTTTAGCACTTGAAGTGCTTTGCGTCTAAAAAATGAATACATTTTTTATAATTAGCCCTTCGAGTGGATTAATTAGAATTATTTTATTATTTTTAAATCTGTAATGACACCTAAAAATAGAATGGTATCAAATATATTGAATATTTCATTTTAATTTATTAATATTTCTATTTAGGTATGCGGGAAACATGTATGATGTAGAAGGAAACATGAAGTTTGGGGTAAAATTGTTCATTTTCTCTTTATTCAAACATATATTACATGTATTATCAATCATCCTAAAATAAAAAACAATTTATCGTGAATCAAAATATCACATCAAAATAAAATAAAATCGATCAAATCATCATCATTATCAGATCACATTGCCGTTATTATATAAAGGCCACATTGTCGTTATCGTGATCAACCTATTATCATCGTACATTGTTCCATTTCGATTGTTGTCAAAATATATATATATTTTATATTTATTGGGTCCCATTATATAATATTTTAGTTTTACCGTTTTTATTGTTTTCCTATCTTCCAACACAAACTAAATTTTGACCTATCTAAACCCAACGAAGAAATAAAGTTTTAAAATTTAATTTTTGGATCAATATAATCTCAACAATTAATTTGGCAAAAATCCGGCCTTTTCCTTATTTATTGCTCTTTATCGACACTTAAATCCAGCGTACCCTTGAATTTTCAACGAATAATTAGGATTTTAAATCATGTGTCCTTAATTTATTAAATTAAATGGTGACCACTTGATTAAAACAAAAATTCAAAATGGCAGAAACTTTATTAAAACATAATTGACCTTAACCTCTATGCCCTTGACCTCAAATTATTTTGACATAAATGGCCTTGACCTACTACATAGTATAACCTACAAATAGACTTGACTTTGATGGCGAAGGGGTATTGATGTGGGAAGCTCATAGCACACTACTTGTAAATCATAGCACCGTAGTTTTTGCGCATCTTATACAGTTTACTGATTTGAAATCCACTCCGCATCTCATTGAAATAACTTTTTCTTTAATTTGGTTATATCAATTAAAAATAGATTAAGATAGATTCCACTAAACTAATAACTTTATATTTCGTTGGATACGATTGCATTTTCGTTTCTGTTTGTAAAGATTTACACTGTTTTGCATCATCCTGCACGAATTCCTAAGTTAATCAATGTTTAAAACATTAAAAAATTTTCGTTGTTTGTTCTGCTTCTGAATTCAGTTATATAAATAAATAACTCCAGAATATATTGAAGACTGTACTGAAAGGTTTCAAACTTTTAGCATCGAGTCGTCAGTGAGTCCATGATAAGCTAAAAACACGATAACACCAATAAGATAGGAATACAGTAATACACTTTACAATATCAATAAAAATTCAAACCATTTTTATGTAGTGTTTAGGAATTTCGTGTGCACTATATGTGCTAAAATACGGTTGAACGAAAGGGATAATTTTCTCCGAATTCTAGTGAAGCTTTTAGAAATTTAAGGTGAACCTACAATTATTAAAAAATATTTCCATTCTTTATTTCTGCTCGAGATTTCCAATTTGTATTATTTTTTAATTTCAATCATTCTTTTGAATTTTCATCGATATTCTGATATCTATACAATTGATCATTTACACATTAAGAGGGGTGAAATAAACAAAAATAAAATGATAAAAAATAATAAATCACGATGAGTATTATTATTTTCAAATTGAAGAGCGCACAATTATGTATATTTAATTAAGGTTTCATGATTGTGTTATCAAATTCTTGTCCACTTACCTTTATAACATTTTGTAATTAATGTTTTTGGAGTAATTATAATGTCTATTGAGTTGAAACTCCGAGATATTTTTTGCATTTATTTTATTTTATCAATTTACAAAACAATTCTAAGAAATTAAAAACTTTTTATTTAAAAGATCAAAAATATAAACTCGGAATAAAGTTTATGGTGAAAATTTTATAATAAAAATTAATCTTCGTGTTTGTTTAAATGAAATCCTTAAAGTTATTTCCAATTATCTCAAGGTCAAAGTAATGAGATAAGAAATTATTGAAAGAGAAAGTCGAAATCGAAAGTATCTAATCTCTCAAAACTAACGAATTATTTTAATCTCAAAGATTTGGATCAAAAATCTCCGAACTGTCGAAAACTTGTCGCATGTCCTAAAATGGGTTTACGATTTTTTAACCAGCCTTCATTTAGCTAAAAATTATTTTTTAAATATATTCCCAATAAAAAGATTTGTCATTAAGTCAACAGCATTTTTCAAACAAGTAATTATTTGAATAATTTCATAAACAAGATTAAAGTTAAATAAATTTTAAAGAGTCATTGAAAACATGCAATAAAATCGGTAAAATGAAAAAATTCGAGAGTTAATTTTGATATTTTGTTTATTGCGTGGCAATTGAAATTAGGCGGCATTTTAAATAACATTTTTTTAAATCCAAGTTTCTTACGTGACTTGCATATTTTTTCTATCTACATTTAATTTTTTAAAAACTTTACTTCGGCAAAACAAATCTAAAGAAGAATTATATCGGCAAACATCCTAAGCAGATAAAATCACGAAAAAATAAAAAACAAAAAATGAAAATTTTTTTACCTGAGAATAAATAAAATATCAGAATTTCTTAAACAATGATAAATTGATGCAGCCCCCTTTTAATTATATACAGTTTTCGACTTTGAAATAAATGGCAATTTTAGTCGGTTTATTTTTCACAGAATTCAATGAATTGGTGAGCTTTTGGTAACGGTAACTATGGTTAAATTAGCTTACCAAAATATCATGTGAAAAATACTTAAAGCTTTTGTTTCTGTCGAAAATATTGTTGACAGAAAACATAAATATATTCTGGTTTCATAATTGGGAAATTATATGATTTTCTTTTTGACGAAGAAAAACATATTTCAAAACTCATTTAATTGACTGAAATATAAAGTACTTATTTGTAGGAAAACAAAAAATTGTTTATGAGGAATATTATTCAAACAACAATATTCTATTAGTGCAATTGAATTGAAAATAGAGTTTTCCAAAACAAATTTTATTACATATTTATATTAGAATTAAATTAGCGGACGATTCTAATAAATTTCAATTATTTATTAATTTTAAATAATAAATTTAATAAATATTATTTTAGCAATGATTAAAATTTTTAAAAATTACTGAAAAATTAATTTCTTGTAATTAAAACCTTAAAGTCATTTAAACTTTTTTTTTAACAATAGAATGACAATGTTTTCAAAAATATTTTCAGCTATGTTGTTTTTTTCAGATTTTGAATATTAAATATCAAAGGCCTGCGTAATGCGTAAATAAGCTTTTCTTGGTTAATAGCCAAAACAACATTTAGTGCTTAGTACAAATCAAGACAATTTTTATAAATTTATAATAACTTATTATTATTATTAATTTATATTATTAACTTATTATTAATTTGTATTATTAAATTAGATTTATACTATACTTTAATATATTATCATTATCATGATTTGATATATTATCATTTAAAATTTCATATATTAATACTTATGTAAAATAAATACAATCAGAAAAATTTTACTAATGTAATAAAAGCTGAGTTCAAATGTGTTTTTTAATTAAATATTTTACGTATTAAATAGGCTATTCACTTGGCATTTTACTTGCCAGTCCGTATTCTGTTCCATTGACCCACAATGGACTCTATATTTATCTTAAAATCTTTTAAAGAATTTAAATATGTAAACAAAACATGCTCTGTCAACAAATATAATTAATGTAATGCTTAAAATTATGTATTATATTTTAATCAGTTATGTTATCACATAATATGTGTAAGGGACTGATCATTAGCAATATAATTTAATTAGTATTATATGTAAGGTATAGTTCTAAATAATATATTAACAATTTAAATATAAATGTAGTAATAAGATAAATATGCAATATAACGTAAGAGAATGTTTGGAAAATTAAGTGTTTGTTGATTCCTTGCTCATGAGATTTGGTTTGTAAAATAATCCTCTTGTTTTAATAATGTCATTTAAATTAAAACATTTTTAATTTACGAATTATTTTAATGTATCCAATAAATACTAAGCCGAACAGTCTAAAATGAACCTCGCTGTAGAATTATTTTCTGTTCACTTAATAATTTTGTAAATCCCTCAAAAAGATTTTCCCTTCCGCATTGACATCTTCGAAAAATGGTCATCAAAATTAAAGTTATTGTGAAAAATAAGTTATACACATTAAGCACCATGGGATCCCTAAGGACCGCTTGACAAAACTACTCCATAAATTTAACTCACTTCATGGACAGCTATTTATTTTTTAAATACTAATTTTAAAAAAATGCATTTTCAATTTATTATTAACATGTTATTAGTAAAAAAACACTAAAATGTTTAAATTTGTTTCTTTAGTGCTTATCGCATGGGGTCGGCAAACTTTTCCATGACCAGAGCTACTTTTTAAAATCATGCGGCTTCAAAATTGACATCTTATTTAAAAAAAAGTACATTAAAAAAAATACAGAAATATAATATTTATTAAAACAATTAATGTGATGAATAGAATTGTTTTTCATCCAATAACTTCTTCATATCAGGAGAAAAGTTTGTAACAGCCAATCTTAAACAATTATCCAGATTTTCATTGGTAAGTTTTGTTCGATATTTATTCTTTATGAATTTCATATTTGAAAATACGGAATCACATAAGTACGTTGATCCAAAGATACAAGATATTTTTAATGCAGCATCTCTTAAAAACGGATACTGATTCGGTATTACATGGCTCCAAAATTCCAATTGATTTTTAGAATTCGAAACTCAACTCTTTATCATTTTGTATCGAAATTAATTCCATTTCTAGTTGTGCTTTATCGTATCCAAATTGGTTACTAATAACTTCCGAGAGAGTTTCGATATTAATATTTACGAAAGGATACATAATAAATTTCACAATTAGTTCGATCTTGCGGAAATCTTAGAAGCGTTTTTCAAACTATTTTATTAAACTAATAACAATTAGTAAATAACTCTCACAAGAAAAAGGAGTTGAACTATTATTAACCTTTTCTTTTAAATTAGAAAAGTGTTTTAAATCATTTTCTATTAGGTTCATTTTCCACAAGATTAATTTTTGGCTAAAACATTGTACTGCACTTATCATGTGCATCACATTTTTATCTTTCCTTACAGATCTGCATTCAAGTCATTTAACTTCGCCGTAATATCAGTAAGAAATGCAAGATCTCTAAGCCATGAAACATTGCTTAGCTCCTGATGACGTCCTTCTAAAAATAAACTTATTTGTGGTAACAATTCTCTAAAACGCTTTAAAACTTCCTTTACTTAGCCAACGAACTTCTGTATGTAATAACAGATCACCATATTGACAATCGAGCTCGTTGGTTAGTCTTTTAAATAAACGTCTTTGCAGTGCTTTTCCTCTTACAGAACTAATGATTTTGACTACAAGTTTCATAACAGAATTCATGTTCAAAAATTTAGCACAAAGGGCTTGCTGATGTATTATACACTGATAACTTATGAATTCAGGATATTTTTTATCTTTTTTATATAATACAATAAAACCTTTATACATACCAGTTAATGCTGGAGCTCCATCAGCAGTGATACTTACCAATTTATCCAAAGATATATTATTTTCAATTATGAAATCCTTAATATTTTTAAAAGTTCTTTTCTCACGTAGAAAGTGTCAGATTTGTTTTTAAAATCGTCAAACAAAAAATCGTCAGATTCTAAGAATGCTTGTTTTAAATATTCACCATCTTCTAATGAATTTTTTTAATAGCCAAAACTTTGCAGACGCGAATGAATGCTAGAGTAGCCGCTTCATTTTTGCCAGCTTGCTTTTTGAAGAAAGTTTGTTGATAATTTTTTTTCAGATCCTCAACCTTCTTCTTTCTGATTTCACTATTAAGAGGAAACCTGGTGTTTTCATTTTAATGTTTCGTGTTGAAATGTCTTTCAAAGTTTCCTCTTTTACATATTGCAATACTGGAGTTGCATATTAAGCAAATACATTTATCATTAACATATATAAAAAAACCCTAACTCCAATTCATGAAAATGATAGTTTTTTCTTTTTTCGTTACGGTTCCACCCTAACTCATTTTCACAATTTTTTAATAATTTTATGTAAATTAGTTTTAAATTAAATTCTCGACGCACTCTTTAACAATGTACTTAAAACTAAAACAAAAAACTTTAATCTTTTTTAAGAACAAAAACACAGCCTTCTATAATCTAAAATCGTGAACTTTCTTAAAATTTGAATTTAGTAAGAAAAATTTTAAATTCACAAAAATATTTTATACACATAAAAAAATTCTTCAAGTACTCCACGATCGACAATTTGCCGACCCCTGGCTTAACGTGTTATAAAATTAAAATTTAATTATATTTTGTCAAAAATCATAAATAAAATTTTCTACCTTTATTTTCAATCATTGCTTTCACTTCTGATGCAATTAATACGCGAAATACTATCATTAAATTACAATTTTAATGTTTCTAAATTCAAAAATAGCAATTTCCAGAAATAAAAACTTTGAAAATCCCGAAATGAAATAATTCAAACAAATTAATATTTGAAATTCGAATATGTAAATTAAAGGAATTCAGAAATATTTTACAGTTCAATTTTATGCTAGTCAAATTAAATCTACAGTTATTATGATTATTACTCTTATTATTTATTCATAAAGAAATAAATTATTCGACAAAACAACCAATATCATATTTACAGAAAGAAAACAATTTATACAAAAAATGAAACTAATCTTTAAAAATAAAGAAATAAGGCATTCTGTTTAAAATAGTGGTAATTCAAGTCCATTGAACCAGAAATTCGGCCATTGAACAGTCGGATGGCAAATGCTGACAAAATAAATGCCGCATGTGGTTTTCCGTTATCTCAGAGAGGTCCTGGATAAGTTTTAAAATGGATTCCAGTTGTATTTTATTCACAGTCAAATTTTTCAGTTTGCATATTATCACATCGTGCGACATGAAAAACACATCAGGATATCCATCTAAAAAATAATATAATAAAAGCAAATCATTTTATGTACAATGTAAACTGTACATTCATTTCAAATAAAATCCGCATACATTTTTAATAAAAAATTTGTATTTAACAAACATCAAAATATTACTGAAACGCTACAAATTTCATTACAAAAATCTTAAGAAATTTGTTTTATTTAATACTTTTTAAAATATTTTATTCCGTATCATTTTCAGAATCCACATCAAACTCTTCCAAAAACAAATATCATCGGCAATGTGGTTTTATAAGACACTCGAAAAACTCAAAAAGTTGCTTTTTTGCCAAATATACCACTTTTTTCTAGATGGAAATGTGACAATCTAGATTTTTTGAAGAATAAAATGAAAAAAACATCCGAGAAATTTGATAAGCACATTGAATATCTTGGAAGCTCGGACGTTGGTTTTGTCAAACCAATCACTATTTCTCAGATCATTTAAGAAACAAACAGAGAATAAATGATAATTGATTTGCTTGTCTCCCTGAAACTGTAGAAATAATTATAAGGATAAAAGGAAAAGAATTAGAAATTATAATTTAATAAATAATTAATCAAAGCTATGACCATCTGCGATGACTCTATTCGAAGGAAAGCAGATGAAATATCTGGGAATATGGGAATTTTTTCACAAATGGAAAATCAATGAAAGAATAATAATAAAAAACAAGGCTCTTTTGGATTGGATCTGATCATTATTCAAAAACAAATAAACGATCTATGAATAGAAAACGCAAATAGCAATTTGGCTCACAATTTGGATCTCACCGGACTAAGAAATATTTTTAATCACCAGAATGCAAATTTCATAGCTTCATAACATACGGATAAGACACTAGTATAAAAGCATAAAAGTTGAAGAGAGAATTGACTAAAATCGCACAAAAATATTTAAAACTTGTTCAATATTATTTTTTGTTTGATAGGTAAGGAAAAGAATTTAGATTTAAAAATACAAAATTCTCTAAACTTTTAGGCCATTTATTAGCGAATCCCAACACTTTGTATTCACACCGATAATGCAATAAAAACAAATGTAATTATTTACAGATGTCGTCACTCGAAAGCCACTAATGTTACACAGATCAGTAAATTTAGGATATATTAGTGATTCATTTAATATTCCCATATACAAAAGTGCTGGCATCATGTTTTACTGTAACTGATAAATTGGTGATATGCACTTTTAATAATTTTAGATTAGATAATTATAATAATAATAATAGAAATAAGGAAATATCCATGGAACCCAGATGATTTCAATACATATTACTATAAAAGATATTAATAACGAGTTTAATAAATAATAGAACTCATTTATTGCTAATAAAAGTTCAGCCGATATCTATGAACGATTACAATGTTGGGGAGGCTATAATATATCATCATCATTTTATATTGAAGCTGTATTAACTTAGCAAAATAAATGACATTTAATCTGATTTGAATATAATAATTCGTACAACACTAAATGACTAAATATTTATTACTCATATTATCTCGTATTAGTAATTCAGTCTGCAACAATATTCTCACAGTAAAATAAAATTTATAAAATGAAAAAAAACAACGCAATAAACCGCTAACCATCATACATGGCTTTTCCCATTCCAAAAATATTTTTTATTAGTTGAAAATCGATTAATAAACTTCATAAGATAGCCATAAATTGTCGACACAACCTTTATCAAGTGTTAATCAACCAATCTTAGTTTATTGAATAAGAATATATTTAGATTTTTATTTGGTAATTATTTAAATGATTTTTTAAAAAAATTAAAAGTAACTTATTCAAAAATAACTTATATCTACGATTGCCGTTTTTTTGTAAAGAAAATTATATTTTATGTCTTGAAGTTAAATGGTTATGCTATTTAATTTTCCCCATGCTTATAATATTATATTTACTAGATTTGATTTCAAGTGTTTATCTGACAGATTAGATAAGCTTTGCTTATATCACAATAAAATAAAAACTACTAATTTTTAAAATAAAACACTAAATAAACTACTTGGAAAAAATTACTTTACTTATAAATACTTTCACAAATAATTCAAAGTTTGAACCTACAAAGCATCACAGGCCTCAAATAAAGTTTCCATTATATACTGCAATTTAATTCACAAATATATTCAAATTATACATTTTCAGGAGTGTCTTTGGAAAAATCACGAGACAATTTTGAAGAACATAACTGAAAAATAGGGACGCTTGTATTGGGTAATCAAATTAACAACGTAAATTGAATTTATTATCGGGTTATGAATTTATCTTAGTTTATAAAAAGGCCTTTAATGATAAAAGAAATGCCAGAAGTTCAGAGATAGACCTAGAAGCCTTGACTTCTGAGACTGATCACATCTTTAAGAACGTACACTACCATGTTGGGTACTCAGTTCAAGTAATAAATTAGATCAAAGAATCCAGTTATTGCAACTGATATTGTTTTTGTAGATTAAAATCAGAAATATCAGTAAAATCTTTTTTTTTTGACCATCTTTGATTAGTTTTCTTTTTTGATATTTTATTTAATTTCATTATGACAAAAGATCAACAATTAGTTTTTTATCTTTTATCACAATGAAAAAAATTGTTATTTACTTAAAGTTACAATCTTTATTCATTGTTTAATATCGTATTTTTTGTATCGGAATCCAAAGTAAAACCAAAAATACTGTGTTAACCTTTTCATTGAGTTTGTAAAATAAACATGAAAAAAGTATTTATTGAAAAGCAATTAACTCATCATTTTCCAATTTGTCTTCATTTTCAGGCGAATTTAATTTTTTACTGTCTTCTCCATATCTAAACTTTCTAAATCCACAGGTAGCGTTTTCGTATCTCTTAATGATTAACAAAGATATTTCAAGTAAAATTCTCATTTTATCAGTAAAACACTTTATTGTTTTGTTGAAATTTTTAAATTTAAATAACGGCAATACATTAAATTATTATGTGTTGTACGGGCAAAATTGATCTTTAGCTGTAATGAAAATAAATGGAAAAAACCTTATTTAGAAATCTTTTCACGAACAGAAATCCTTAAACTTTATGAGTGGATTTGAGTTTGAAAGCAAAATATTATTAAGTGAGATTTTGAAATACAATTTAAATTAATTAATTTAACACATTGACGGTCAATATATTTTTTATCTAACGTCACAGGAAATTTTAAAATTTTATTTTTCTTTTTTTGGAAAACTATGGAAAATCATTGCATCTCATAGTTTTGTAAGGTAAATCCGTTAAATGTTATATTATGCTCATGGCGTGATATTTTGCTACTGCATTTTCAATTAAAACTATTAATTTTCATTCGCTAGGGTTTATATTATAAAAATGAGCTGAGGTACGAGTTATCTCGTACCTTGTGATGAATGCGTTAATCTTTATAACATTTTAGGTATGTTGGGTTTTATAAATTACACTAATCAGTACCTCTACCTCTTCATGCTCTTTAAAATAAATCAACACAAATAATACTCCAACCTATATTTATATTATATGCAGATAAATAGCACAAGGTAATTTTTTTATAAACAGACTTTTGTCCTAACAATTTGATGAGCCTCTTCACTTTGTGGCATTAATCACCTTTTTATTATTCCAACTTTGAATCGATTCAAATTGATCCCATGCTCTTTTTAATTTTTCTGTTATCATATTTCCACTAATTTGCCTTCCCCTAAACCTATTCTCGTTTTCCTCGTCCCTGTCCATGGTTAAAGTATATATATATATATATATATATATATAAATTTAATAACGATAATGTATAAATATTATCTTTAGTTAATGTTAAATTTTATTAGTAAAACTTTATTTAAATAATAACTGAATGTATTGAAACAAACAATCCACAGGCTTGATTATTTGTAAATTTCAACATATTCAAGTGCATTTGTATCAAACATAATATCCGAAAACATTATCAAATAGATTATTTTAAGAATTTTAGTAATGATCTTACAAATTTATTTTTTAATTTAAATTTCCGACATTATATTTTCTTGGTTTTCTTTTAATATTGTAACTTTTTTTCCTTTGCTATTTCACTTTAAATTTCGAACTTATTTTTTTGCCTTATTATTAAAAAATTCTAATTTCATTTCATTAATATTTTCGTTCACCTGTAATCTATTTTTTTCTTTTGAGATTTAATTTATCTTCATTTGCCACAACAATTTTGAATCAAAAAATCAATATAACATATATCAATTTATTATCATTTTCATATTTTACCTATATAATATTTGTTTATCTCCTGTACACTAATTTCTTTTCACATTATAAATCAATATTTTTTATATAATACGATGTTTAGGCACAGCATTTTTAAGTGTTTTTTTTAAAAAATCATAATAGTTATTGATATATGAACCAGTTTCCTTGAATACATATTGATGTGTATATGTTTAACATAAATAATATTTATATTATTTTGAACTTTAAATATAATCAAAGACCAAGGTTAGATGTTTAAGTGTAACAACACTTATGCTAATAATAAATCGTACTCATATTTTACTTAGGCTTTCACACCAATGATTTTCAAACGTTATATTAAATGAGAACCTAACCTTTTAAAAATGTTCGATTTCATTTTAGCATTTATTTAATAGAATGACCAATATATACTAAAAACCCAATATCGATAAATACTACTAAATTTCAAAAAAATCTGAAATGTTACGTAATGATAAAAAAATTCATCAAATTGTATTATTTACACGAAAGATGATATTTATTTCTTGTAATTACATGGAAATGGCGCTTTAGTAAAAGCCAAAAAAATATTGTTATCATATAATTAAATTTTATTTTATACATAATGTATTAAATAATATTTTATTTATAAATTTAATATATACAAATACGTATTGTGTACACGAAAAATTGTATTTATTGTTGGTAATTTCAGAAAAAATAAAATGAACTGGCTGTCAACAAACTCAGCATAGTTGCAGAAAAATATTATTATTAATCATATTGAAAACATAAAAACACTCAATAAAGTGCACAGTTAAAATATTCTAACTCGGTAAAGGTCATAAACAAAGAACAGACAAATACAGTAAATCCAAAAAGTCACCTATAAAAATAAACACCGCCATCAGAAGTGTTTGTTTTTTACTTTTTGTAAATAAAGTTATTTTTAACTTCAACAATTTTACGATTTTGAAAGTATGAAACAGAAAAACAGTTTCCTATTACTTTCTAAGAAATAATTGGTTAGACTAATGCAAAACAAAGCAACGCTTGTCAAATTTATTGTTTTGATATTTCATATTTATCTGTAACTTTGTTTATTTGCACTTTTACTTATTTATTATTGCTGGGTTGAAAATACAAATATATATGTTGTAAATGACAACAGATAACTCTCGCAAGAAAGCTTTAACAGAAAAATAAATCACTTCAATAAAAAAGTTTATTTATAAAGTTTTTTTGTCTCAGTTTTTATATATAGAATTTGTGAAAAATATTTTTCGGAATATTTATGAAAAATAAAGGCTATTTATAATAGTAAGTTAAATTTAAAATATATATATATATATATAAAATCAGCTGAATTCATTAAAATAAATATGAATAGCAATAATTGAAGCTCTATTTTTTTAAATTTTGCGCAATTAATTTAAATAAAATTTGATATTATTTGTTTTAATAAAATTACATTTAAGTTAATGAAACTCATGTAGCGGAATAATATTTAATAAAACACTTCAATATACTAAAATTAATGAATTCCAGAATTTTTAAAAAATTAGGAAAGTTAAAACTTAATAATTAACAATAGATCTTGTAATTTTTCTCCAACTATTGTTTGAAATTAAATAAATATTCTAATAAAATCATTTAAAACTGAAATATTATTTTATGAATTTTGGAGTATTTCTAAAATATTTTTTTATAATTATAATAATCTTAATAATTTCGTAACAAATCTCAGTAAATAATGAAATTAAATGTTTAAATTATTTTAATTCTTAACAATAGTTTAAATTTTTAAGAAAAAAGGAGCATTAAAACAAAAATTAATTAAATAAATAAAATTTTTAAAATATTCAAAATTCACATGTTGATATAATTTATTACTTAAATACGAAATTTACTTTGAGATGACGCAAATAGCCAGTTGTGAGCTATGAAAATATTAACAAAGGAATCACAGTTCTTGATTTATTACACCATAAATTAAACAGAAGACTCAAGAAAAACTATACAATAAGCAGTATTTATAAATGTGGTAGTTAAAATAAAATTTAACTAGTAATATATATATATATACATATTTATTTAAAATAAATTAAAGTAAAATTTATTTTAAACAAATTAAAGCTACAAAACTCGGAACATTTATCAGAAAATAATTATCGGTAATATACATTTTTTATATTTATCTCTATGTTCAACTCATCTACGCTACTCCAAAGCAGGTCAGTGATTTAAAAAAATAATTTAACAAAGTAACTGTCAAATTTATTAATCGATTTTAAATTTTATGTGATAAAATAAAAAATATGCATTTCAGAGAATCTCACTTTGATAAAATGATATTGCTTATAAAATATTTGTCCCGATATTTTAGCATTAAATATGCTATAGATCCCCTCTCCACAAATTTTTATAATCTTTAAATTATATTTTTATTACAATTTAATTCTTAAGGAAAAGAAACAGCACAGAAAATAAAATTAAATTCATTTGTCGCGAAACGCAAGTCTGAAGATTTTAATCTTATCAAACAATAAAATGATTCAACAATTTATAAATATTTATTTTTCAATGAAATTTTTATCTTACATTTACAGATTTATGAATTTGCTAAATCAAGTTATTTACATGATATTAATTTACATAATGAGAATAGTATCAGACTTGATAAGAAAACAATGCGATTAAATTATAGTGATCTTAGAAATTTTGTCTGTTACCGCCAGATGTACACACTAGTAAGCTGAGCCTTTTGAAATTTTTATATTTAATTGTTTGTTTAAATGTATTTATTAACGAAAAATATTAAAATTTTTCAAAATTATTACATACTACTTCAAATACCAAACACAATTCAATTTCTACATTTTTAATTGTTATTTCTAACCATTTTGACATTTCATTTACATTTAAGCATTTTAAGTAAGAGTCAATTTGTCAAATTCACATAGCTCTACTTTTTATGTCTTTTTGTTTTAAATATTTATTTAATCTTTAACTTTGAAAGTTATTATATAGAAAAAAAGATATATCAACGATTTTCTTTATTTTTGTCTTGTAGAGTTAATAGATTTAGTAAATGAGCGAATCAAGTAACGGTGTAATATTAAGGGAAATTGTTTAATAATTAAAATATTGATATTGTTGTTTATTTCTTGTAAAGCAAAAAATTTTCTTTCACAAAAAAAATTTCTATTCAGCAAAATTTATACAAATTTACTCTCTAATCGGTGTTCAAAAATAATTTATGACCATTGAAAAATATTGATGTGCTTAAAAGATTTGCGTTGAACTCAGGTAACCTCAGATACATAAAATTGTTGTTCTACATCATTCACATAGTATTTGAATTTTGATATTTTCTCAGTCGCATTTATGAGCCCATTTACATATCATTTTTTGTCCGTTATAAAGCCCACAAATACACTTTTTCAAATTTTTATTCTAATCTCTTATTTCATCTTAAAGGCTCTCAAAAAACGTAACAATTCAACAATATATTACGAAATCCAAGTCTTATTTGAACTCAAACATAATTTTTGATTTGGCTACATTTCAATATCATGTGGAGTCACTTATATTCGTTTTTGAATGAGCAAATATTGTATAAATATATTATTTTAAAATTGATATTATATAGAAAAATTAGATACATAAATTATTTCTTTATGGCAAAGTTAAGAAGTACAAAATTTTATGTTTAATATTGGACATTACTTATAACTTCTAAAAATACTTCACTACCAATAGGACTAAACTATGAAATAAATAAATTATTCAAAAATTTTGCAGTAGCTAATTAAGTAATATAAAATTAAATATTAAAAATTTTGTTTAAGTTTTGTTTAAGCTGTGTTATAAAAGTGCTTTCAATAAATTTTTAATGCAAATAATTTAAAACAATCACTGAAATAGGAAATTATGCAACATGAAAACCATTTAATTCAGTAAATAATCTCATTTGGGATTGCATATACTTTTACATGGAACACAACAAATATAAGTACAAATTTAATTAATGTTGTTTTTGACCTTGTATTTGGTGCAAAATGTACATGGCTAAATTAAGCGCAAATAAAGGGGGAGGTTTAATATTACCCGTAGAAAATTTTATATCAGAATAACTACCTCATAATATTTAGGTTACAATTATAATTATTATTATATATAGTTTTCATTGCTAAAACACTAATTTTTAAAAATTGACTTCATTTTTATGCTGATTACCATGTTCTCTATTTTATTGCACGTTTTTATTTTTTGGGAGCATTTGTGAATTCATTAGTATTAGAATCCAAATAATATAAAACATTTCATAAATTGTGTGGCACAAAAACATAAAATAAAAGTGATTGGATACAATGGCGAAATATTATTCAAATTTATGCCAATGTAAGATTAAAGAAAAACGACATTAGAAAACCGACGCTTCTGATAGTCCTACTAGCACATCAGTGATTACATTTATTCATTCTTAGTTATTTCAATATGCATTAAGTAAGCATTTTATAAAATTCAATTAACTCACATTTTCCCATAAACCAAAAAAGAACACAGTGAAACATTTCGGTGTTGGATTTTAACCAGAAATATGATCGAACTAATTCCTGGAGTTTTTCCATTAATAAAATCTGATCACGGCGACTGCAGCCGATTTCGTCCTTCCCATTGAACACAGATAACAACAACCACCGGAAAAGGAATCTACAATTCTCAGGCTCCATTTGAACGATTATTAGAACCATAATTTTATGCCATAATTCGGCAACAAAATTCAGTCGCCTTGGCTCGGAACTGGAAGAATAATTGGAGTAGTACTTTATTATTTGCATTATTTTCTTTAAAAGAGAGTTTATTTGCTGTCGCAATCTTTTAGTTTCGTCAGTTGAAATTGTCGACTGCGAAAGTTTCAATGACGAACTCGAATTCTCTAATCTGTCTGAATTTGGAATAAGTAACGGCTCTGAATTAACAAGATTATGCTGATGGAAATTGATAAAGCTTTTTGGAATAGTTTTATTAGAATTTGGAGTAAGAATATGAGATATTAAATCGTTTTTCGTTTCTTTTGCCAGTGTTTCATATAAAATACTTTTCTTTTGAGATATGTTATTTTCACAAAGTTGGTCATTTTTTCGCTTGCGATTGATATTATTATCTAGAAACCTGTTTGACATATACGTTCTGCTTTGAGGAGCGGTATCAGATCTGGGTCGGTGGAAACTGTTTTGAGTTTGAGTTTTATTACTTTGCAAAAATGCTGATTGGCATCTTTTAACTTTAGAATCTTCTTGAGATAAAAGCGCACTTTCAACCAAACAACCATTTAAAAGATTTTTTAACAAATTAGCGTCTTTATCAAACACAGAATCTTGATTGTTTGAAGAAGTAGTTGATATATCACCATTTGAAACTATATTGTTGTCAAGTTTCTTATCCATTGAACCAGATTTAATGGAAAGTGCTTCAGCGCCCAATCTAGAAATTAAATTCATAAATTAAAATAATATTTACAATTAAAAAAATAATACTTTATTATAAACATTTTATGACAAATACTTTGACAAATATTTAACAGATATATTTATTCAAATTCCATTCATAATTTAATTGAACAAATTTAAGCGAATTATTAAAACTAGTTTATTAGCCAATGAAATGTAAAGTACAGTCATGTTATAATTATTAAGGTCGCAATCAGAGACTAATAAACAATTTTTGTCATATTAATTTATGCACTTTAAAGAAATGGTCGATAGTCTAAACTATTTAATCTACAAATAATCAAAGCAAATAAATTACACACAGAACTGAAACACAATTTCTTTAGCGCAGGGAAAATTTACACACACTCAGAATGTCTAGTTAAATTTTGTTAAAATTGTTCAATGTTTTAATAAACTGTACTTTAAACTAAGTTTTCCATTTTTGAGGATGATTTAAATCAAAAATTGGAAATCGGTTAATTAGATCAATAAAATTAATAATTGAAACTAGAAATAATTTGAAACGATTTTGAAATTTAAACTTTGTTTACTTTGTAGACAAAAAATTTATGTAAAATAAATGAGAATTATAGTCAATAAAAATTATTAATATATATATTTAATATACATATAATTAATCTAGAATTTTGCATTAAATTTGTAAGTTAAAATTAAATGAGAATTAGATTGTTTTTGTAATAGCTACGATTTGTTTTAAATTTCTAACAATTTAAATGGATTTAAAAGATGATGAAAAATTTGATAATATATTATTGGACATTATTCAACGGGTTAATACTCTTCCTAATTTTTTGGACATATTGTTTGGATTTTTAAGAAGAAGGTTATATTTGAGTGTTATGTTTAATTTTCTGTGATTTTGTAGAACTGACTTATATTATATAATGGATGATAAACAATCTAAACTCGGGTTTTCCCCGGGTAAGGCGGAAAAATTAATTTTGGATGTACTTATTAAAATGTTATTATTTATATTAATTTCAATTTTAAGGCATTTAAGAAACATAAAGACATATTTGAGTCTTCTCTATCAAATAATTGTAGGCTCATTAATGATATTAACCGTGGTTAATTTAAATGGATTAGGTCGAGCCGAAAAATCTATTCTTAACCAATCTCAAGAGTCTGATAAGAAAGAAATTCAAATTGATAGCACTGTGTCGAATGACAATAGTAAAATATCGAAACTTGAAAACGAGTAATAAGAAAACTGAAACTGTAAAAAATTTTTTATTAGTTTAATTTATGTTGCTGACGCGGAGTCATACAATGGAGCGATTGGGGAAAATTATACTTGGAGTCAAACAATTGGTGAATTAGATATTCGTGTTAAAGTTTGTAGATACTATTTTTTATATAAATTAATTATTTTTTTGCAAACGGACATCTAATTTTAAATTAAAAAATGATTTTACTTGTTATTAACCAATATGAATAGGAGTATTAATAATCATAAACTAGGTCATTAAGCTTATATTTAAAATTATAATATAGAAATATTATTTTGCTTTCAATTGGATCTGAGTTTATTATAGCATATTTTTCCATACAATGTACACTTTAGATATGGCGTGAAGTCTCTTTAATGCATATGGCATTACGTTGATTACGTGCAAATTGATTAACGAGATTCAACAAAATTAAACTGGAGTTTAAACTTATTAATAAAAACATGTAGTTCAAACGAATTAAAGAATATCATATGATATAAATTTTTAAACTGCTTGTTCTTGTAACAAATTTAGGCTCATCGTCCGTGTATTCATTATTGATGTTATTTACCTCATTATTACAAACGATTTGATTACACGATCTTTGTCAATAACTAAACCAATTTATCAACACCTTTTACTGAATTTACAAAAGTAAAGATAAAAAATTTGTGAATGTAAGTATAGACAAAAAGGGAACATCCATTAAGAGCGTCCCCCAAAATAGGCAATTTTTAACCCTATCTTCTTATCCCTTTCCACGAGCCCCGTGAAGACCTTATAGAACTTCTTTAATTGATCCTCTATAGGTTGAAAGTATTGTTTAATCGTACACGACGCTTCTCTAGACTTCGAATATATATTATAGGAACTATAGAAACGCACATTACTCACTAATGTAATAGAAAGAAATTTTATTGCTACAATATTTAGTTGACATTTTAGTATAGCTGTAGCAATTTATAAATTTGTCGCTAGATTCCACAGGCTGTATCAAACAGTAAAGATCTGACAGTGCTAGTAGAGAGAAAGCATATCAGTGTGATTGCTAATATCCAAAATGAGACTAAGTCCGTAATTGATAACGATTTATGTTGGGAAGTAAAAAAAAATGAAGTGTTTTGGTCGTTTGATCGCAAGGAGAGTAAAATTTTAATATCCATAGAAAAAGTCCAAGAACGTTGGTGGGAAGCTCTGTTTATCGGGGAATCTACGATTAATACTCGTAAAATAGACTGCAGTCGTCCGATGTCTGATCTGGATGATGAGGCTCAGGCTAAAATCCATAAATTAATGTATGATAATCGCCAGAAACAATTGGGTCTTCCTACTAGCGATCAGCAAGTTATATCTTTATCTCTCCGCCTATTGGTCTGTTATATGTTGATGATTTAGAAAATGAACAGTGTGCTAAAGAAGGCATGGGATTTGGACGGCTCTCCATTCAAAGGGCAAGAATTCGATCTTTCAAATATCGATTGTGTTGATAAAGGAAATTAATTTTAATAAAATAGCTCGATTTTCTTTTACTCGATTTCTTCATCATTTATATATTTAGATCTCAACCTTTTTGTTTTGTGGCACATTTTTATTTATCTATAAAATTGTAGATGGAAGTTGTATTGTAAATAATACTTCTCGTTTAGATTTTTTTTTCAAATGTCTTGTGCTACGAAATGCTTACATTATCTTTCAAAAAATTAAAACCACAGTTGCTCACAAATTATGAGAAACTGGCATAAATAAAGAAAAATATTTTTGGTGACAAAAATAAATTAGAAACAAATACACTGCATAGAAAACCACTAATAAATTTTAATAAGTCAGTGTTTCCAAACTGGTTTATCGCGAAATTTTGGAAGATTTACTAGGGTTTTGATCTTGAATTTATCTGTTTTATATTTTGTAGGTATGCACAATACTCTTCGTTAGTCTCAAATTAGTTAAATGCGATTCCAGATAAATTTAGAACAATAATATGAATTGGAAATTTAAATATATAAATTTTCGAGATGGACTTAGGTTAATCTGTAATTAGGGTGTAGGGTTCACACATTTGTGATGAGTGGGGTGTTTGAGAATTGTCACATCTAAAATTTTGTATTTTTTCAACATAATTTTGTACTAATTTCAGCTTTTCAGGGTCTCCTTTTTAATACATGTTTTCTCATATGATCTTAGTGCAACATTGCACTAAATATATACTAAAATGTCAATAAAGTGGTTTGAAGCATGTCCATTTTCAAATATGGAATAAGGCTTTTTAAAGGGGGCAAATATTTGTGACGTCATATTTGAGGTGGGGTCTAACGTCTTGTGAGAAGGGGATGGAGGGGTAAAAATCTGATAGTGAATTTCATCAAAACTCGCCCACTTCAAACGCGAATCTTTGATCAATTTAATCTGATCAATGGAATCTGACTCCAATTATCTATTGTCACATACTGAATTTCATTAGTTATTAAAAGGAAAAGTTTTAATGCGATTGGTTCTTCTTAAGATTAAAGCTATGTCATATTTTGAAACCGAATTCACTAAACTTCTTAATGATCAGAATAAGTGGTTAAAACTGCAGATTTTTTAACAGATATTTTCAAAATTTAAACCAACTTAATCTAAGTCTGCAAGGACCAGCAGAGAATATCGACTTCAAAAATCAAGATTTTTGATGAAAACCTTGCTCTGTGGGCGAGAAAAACTTATGTTTTTATCTGAAGTCTAGCCTAAAGACAAAAATTTCCACAGATTTGAAATCCACTTTTCAAAATTTAAAATCTTCTTTGGAAA
The DNA here is from genome assembly GCA_022537955.1 of Schmidtea mediterranea. NCBI lineage: Eukaryota > Metazoa > Platyhelminthes > Tricladida > Dugesiidae > Schmidtea > Schmidtea mediterranea. Next base: position 38,671,588 of record CM039680.1, on the reverse strand, counting down.
ACTACTTTCCTTCAATTTCAACCCATGATTCTGACCCTTTCAGAATCTATCAAGCTACGGATTTCAATTCAGAAGAAGAATAGCAGCTTATTGAATTGAAAAATGATAGCCTTTTAAAAACTACATTCGATGAGAAAACCTTGGATGAATTTTTAGATTTCAATCAACGACTCTTATTCTGTCATTTTGAAAGCAATAGAAAATTTTTTGCATTGTCAAAGCTGTAAGAGTCTGGATTCTCAGTTTTCACTGGAATCAAATCGAAGAAACGAGAAAACTTAATTCGAATTGAGAACTTGTTTGTCGAACTTTGATTTGATTCAATTTTGTCTCAATAAATAAAAAAGCTTATACTAAGAATATATTTTGTTCATGTAATTATTCATGAAAGTTTTGGTGTTGTTGGCAAATAGGTCTTCAAAAATTTATTTAGGGTCTTAAACGCCTAGCTGCCAAACAACGACTATTATCATCCTACTGTCATATCCGTGAGTGAAGTTGTCCAGTAATAGCCGTTGGTATTGTATTGCACGAGCAGATATACTTGAAGAGGTGATCTCACACATTGATACTCCTCTAAATACATCCTCTTTTTATCTAGTTGCAGATAGAAGGACTTACGCTTTGATAAAATATCACTTAGTCTGCCGGCGTTGTTCTACCTGTCAAGTATACTCGGGAAATCATATTTATAGAATTTATATCTCATCCCCTTCGTGAAAAACAACAAAAATTAAATTCCATTCAACTTGATCATCCAGATAAAATATTGAATTACATAACTCATAAGAAATAAAGCTGCGAATCGTCAATCAAAGTTCATGCAGAAATGAGATAAGTACAAGTAAATAAATTTATTTAAATTACTAAATCTGTGAGGATATTTAAGCATAATTAAATGATTAAAATTAAAAAATAAGATTTAAATTAACTTTTGATAAATTAGATTAAATATTTGATTAGTTATTATTTTTGGGCCAGGACACAAATAGCCTTGAAAATTGTTTAAATGTATCAGTAATACAACACGAAAACCTAGCACCAAGATAACTTAAAATATAACATACAAAACCAATTAAACATTTTAAAATCTGAGAGAATATAAATAAATATAAAATCAAAAACATAAAAGTAAAATAAAATAAATACATAATGCATCAAGAACCGCACGAAATTTACATAAAAAATAACATCATAACAAGAAAATTTGACCGTAAAATGACCATTTATATAAAAGTAAAAATTAATGAATTAAATGAATAAAAATAAAATATTTTTAGCTGAATAAATTTAATTAAAAATGTTAAAAATAAATTACCAATTTAAATTAAGAAATAAATAAAAATTTAATTTAGATAACACAAATAATTTCAAGGTCGAATTTTGTTTAATCGCAATAAAAAATAACACGCAAGGTTAAGGCCAAATTATAGGTATGTATACTGATATGATTTGACAAATCTTAATTTTCAGTATTGATTTTTCGTCGTACTTTGACACTTGATTTCAACAGTTTTACTTTGGATTAATATATTTACCTGTGAATAATGGATTCATTGGTCGATGTTTTATGGATTATTACGAAGATATATTTATGAATTTTAATTTGATGGATTTTTACTTTGGATTAATATATTTATCAGTGAATAATGGATTCATTGGTCGATGTTTTATGGATTATTACGAAGATATATTTATGAATTTTAATTTGATGGATGTATCTGGTAATTTAATTTTGGTTTTAATAAATTATTATAATGCATAAATTAATTTTTCAAATTGTCGAAATTTTTCCGGCCCACAGCCTAAGACACATCACAAGTTATTAAAATCAAACATATTGTTCGAACCATGTAAGTGGGTGGAATATCGCCAATGATTCGTGCCCGTGAAGGCTCCGGCGTGCGAAACGCAGGAGTTGGAACGTCAATATTATCCGTAGATAGGGAAACTTGGAGGGTAAATGAGTAGTCCTTTGGCTGCTCCTTCATCATCCGTTTCCTGTAAAATTAACATAAATTTTTAACAACAATCGGCTCAAAATCTCTAACACCGAGTAGTCCAGTGGGCACTCATTAATTATGAAATGAACATACATAGATCTTAAGGACAAAGAGAGGGAATGGGTAGTGGGGAAAATTGCGAAATCGTTGCAACAGTTAAAATGAATAGCCATCGGAAAAAGATTAATCCGAACGACCAAAATCATGAAAAATAATGTTTTTAAATAAGAATTAAATAAATTATGTCAATTGAAACGGAAAATATGGGCGGATCGCTGCTCAAATTTTCCGAAGTAATTAAAATACTTATTGAAAATAGTAAAGTAAAAGTGGAACGCGTAAAATAAGGGCGGAACGCTGCTCAAATTTTCCGAAATGATTAAAATACTTATAGAAATTAGTAAAACAAAACCGAATTGTCGTTCGATTGTTAGTATAATATTCTTATAAACCGTAAAATAAGGGCGGATCGCTGCTCAAATTTTTCGAAGTAATTAAAATACTTATTGAAAATAGTAAAGTAAAAGTGGAACGCGTAAAATAAGGGCGGAACGCTGCTCAAATTTTCGAATTTACAAAAATACTTTATCGAAAACCAAAAAATACAGATAGATTACGGCTAAATTTTTATATAAGAAAAATATTTCTTAAAGCTGAGGAATAAGGATGAATCCCTACACAAAATTTTGTTAATAATATTGATAATAATTATAATAATTGTAATAATAATAATAATAATAATAATAATAATAATAATAATAATAATAATAATAATAATAATAATAATAATAATAATTGTTGGGCTCAGAGCCACAATTTAAACAAAATAAAAGTAAAAATTAAAGTCAAGAGCAGAAGTAATGGAAGGAATCACTGCACATAAACATGCACCGCACAAAGATACTAAAAATCAATAAATAACATAATAATTAAAACAAAATAAAAACATAACAAAAATTAAATAAAACAAATAATTAATTAAAATTCGAAAATGCCTACAGACGCAAAAAGAAAACATAAAGAAATAAAATAAACTGCCAAAACCTTGCAAAATAAGGTTTAGAAAAAACATAGGCAGAAGTGGCGGCCAGAAAATAAATAAAAAGGGCTAAAAATAATATTACAAGAAAATAATGATAAAAATAAAAGTCAAATATAATATAAATTATGTAACATAAAATAAAGAAAAATATACAAAAAATAATAAAAATAATTTTAAAGTAATAAAATAATTAAAAAGCCCTAAAAATGGCGGAAAATCGCCTATTGGTCGCACACATACACGAAAATACTATAAATACAGTGATGAATTTCATTATTTTTAACTTTTAAAATCTTAACTTTTATGCGCTTAACTGATTTATCGATCTGAAAACAGAACTTGAAAACGTAAGAAACTTACTTTGTCGGCAGTTCGCAGTCGGTTCCGGCTTTGTGCACGGGACCGCTACGCAGGGCGCCGTTGTATACTCGAGGCGGCTGCTGAAAATGTGGCCGGAGCGAGTCGTTTAAAATCACGGGAAGAACGGACGACTTTAGTTAAAGGGGAAAATTAGGTCAGATCGCTCAGTGATCAACGAAAATTTTCAGTTATGTCGAACAAAAGTTGAATTAATTAAAAATGGGTAGCAGGGATAAGGTATAAGTTTGGATGTCACAAAAGATTTAGACAAACATTTCTGTTAAAAATATAAATAAAACAATAACAACATAATTTATTTAAATTCTAACGATAAACGAAAGTTGAATGACCAAACAGATAGTTGATTGTTGAAATGTTCCACAGGAGAGTAGCACTATTAACCTTCACCATCTACCGAAACTGAAAATAGAATACCTTCGTATAACGCGTTGTCTTCAAGTATCCAATATTGCCGTAAAAATGAGACGCCCACCATGAAAATCCATAAAGAACCCGCGATGGGTGAAACGATAATCCGTATAGTTAAGGAGATGAGAATACCCAGAATCCATACGTGAACCGCATTAGTATCTCATGACCTGATAATCCACAAATTCTCAAATATCAAAGTTCACCCAAAAATCCAAATCCGATAATTTAAAATCAATAACCGTCACGGTTGAATGAGAATACACTTAATTTATGATCAGCGTAACCGGCATAGACTGGAATTTTAGCATCGATGCGCATCACAAAATCAACCGGATCTTAGAATTGGATTTTTAAATTTTTTCTTCTTCACCAAAAAGTAAAATGTAAGTATATATATATTACCTACCATAAAAATTTTGCCTATTTATTTTGTAAACATAACGATAAAAATCCAATCGACTACCCCCGGCACGATCATTCGTCCAGATGTTCCCGTGCGATGATTTAAATGAGGATTCCCTCCACCAAATACCATATAGCGAGATCATAGTTACCGAAGTTAATCCGGTCAATAGATTGTAGTATAGATGGAAAAACTCTTGGATTAAACATCACCAAAATTAGCTTTACATTGTTCCACGAATTAAACCCTAACCAGATCAAATTGAACCGGGAACGTACGAGTATAGAAATCGCGAAAGATCCGTGAAGTTAACGAGAGCTGAATATAGCCATACCACATTTTAGTTTCGATACCCGAGTCATTTAACCGTAGTACCTTGACCCAAACCCCATTACTGAAATAATCTAAATTTAATAGTCTAATCTAAATTCTACTACGAGAACAATTAAATGGCAATAACTAAATCTCAATCTTACTATAAGAATGAATTAACTATCGCTCGATAATTAAAAGTTTATTATACAAATAATTGAACAACCGCATTTTAATTCTAAATATTATTACACAATTAAATCAATAGTCGCGTTGTATCCTAAATTTAGTCATGTAAATAATTTAATAGTCGTATTAAATGCTAAATTTGTTTTTAAATAATTAATAGTTGTATTGTATTTTTCAAAAATCTCAGTTATATAAATAACCTAATAATCACGTTAAATGTTAAATTATATCTTATGAATAATTTAATAAATACATCGTATTTTAAAATTTGCTACATAAATAATTCAATGGTCGGAATTCATTCTAAGTGTTATTATGCAAATAATTTAATAGTCTCATCATATGCTAAAATCTATTATACGACTTAACTTAATCCTCTACCATAGGACGAAATTTACCGTCCAGGTCATGAATGCAAGTCGAGAACCAGGGCAAACATAGTGGGGGAAACTAGTCGAAGGACCCTTCTAACTCTAACCCCTTATAGAGGGACGACCGACGGCGACAACACGAGAAACCGACCCCAGATGGGTTACTACGAAGGAAGGTGGGGAATACGGCCGCATCAGGGAGACCGAGGCTCGTACCCTAAACGTGAAAGGCTCAACTTCTAGGACACCGACCGATTAAGTTAGAACATCCCGTCAAAGATGAAATAAATTTTTGGGGTTTTTGATTAAACCAATTCATGGACGATCCCCGATCATAGTAGCGGGAAAACAAACCCAAACTGCCGCCGATACTCCACTTCTCAACGTGACTCAAATTCTGTTTATAGAATTTTTTTTTTTATTATTTTTGTTCAATTTTCTCTCTTTTCCTACTAGCATGGAGAATAATGACGAATCTACCAGCTCAACGAGAATTCCTCGCCTGCCCCATTCAATCGTGGCGATACGACACAAGTACGAAGATTTAAAGATCCAATACCGCGATCTTCAGACCAAGCACGAAAGAATAAAAGGGACCTGGGCTCCTCCAGAAACCGTCAGAGAGCTCAGGCAGAAAATCTCCCGACTCATTCAGGCGCGTGACGAATTAATCGCCGAGTCACGCGCCCAGCGTCTGCTGATTCGCGAGCAATCGGTGGCGCTTCGGCAAGCCTTTTCGGATACAGAGCTCCGAGTTCATGTCCCTGGAACTATCCGAGCAGGGCAAATCGGTATCATTCCGGCCCACCATCTCCCCAACGCTGAGGATCTCTCCAATTCGACAGCCGGTATCCCTGCATCGATCGCGGGTCCTCCGTCCTCTCTATTCTCTGTGCCAGTGGACACCCAGGTGAACCCTGTCACCCCTGCGGCCCGCCACCGGCCGAATTGAAACAAGCGACGTCGGGATCGACGCCGGCAAGAAGAGGCACGGCTCCGAAAAGCCAGGCCAGCGTAGGGGGTGTATCAAATAGACGATCTGCCACCCCCATACCAAGAATTTGAGATCCAGAAGCTCGACCCGGACATCTGTTATGCCCCGCGGATTATGTTCTCCTCCCCCCCAGAATCGATACACATTAACTTAGTGGACGAGGAGAACGAACCGCCTCAAGTAATTCGGGCTCTGAATAGTTTAGAATTGGACCTTGAGGAAATCGCCATCCTCACGGGGGAAGTTCCCAATATCGGCCCTCGAGGCGAAATCGCAGGGCCATCTTCGCAAAGAGACGAGGATTTTCGAGGAGATCCCCCGCCATATCGTCCTCCAAAGAGAAGATGCCTCCCAACCGATATGGATGCCGAGGAAAATTAGGGCATCCATTCTGTTAACCCTATGTTTTCGCGTTATTTCATCTTACTGTGCGATTCAACATTTGTTATAATTAATATAGTTTTATTCTTATTATGTCTCTTGATATTTCGTTTCATTCAAATTGTTTTTGATCCGGTTTATAGTTACTATTGTTAAATAATTTCTTTGTTTCATCGTTCGAAAAATGGAGTACTGGAGGCGAGGGAAATTGTAGGCGCTTGTAGATACGGGAATAATGTTTTTCATGGTTTCCTCAACGAAATTAGGCGGAAAGGCGGAATTTAAAATGGGTTTATGAATAGAAGCGTAAGTCCTTCTAACTACAGCTATAATCCGGGAAAGATGAAGGTCCTTCGAGGAGTAGTGCTAGTGTTGGGCCAGCACACCAATAGCCTTGAGAATTGTTTAAATGCATCAGTAATACAGCACGAAAACCCAGCACCAAGATAACTTAAAATACAATATACAACACCAATTAAACACTTTAAAATCTGAGAGAATATAAATAAATATAAAATCAAAAACATAAAAATAAAATTAAAATAATAACAAAATGCACCAAGATTCGCACGATACCTACACAAATATAACAAGAAAACACAACAAATTCGACGAAATTGAAAAAATTAATAAAAGTTCATTAAAATGAAATTTAAATCGAAAAATTTGAATTAGTAATAATTCAATAAAAATCTTAAATAAAAAATTATAAAAATAAATCAAAAAAATAATAAAATTAACGAATAGAATTTACTAGAAAATAACAAGGTCGAATTTTGTTTTACTGCATTAAATTTCACACGCGAGAAAAATAGGTATAAATACCGATGTGTTTTCACAAATTTTCAGTCTTATTTTGCAGAGAAAAATTCCATTATAGAATTGTATAACTGGTTGTATGGCTGGTTGAGAGCCGTGCATTCAGGCAATTAACACGGGTAAGTGTTTTGCCTGAACACGAACACTCTCAACTGGTGCAATATTATTAGTTGAATTTTTCGAAGAGAATTGATGGGTAATTTTTCAATTGAATTTATGTATGACTTTTCAGATCGAATTAATGAATGATTTTTGTTTTGCAAATTGAAGTTATGGATAATTTTGTTTTTCCAATGGAATTTATGGATGATTTTTTGAATCGAATTTATGGGTAATTTCTCAATTGAATTTATGGATGATTTTTCAGATTAAATTTATGGATAATTTTGTTTTTCCAATTGAATTTATAGATGATTTATCGAATTAAATTTATGGGATTTTCGAAGTAAATTTTATGGAATGGATACAATGAATTTCAAATGTATGTAGCCGATGTAATATGCTGAATAAATATTTTATATCTACAGCCTTAGTGCATCGAAACTTTTATTCCAAATGCTATGGTAAATTATTATTTGTTATTCCTTTTCCGGCCCACAGCCAACACATAACGCAAGAAAGCAAAATCTACATAGTACAGATTCGTGTAAGTGCGTGGAAGATCGCCAATGATATGTACCCGTGAAGACTTAGCGTGCGGAACGCAGGAGTTGGAACGTCAATATTATCCGTACATAGGGGAAATTGGAGGGTAAATGAGTAGTTTATTGGCTGCTCCTTCACCATCCGTTTTCTGTAAAATTGACATAAATTTTTAACAACAATCGGCTCAAAATCTCTAACACCGAGTAGTCCAGTGGGCACTCATTAACTACGAAATGAACATAAATAGATCTTAAGGACAAAGAGAGGGAATGGGTAGTGGGGAAAATTGCGAAATCGTTGCAACAGTTAAAATGAATAGCCATCGGAAAAAGATTAATCCGAACGACCAAAATCATGGAAAATAATGTTTTTAAATAAAAATTAAATAGATTAATTTGAGTTGAGGCGGAAAATATGGGCGGGACGCTGCTCAAATTTTCCTAACTAATTCAAATACTTAACAAAAATAGTAACGTAAAAATGGAATGCGTAAAATAAGGGCGGAACGCTGCTCAAATTTTCCGAGTCAATGAAAATACTTTGTCGAAAACTGTAGAATAGGGATGAACCGTAAAATAAGGGCGGAACGCTGCTAAAATTTTCGAATCTACAAAAATACTTTATCAAAAACCGAAAGATACGGAAGGATTACAACAAAATTTTTTATATAAGAGAAATATATTTTTTAACGCTGAGGAATAAGGAAGGATCCCTACAAAACCTTAATAAATATAACGATAATGATAAGGGTAATGGTAATTATAATAATAATATTGATAATAATAATAATTATAATAATAATAATAATGATAATAATAACAATAATAATAATAATAATGGTAATAATAATAATAATCATGGTATTTGTAGTAATGATGATAATAATTATGATAATAATAATAGTAGTAATAATCATAGTAGTAATAACAATAAATATAATAGTAGTTATAGTAATAGAAATAATAATAAAGGTATTAGTAGTGACAATTAAGAAAGGTAATATATATAGTAGCAACAATAATAATGCTGGTAATATTAATGGGAAACATTGTAGTTATAATAGGGATAAGGGTGAAAGATATAATGTGGGTGTATTTAACATAACAAAGGGTGTACAGGCCAAAGAATAATCATCAGCATGGACAATGATAAGAAGGACTAAGCGAATGGACATAAAGATAGATGATATGAGAGTATAGGTTAACATTTGAAGGAGATAGGAGAATAATGGGACCTAAGAATCAAAAGCGAGCACAGGTCTTCTATCGACAGCTCGTGAACCCGAGGGTTGTCCGAGCAATTATAGTACTAGCACATGGTACTCAATTTTTGCGGGCAATCCACCACTTGAACACATTACCAACGTTGCTTAGCAACGGGTGCCAAGTGGATCAGCATCATTTTGTATGGCGTTACCAGGGTCACCAGAACGATAATCGAGATTCGAAGCCCTGTAACCCACCACTAGTAATGGCGCTCACCTGCTCGAATGGCATTCGGCTACTGTACACAATTCCAACGTGGCTTCGGTCACCGGTGTACAATAGTAATCAAAATCATGTGACGTACGGAGTAGTGACCCCTAGTGGCGGAAACTGAAGGTATAGGATTGGGATGACTCAAGGGTCTTGTCTTTCAACACTCCCCTACGTTCAACATAATGATAATAATAATAATAATGATAATAATGAGGATAATAATAATAATAATAATAATAATGATCATGGTACCTATAATAGTAATGATAAAAATTATGATGTTAATAGTAGTAATATAATAACTGTAATGGTAATTATATAGTATAAAAATAATAATAAAGGTAATAGTAGTAACAATTAATAAAGGTAATACATATAATAGCAACAATGATAATGCTAGTAATAATAATAGGGAAAATTGTAGTTATAATAGGGATAAGAGTAAGAGAGCTAGTGTGTGAATATTTAACATAACAAAGGGTGTACAGGCCAAAGAATAATCATCAACACGGACGACGATAAGAAGGACTATGGGAATGGACATAACAATGAATGATATGAGAGTATAGGTTAACTTTTGAAAGAGAAGGGAGAATAATGGGACCTAAAAGTCGAAAACGAGCACAGGCCTTCTATCGTCAGCTCGTTAAACCCATGGATCGTTCGGTCAATTAAAGCATTAGCAATAGCGCTCACTTTTTGCGGACGATCTACCCACTCGAATACAGTTCCAACGTTGCTTAGCAACGGGTGCCGAGTGGTAAGCGAAGAATATTTGTATGGGGTTGTCTGGGTAACAACCATATAGTTTCAAAATATCAAAACCCAGAAACCCACCATTATATTAATTATTAAAATATAACATAAAATAAAATTTAACACCGTTGACACCAGAAGAATTGGAGGTGTGGAAATATTTCCGGGCCGATAAATTAACGAGTTTTCGTCAAGAGATGATGGTTGAACTCTGGATTAATAAGGAGATTAAAAAGAAATATTTATATTTGGATCTGTCGAGAAAAACTGCGAAAAGCGTTTATTAAGAATACCACAATAAGTCAAGATATTAAAGCTGCATTTGAATACAGGCAGACGACTGAAGAGCCAGAGGTATATTTAAAAAAAATTAAGAGTCTGGTAGACAAGCTGATGAGCCACGAATGGACGGCAGATAAATTAGAAGAAGACTTATTGGCACACTGTTCCGCGGAAAAGAAACTGAAAATAAAGTTATGGGCTGATGAAATCAAGGGAACAGAAAAAATATATGAAATACTTATCGATATAGCACATTATGTAATGAAATACTGATCGATATAGCACATCATATAATGAACTACTGATCGATATAGCACATTATGTAATGAAATATTGATAGAAGAGCACCTTGAACACCAAAAAAGTATATATTTAAAAGATGAGTGTAAACTAGTAAAAAACAAATTGCCACAATTTATTAACAGATATACATCGAATCATAGCAATAATCATGAAGCCGTCGTCCTAGCGATTTAAACTGAATGATTTCTTCTTTGGTCATGCGCTCAAACATCTCCTCAGTTACATTCCAGATGTCATAACTGGCACCATTGACAAGCACTTTGAATAAATTGGATTGCAGAGGTTTATAGTGGAGATCTTTTCCTGAATGGTTTCCTTTAATAGACATGATAAACATTTAATTTATCCACTACTTAGATTCTCATAGAACTTTATTGAATTCTCAACGCAATATTCATTGGCTAAAAGAACACTCATGATGTCAGCGACAGGCATCGAGGAATTAACCGTCGTTATGGCACCGGGGACCCTGCCGGGAGCCATGGTCAATGTGATGTTGTCAGCTGGTGGAGATAAGCTCTATTATATTCGAGTTTAGTGAAAATATTGTTAAACCTTGAGCAGATGAGTTTTTATCTGAATTGTTTTCTGATTGGTTAATATTGGAAATGAAATTATTCGCCACGTTCGAACTGATCCATGCGGGATTTTCTTTGGCTTCTTTTTCTGCCGTATTATATGTATCGCCCCAGGTGGCGTTGGAGTTGAGGTTGACTGAGATTTCATCCACTTTGTTCGGGTTTGCGTTGTTAGATTTCACATTATCAGCAGAATCGTTGGCAGCCTTAAACGCAATTTAACGGCATTATGGAGGCTCCACAGGAACGTTTGTTAGATAATTGATTTTAATTAAATTAATTTTGTTAGGCCCTTATTATAAATTATTTTATTATTAATTTTTTTTATTAGTTTATTTTTTATTATTATTATAATTTCCATATTAATTTTATTATTAATTAGAATTTCTGTATTAATTTTTTATTTATTATTATTATAATTAATTATTTTATTATTAATTTTTTTTATTAGTTCATTTTTAATTTATTATTAATTAGAATTTCTGTATTAATTTTATTAATATTTAATATTATTATTATATATTTTATTTTTATTTATTAGAATTTCTGTATTCATTTTTCATTTTTCATTTATTATTATTATAATTAATTATTTTATTATTAATTTTTTTTATTAGTTCATTTTTAATTTATTATTAATTAGAATTTCTGTATTAATTTTTTATTTATTATTATTATAATTAATTATTTTATTATTAATTTTTTTTATTAGTTCATTTTTAATTTATTATTAATTAGAATTTCTGTATTAATTTTATTAATATTTAATATTATTATTATATATTTTATTTTTATTTATTAGAATTTCTGTATTCATTTTTCATTTATTATTATTATAATTAATTATTTTATTATTAATTTTTTTTATTAGTTCATTTTAAATTTATTATTAATTAGAATTTCTGTATTAATTTTATTAATATTTAATATTATTATTATATATTTTATTTTTATTTATTAGAATTTCTGTATTCATTTTTCATTTATTATTATTATAATTAATTATTTTATTATTAATTTTTTTTATTAGTTCATTTTAAATTTATTATTAATTTTTTTTATTAGTTCATTTTTAATTTATTATTAATTAGAATTTCTGTATTAATTTTATTAATATTTAATATTATTATTATATATTTTATTTTTATTTATTAGAATTTCTGTATTCATTTTTCATTTATTATTATTATAATTAATTATTTTATTATTAATTTTTTTTATTAGTTCATTTTAAATTTATTATTAATTAGAATTTCTGTATTAATTTTATTAATATTTAATATTATTATTATATATTTTATTTTTATTTATTACAATTTCTGTATTCATTTTTTATTAGTTATTTTTTTTATATTTAATATTATTAATTTTTTATTATTTATTAGAATTTCCACATTAATTTTATTAATATTTATAATTAATTTTATTATTATTTATCAGAATTTCCATATTAATTTTATTAATCATTATAATTATTATTAAATAAATTATATACTGTCATCAAATAGAGATGTTATAAACTAGAATGACTTTAAATTACTTATTTGAACAAAGTTATATAAAACATTTTATTAAATATATTTGTGATAATCTGATTGAACAAAAAGCTTACATTTGGATCCTTAAATTCTGGGCGAATCATATCGGGAGTCAATAAATATTTGTTGCATTTTTCAAACAGCGATACAAACGGATTCCTTATCTTAAGAAAATAAATGAAATCATTTCGTAAGTTATTAAATCAAATTATTTTAACGTTTTTATATTTTCAGGTTATTGATCAATATTTTGCGGGGCCTCTTTCGTTTATCAAATGCCGAAAATTTGTAGTAAATAAATAAATCAATATTGAGAAGAATAAAAGATTTTATTGAAAAGCAAATAAAGTAGAAAACATACAACTTATTAAAAGAATCACAAACCACTGATGATAAGTTAGTTTTGGGGGATATTATAAGTAATTTATGATGAATTTCTATTGACCTTAACTTACCTATAAATGATTACTTTGAGTACTCTTGCCACTTCTTGCACCAATAGCTACTCTAAATTCAACTTCGCAAGCAATATTTCTTTTAAAACTAATATCTAATTATTATTACATGTAAGAAACAGAATTTATAAATGGTTTAATAGTGAAAATTTTAAAATTTACTGTCAAATTACTTTTGTGTTAAATCTGGCTATTTCTTCACGGGCATTATGTCGCTTTTCTTTGTCTTCAATTGATTCAACGACTCCGTTACAGATACCACAGAGAATACAGTCTCTTTCAAAATTAAACAATGACATTATATCTAAATCGCTGTATGTTTGACCACATTCAGTACAGCAGTAATCACCGCTGCTTATATTTTGTCTTTGAGCTTCTTCGAGTTTCTTATAACTACTTTCTAGTCTGTACATAAAGCAGTTCAAGGCTTGCTGATTTTATTAAAATTATAAGATGAAAACAAATATAAAAATACATACTTTAAAATTAATGAAAAAATAAGATGTATTGATTGATTTGCCATTTTCATCAGTGGAAACTTGCATTTTCATATCAACTAATTTATCTTTTCTTAATTTATTTAACGAAGACCGAACCATTTGAAAATCAAACTCAGATTTCTCAACTAATTGTTGTTCACTGAGATAATTATAGCGAATCTATAGTAATAATGTAAATTTTAAAATTCATGCCAATTTACTAAAAAGTTAAGAATTGCTCCTTCTGTTGCATCGTAAAAGACACGAGGAATTGCTAAAATCATATCTTGAATATCTGCAGGTATATTTGTACGTTTTTCCATTCTAAAATAAATCCTTTACATAAATAATTAATTTATGTTTAATATTATTAATTTTATAATTAGTTTATAATTATATTAAATTAAGCTTAAAATATGAGCTTCTTGAAAAAAATTATAGTGAAATATTTTAAAACCGTATATTTAAACAAAATCTAAAACAACAAATTATATTTGAATTTTAAAATAAATACAATTATAAGGAACATTAATGTAATTTCGTATTAACAGATAAAAATGCTATTAATATTTAATAATTTATTTTTATTAATAGCTTATTTCTAATTTTCAGGCAATATTCGTAAATTTACTATTTATAAAATATACAGAATTTATTTGTGTTGTTTAATAAAATGCTCAAATTATGTTTGAATTTTAAAATTAATACTATTGTAAAGAACATTAATATGATAAAGTCAAGGTCGATTTTCAGTCGAAAAGTCCAATGTGATTGATTATTCTTATTAATAGCCGGTGTTTATAATTTCAAAGATTCTTTAAAATTCATTACTTATGAAATTTACAGCAACACCGTATCCTGGATCGAAGGAGCTCGAGATCTTATCATTCGCAATGTCGGCTTTGACTCTTTGTCCTAGTCGTTCAAAATTCTGCACTTCGCTGATCATCTATGTGCCCTCGACGCACTGTCTGGCTTATCTGTTCGGATTCCAATTAGGCTCTCTCGTGTTGCGGACGCTGTTAGCGAAAAGAGTTGAGAAGATATTTTATTCAGAGCTTCTTCCATCTTGTTAATCAATTTGAATCGAGGAATTAATGATTGACTTTCTCGTTTTTGGGTATTGACTTTGGGACATCAATAGACGAGATTGGGTTCTTTCATACTCGATGAGCTTTTGGTTGGTTACTCTCAGCTTCATTTGTTGAGAATTTACATATTGTTCACGTTGAGCTTGATTGATATCCAATCTGCTATCACAATTAATTTCGACTCAATTTCACGGTTTTTTGTATTCTTATATCGACTTCGATGTCATTCGGGAATTGATTTACTATAAATTGTGTCAGTATTAGGAAATGCCTGATGAAGATATACCAGTTGTGGAAAGGCCACATCAATACCCCTCTCAGTGAGAAATTTGCTAAGAACAACCGAAATCCTACAATTGATGAGTTCTGTGAGGTTAGTGGTGTTTATAACCTTGACCTCTTTCATACAACACTATGCGTCTGCCACTGGTTACCCGTTGCTACGCAACGTTGGTACTGTAACCAATGGTTCTGAGACCGTCAAAGGTGAGCTTTGTTTCCAAAACTGCTAAGAACCGGTCTACAGCTGGTTCAGCGAGCTTCCGATAGAAGGTATGTGCTCGTCTTGCTTATTTAGGTCCCTTACTTTCTTCATGTCTTTCTGATCCAATTCATAATTCACATAAACTCTTTCCCTTAGTATGACGTTCGACTTATAAAACAATCACAATAAAAGAAAATACACAAAATTTCTCTTTGATTGCGTCCATGGCTAAATTTTATCGGTAGCATTGATATATAACGTTAAGTACAATATCTAAAAAATTCAATTGCTCTTGGGTGAATAAAATTATAAGTTATAACCTTACCTAAACTCTCCAAATTATTACACCCTCACGTATTGCTATTACATTAAAACCTCTTCAAATAAATCGAATTACTTTATAACTAAGCCAAATTAACAATTAAGAATACATTTATTTTAATTCTATTAGAGGTTCAGTCTTAGCAAGGTATATTATGCGTTAGATGCCGACGAGAGTAGGCATGTTCTTCCTTTCCTCTGTCGTTCAATACATCTCAAATGTCTGGTTGTAACAGGTGTTTCGGCATAACCAGGTGCACTGGCGCATCGAGCTCTAGAAGTGCCGGATCCCTTTGGTCAAGTGCATTACCAAGTAGAATTTGCTCCAGATATTCAAGAAATGACTGCATTTAGTACAAGAGAAGGAGAATTTTGTTTCAATAGACTACTTTTCAGCAACTAATGCTAACAGTATTGGAAAGAATGCTATTCAAGGAGTAGTTGTTCACTTAGATGATATTTTGATATATGTGAGAAGCAAAAAAGATCACGATGAGCTGCTAGAAGAAATATTTAAAAGAATTCAAATGGCAGGGTTAAAGATAAATCGCGAATTTAATAAAACAGAACTGTGTTTTCTTGGGGATACAGTTAATGGTGAAGTATTCAAACAAACAGAAAGAAAGTTGAAATAATTGAGAAAGCAGAAGTACTAAAATGTTCAAAACTGTTAAGATCCTTTCTCAGGTTAACGAAATACTACAGAAAATTCATCAAAGACTATGCCAGAATCGCAGAACCGTAATATGCAGCTAAAACTAGATGTGACAAAGATATAATTTGGAGTAAAGAAATTTAATGAAAGTTTCCAAGTACTGAAGGATAGGTTGTGCGAGGCACCTATTCTCGATTATCAAAGAGAAAGCAGAACATTTATCTTAGACACAGACACTAGCTTTAGAGCTATTGGATCGGTTTTGAGCCAAGCTAAAGAAGATAGACAGGAATCTGTTATAGCTAATGGTTTGCGACATATGACAGCGCATGAAAAAGTCTACTGTGTAAGGAGAAAAAAACTTCTCGATGTACATGAATATGGTATGCATTTTAGAGAATATCTTGACGGAAAAAAGTTCATAATTCGTACCGATCACAAAGCACAAAAAATATACGAATTGATGGAGGATTATTAACAGTAGAAAAGAACAACAATGTCTTAATTTTTGTCCCAGAATCCTTTGCAGGCTTATTACCAACAACCTTACACCAAGAATTATATCATATCGGAGTTAAGAAATTATTCCATTATATATATATTCTACTGGCCAAAAATGCAGGAGACAATTCAGCTTTGTCTACGATGTTATCTGCCCTAAGAGGAACATTAATCGGACAAAAACCAATATTTATCACTAGATACAGCTCTAAATTCCTAGAACAAATTGTTATGGATTTAGCCTATATAAAGAGGAACACTATAAAAAATGTATGTTAATAATGGTCGATCGTTTTAGTAAACTGATTTCTTTCACCGCAATCACGAACCAAGACGAAGGAATTTAATTTTTTTAAAAATGAGTTGGATTAAACTATACCAGTTGCAATATCAGCAGTTTTTTCGGTTTGTATTTTTTTTATTTACTCATCACCGTCCATGCTTCAAGTTGTTCAAATCTAAATTCGTCTATATGCACCTACTGAACATGGTTTCAGTAGTTAATTTCAGTTAAGTAGCATTTGATCAATTTCCCAACCGTTTAAAAGAGTTTTAAAAATCTAATTTTACTAGGTAAGTTTTCAATAATTACAAATGGATAATTTAAAGAATTTTAAATAAAGTTATTTTACTGTGACTTTGTTTAAATACATCGTATTCATGATATTTAAAAGGCAACTATTTAAACCTATAATTATAGAATTTTGTTTTTTGCTTTTTAGTTATTTATTTTCATATTAAAAATTTTTAAATGACAGTAGTGAGTTTCAAAATTCTATGTTCAAATAAATCTCCAGACTGGCTGCTTTGGGTATGAAACAATTATTTGTTAAATCCATTTAAAATTTATCAGTCTTCTAATGCAATTTGGGATACTCCAAATCCTGATCTTACTCTTTGTTTTCAATACACAATATTGAATTGGATTCCCTTGATGTTTCTTATAATTGGCTGTGCTATAAATATTCCTATATTGTTGAGAAAGAAATCCATTTATTATTCTACAAGGGGAAAGTTTAATATAATAAAATCAGTAATTGTTTGAAATTTAAAAATAATTTTTTTGGCATATTAGATTTTAGTTTGTGGTTTATTTTTTATCTATTGTTTGGATTTATTTAAATCCACCAGTGATCAGATTGCTGGCCTGCAGCCTCCGGTGGCTCAATTTCTTCAACCAATTTTATCAGCAGTGTTTTCGGTTTGTATTTTTTTATTTACTCATCACCGATCTGAAATTATTTTTTTATAAAAAAACATTTTTAATGATTTTTTCCGTTTATCATTGTTTGAAATTCATTTTGAGCTTGTCTAAATTTTTGGTTGATTTACTTGCTACGAATTTATTTGAAATATATTTTATAAGGACTATTTTTGTTTTTCACCTCTGATTTCTTTATAAGTGACATAATATTTTCTACAAAATTTGACTAAGAATCAGATTTATTTAAGGTATTCACGAATTTTCGGCACAGCCTTTTTCAAGTAAATCACTTGAAAAAGACTCATCATCGTCTTTAATTAAATTCACGGCCTCTTCTAACATTTTTAAGTTTGAGTCCTTTTAAAGTACTCCTCATAATATCATTTTGAAGTCATGTCATTTTCTCTTTTCAATATTGGCTTGTGATTTTATAGTCGATTGTTTCCTATTTTCACTTTTTGAATTGATAAGTAGAACTTTAACAGAGTTTCCGTTTGAAACTGCATTTCCATCATTAGTTATTATAGGAATCATCAACGTTATTAACTTAACTCATGAACCTAAGGAAGTTTGTATAACATATTCCAATTCATCACAAGCATTATACACATTCCTAGTTGAGAAATTAAATATATTAAAATCAAATTAAATCTTTAACGTTTAAAATTACACCGGCAGCAGAAAGTTCCTTCAGGCTGAAAACTAGTTGGATGAACCGTTAAAAATATGTTTATTTTCTATTTTTAACTCTTGGCAAGATCCGCTGCTGGCCATGCTTTTCCTTTATTGTTTTAACTTACATTTTATTAAAGGAACTTCTAAACGTGTTATTGATTAATGTGGCAAAAAGATCTAACACATTTTAACTTTAAATAAAACCAAATTAAAATAAATATTTACTTTAAATAAATTTTACTTTTTGGTAAATGATCCCTAGTGACGCAAAATATTGTAGTAAGTATATTATTTATTTCTATTGACTTCTCTATTATTATTGTTTCTAGAACAATAATAATCGTCAAATATTTAAAATAATTCTTATTTACTTATTTAATATTTAATTTATGCTGCTACCAAGAAACCATTTTCTAATAATAATTAGGAGTAATTTGAAAAAAAGTACAGATAAATTGGGATTTTCCAAAATATAGAACACTTTTTGGAACTATTCAAAAAACAGAACACTTTTAGGACTCAGTATAAAAACAAAATACAGAACAAAAATATTGATAATAAAGCATTTTAATAATGGCGAAATACCAAGAATCCTATGTCAGTATAGTAATTTATACACTCTACTTAATACAGGCATTAGAAAAATTATTTGCTTTACCCGGACTAAGAATAATAATAAATAAATAATATAAATATATAAAAAAATGCAAAGAATTATGAGGTGCCTTAAAAATATATTTTAGATATTTTATTTACAAAAATAAAAAATTTATTCATTTTAAAAGAAAAATTTAATTGAATATTAAAAATAATTAATAATGCAATTTAGATAGAAAAAAGGACAATTAAAAACAATCCTTTGATAAAATTAATTAAAATAACAAAAGACGTAATAGACTTTCCACAAGCAATGATATTAAATTCTTGAAAATTTATCATATGACACTAACGAAAATTCACAATTTTTATGAAAAAAAATAAAAAATTTCAATTTTTTAAAAATATCTTTTATATACAAAAATGAATTATTTATAATATTCACGAACGCCCATGCACTAAGCACAGTTAGCACAGTGGATAATATGTGTGTGATAAAGGGATAATCATTAAGCTATGAGATTGAATTTTGCGCCAGTGTAAATATTTTGCGCTTTTGGTATGGTTGTTATTGTTGAAAATTTAGATAAACTGAAGTTTAATAATTTAGTAAAAATTTAGCAATGAAAGATTTTCTCAAAAATCCCATTTTTTCTTTAGCTACGTTAAGATTTTTCACGCCTGAATATCTGAAAATAATAAAATATTTATTTTAGCTGCTTGTTATTTATGTCAACCGACTTACGTATATTAAAGGAGTCCACTCGTCAGGAATATTATTTATTTATTGGAGTTTACAGCTAATAGTGAATGCCATCATTCTCTATTCAAGAAGCATCAGAGTCAAGGTTCAGCGATATTTATTTATATATGAATTTACATTTATTTTTACAGACGCCCGCAAATGATAAATTTCGATTTATTACATCTATTATAGAGTTTGTGATCGTTTTCATTAGTTTTATCGCAAATTGTTTCGCGGATTCCAATGTGATTAAACAAACTTTGACTAAGTCATCGTCAAACGATATGGATGAAACACATTTATTGTTGCCAAATAATTTGAATGACGACAAAACTGTGGAATATCCGGTAGGACATTTATGAATAAAGTTTAAAAGTTTATATATTTCTAGGTATGTCCAGAATTAAAAGCCTCGTTTTTGTCAAAAATAACATTTTCATGGCCCACAAGGTATTTTTGTAATAAATTATATTTTAAACTATAACTTTCTTAGATTAATTTACCGTGGTTTCCGTAAACCTCTAACAATCGATGATCTTTATATGCTGAAAGAGGAGGATTCGTGTAAGGAAATTGTCCCAATCATAGATAGAGAGTGGAACCGAGAACTCGATAGAGTACATAGAAAGATCATGTATTCGTGTAAAAGTATTTGATATTTCAATAAATTAAGTTTTCAGAAAGCAACAATACTTAAAATTGGAATCAACATCAAGCCATCGTTATCAATCTCTTCCATCAGAAAATATGGAGAGTAATACCCGGAAGACTAATATCAGCAAAGACACACCGAAACCGTGGTTTTTAAGAGTTCTTTTACATACTATTAGTTATAAATTCTTTTTTTCTGGACTTTTAAAAGTCATATATGATCAATCAAATTTTATTCAACCGGCTATTCTTGGGTAAAGAACTATATTCCATCCGTTATAAATTAATAATTTTTACTGTAAAATTCAGATATTATATTAATTTCATCGGCAACCACAATGAATACATTTGGCATGGCTTTTTCTATATGTTTTGTATTTTTCTCGTCTCAATGGCACGAACTTTTATCAATCAACAGTTCATGTTTATGTGCGCTGTGACAGGCATCAGAGCCAAGACAGCAATTATCTCTATTATTTATAAAAAGGTTCGTTACTTTATTTAACCCTAATCACCACCACCACCACGAAAAAAGCATTAAACATGATTATACAACTCACCTTATATGAAGTAAATAATATTTCAACATAATATACATCGAATAATAATAAATTCATGTTGTCGACTGGGGAAAACCACGTAAATGGGCATGGTAGACAACCGTTAAAGTTTACTGGACTGAAATGCATTTTTCGGTTGTCTCATTCTAGTTGGAGTTTTTGAAAAATAAAGCAACAGATAGTTTGTGAAAATTGCAAATGTCTCTCAAATTTTTAAGCAAATTTCGAATAATTTTCGATTTGCTGAATTCTCAGATCGGGAAGAATGTCACAAATTAGCTGCCATTTTAGATGTCTGGGATAAATGAATTGATATTTTACCGAAATACTATAACACCAAATATGACATAACTGTGGCAATTTTCCTTCGTGGACGATACCATTTTATCCAGTACATGTCATTTAAACAACAAAAATATTACACAAAATTCTGAATATTGCGCTATAGTAGTAGCTCATCGTTTGTATATAATATTCCATATTACACAAGAAGTTATCCCGAAAGTTACTTGAAAGGAACCAAGCAATGCATGAAATGTTAGATCTAACACAAAGAATGAAAGGGTTTAGTTTAACTTGAACCCCTAACAATTTTTAAAGTCATACAATCTCGCCGAAAAGTTGTTGCAAAACAAAATAGCTACGATTAGTACTTTACGTAAAATTAAACAACAAATCCCAAGTGCTTTTCTTGAATCCGAAAAAGGACTTTAAATTCATCAATATTTGTATAAAGAACCAAAATGACTCTAGTTGCAAACTAAAGAAAAATAAGCATTTATTGCTACCAGGGATGGAAACCGAAATTAATTTTGGTAAAACTTTAACCGGTTAAATATTCCTTAGAATAATATCGGTTTACGGTTAAACCGGTTTGCAAAATAACGGTTAACCGTTAAAAACCGGTTTTTTAAAATTAGTTTGCTAGCGTAAAACAAATTTAGTTTTACGGACACCAGAAGGGCGCATTCTGTAATTGTGATAACGCTTCTGATTATCTTTAATTTGCTTCAGCGTAGCAACGCGTACTATCATTAAACAAAACAAAAAATTATCATTCAGGTTATTATAACTACAGAATGTGGTCTACGATTGAATTAATAGAAATTTCAGTGCAAAGAAAAACATATTATAAATATTTAAAATCTAGTTCACCAATTCTTAAGTTCCATAAGTTTAAAATTTCTTATTTATTACTATGTTTATTTATGTAAATTATCATATTTATGTAATTGTAAATCGATACCAATTATAATTTATTTCAATATTAAAAATTATAGACATGTGTAATTTATTCAATAATAATTTCAGTTTTAAACTGCATAAGCACACTACCTACATACTGAATTAAAAAAATATACCACCAAAATATATTATAAACACAGAACTTAACATTTACCAAAATTTAACTTAACTTAATGTAGCATTAATAAAAGGTAATACTATAAGGTCCATTTTATCGAGGTCGCTCTTATCGAAAATTTTGTGTATATACAATTAGAATCTTCTTACACAACTATAAATATAACATAAAAATAAAGAATACACTATCGAATCAGCCAGGAAATGTGTTGTGTTTTTTATAAATAACCACAAATATGTCATACCTTGCCTTTAATTAGCAGAATTTTTATTGAAATTCTTTATTGGGATAACCATAATTATGAAGGGTATGATATAAGCTTTAGGAAATACTAACTCGTATGACGAAAGGAAGAAAAATAAATTGAGTAGAACACATTTTCAATTGAAAATTACATAATTTTAACCTGTTTTTTAGAATTTCGGTTAAAAGTAACCAATTTATTTATGAATATGTTTTTTTCGGTTTCGGTTTCGTTTATGGTTAATATAATATTTAGAAGAATAAAGGTTAACCGGTTTTTTAAACCGGTTTCCATTCCTGATTGCTACTAAATAAATTTCATAAAAAATCGCGATAAACGAAGATGTAAAAAGAAACCAAAGATTGTTACAGATTATAATGAGCTAAATGGCGCTGTTGATGCAGTTAATAGGTAGCATACAGCTGTAAGAGAATGAGCAGAATGTGGACACTCACTACCTTTTAGAATATAGATACATCAGCTATATTATGTTGTGAAATATATCCTGATTAGAAACAAACTAAAATCGCCCATTGAAGGCAATTTTTGGAGGAAATTGACACTGAACTAATAGAAGATCAAAGAAAATATCGTTGGCACTCACAAATGGTGCACTAAATGTGAAGAATAAATTAAAAAGAGACGCGAATTCAAAACGAAAAAAGACGAGCCAATTTATCCTTCATACAAGGATGTTAAAACTTCAAAGTTTTGCTAAAATTGTAACAGAAGGAATTGTACATTTTACATCGTATAATTGTGTAACCTATGCTCACAAATATTACACACACACACATACACTGTTGGAAAAAAATTTCGGCAAATGTCTTTTTTCGAATTAGTCCTTAATAATATCATTATTTATTAATGAAAATTTGGCATGTATTAAAACTAACAAGTTCAACATGGTTTATGCTTTTTATTTTTGATATTATAATTGATTTTCTGTTTAAATCTAAAAATTTTATTATATGCCTGGAAAATAAAAATCGGCAGATTTCTACAAACCTCTCAAAAACTTTTCCGCCAAAAAATAAAATTGTGGAATAATTTATTACCCCTTAATGATCATAAATGAAACTAAAATTGTACGTGATTCAGAGGTAGTAAGGTTGCATAAAGAAAACCTCTCGGATTCTGAAATTTCCAAAAGACTGGATATTCCAAGGTCTACAATATACAGTATCATAAAGAAATATGAGAAACATGATACTGTATTGAGATTGTCTGGTTCTGGAAGAAAAAAGTCATTGGATGATTCAGATATCCAGATTATTTTAAATGAAATTGAAAAAAATCCGTTTACGTCATCTGAGAGTATCAAAAATGAAATAGAAAAGACTACTAAAAAATCAGTTACAAGCAGAACAGTAAGAAACTATATCAAAGATACCTCTTATAGATCTCGAGTCCCAAGGAAGGTACCGAAATTATCCAAATCCAATATTAAGAGAATATTGGATTTGGCAAATGAATGAACTTCTTGGGAAGAAAGTGATTGGGATAAGGTAATTTAGAGCGATGAAACAAAGATTAACCTTTTTTCATCCCATGGGCGGCAGAGAGTCTATAGAAAGAAAGGAAAGGCCTTAGAATCTAAAAATTGTCTTCCAACTATAAAGCATGGAGGGGGTAGTATAATGCTATGGGGATGCATGTCATCTAAAGGTGTCGGGAGACTCCATATTATCAAGGGAAAGATGGATGGTCTAATGTATAAGTCCATTCTAACTAAAAATCTAGGTCCTTCGGCAAGAGATATGGGTCTCGATGATGAATTTGTTTTTCAGCAGGATAATGATCCTAAACATACTTCCAGAGTTGTAGGCGAATACTTCATTTTTAAGAATGTAAATGTGCTAGATTGGCCAGCACAATCTCCAGATTTGAATCCCATTGAACATTTATGGGATTACGTGAAGATAGAAGTAAGGAAAAGAAAGCCGACTAATTTAAGAGAACTTGAGCAGTATGTTATAGAAATATGGGAAAATATCGATTCAGAGCTTTGTAAAAGACTCGTAAAGACTATGAACGACAGAGTTAATTGTGTGATTCGAGCCAAAGGGAAACATATACCTTATTAAATATAATTGCCGAAATTTTTTTTCCAGTCTGTTTTGAAAAAGTATAAATTTTATTGATTTTAAAAGCATATACTAGACCGTTTTCCTCCTTAATATGTTTGAATAATATAAAAAGAGAATTTACTTTGTTTAATTATGTTTAAGGGTGCTTTTCTTTCGGATTAGCGTACTTTTTAAGAAAATTGGCATTTGCCGAAATTTTTTTTCCAACAGTATATATATATATATATATACAGGTTCATTTTTTAATTTTAAAATATGTTTGAAAAATTTATGTTTATTTCCAACTACTACATTAATTATAAGTAGATGGTTATGTCACCGCTAGACCATATCATCGCTGAACCACATCCCCCCGGGGTAAAAATTTTCTCTTAGTTTAAAAGTACAAATTTTTTCTAAGACAATGATTCATTCAAGGTCATTCAAATTTTTGAAATATAATTTACTACTTATTTTTCTAAGAAGTGTTTTAATAATTATTTTATTATTATAACAAGTTAATATTATTATTTTATTATTAAAATAAAATAAATTTTCAACAAAGTATGCGATGCAAAAGTTATAAAATTATTTCAATATTGAATAGAAAAATGAATATGTGTGTATGTTTATAATTTAATTAAAAATATTTTGTGCATGTGAAATATCATTTACATGGTTTTCAATAGTTTTTCGAAGGTTTACTAATATGATCCATAGTATGTAATGAATAGAAAAGGTTGGTGTGTACAATGAACAAATGTAAAGATAAAATCGATATTTTTAAGACAATATATTTAAATAAATATGATATTCATGTTTATGGCTCAAAATATGTGTGTGTTAAATCAGCGATACGGAACATATGTGTTATTTATGATACACGTGTGTTTTATGGTTGAAATATGTGTGTGTATAAAACTTAAGTAAAAATTTTTCGAGGGTGTGACGTATCATTTTAGAGGGTTTCAATGGAGTTTTCGAAGTTTTGCGATTGTGGTCCATAGAAGACAGGGATATAAAAATTGTAAATGTTTGTATAAAGTTAAAGAAAAATTCAATATTTTTAAGAAAATATGTGCAAATAAATATCAAAAATAATTATGGATCAAATGCGTGTGTTAAACCATCGATATGTTACAGTGTTTATGGAAAAACTTTAATGAAAATATGTGTTATTTTTCAAAAATTTATGAAATATTTATTTTTTGGCTAATAATGTGTGAGTTTATGTTAAATCATAAAGATAGTTCAATATTTATGTAAAGTTTGAGATTGTTAAGAAAATGTATATAATTTATGATACACACGTGTTTTTGATTGGAATATATGTGTTTGTTTTACCGATATAAGAAAAGTTATAGACAACTTTTAAGAAATTATACATAATTTATGATTCAGATGGGGTTTTTATTGAAATATGTGTGTTTGGTTTACTGATAAAAGAAAAAATATGGACAATTTTTAAGAAAATACACGTAATTTATGATACACATTGGTTTTTGATTGAAATATGCGTGTTTGTTTTACTGATAAAAGAAAGATTCTAGACAATTTTTAAGAAAATACATATAATAAGTGATCTAATTTAAACACATCTATATTTAATATCTATATATCAAAACGGAAAGCTTGATATTTTAACGACCGCACGTGTACTTCTAATTAACATAATTGTATAGTTTTAGTATATCGTAAAGCAACATACCTTAGTATTTTCATCATGCAACTATATTTCTAAAATCTATTAATATCAAGATTTATCGTTTTTTAATGTATTAATTACTCATGTCTTTGTTAACTATACATTTGTATTGCAATGTCTTTGTTAATCGCCCACTTGTTTTAAAATATAATTTTATCCATGAACTTCAGAAATTTGCTATAAAGAGTCTAAAAATATGCTGAAATTAAAAGTGTGAAAACTAAAGATACTCAGAAAACAGAAAAATTATAATTGATATTAGTAATTCTGTGTTTATTAAATCTATTTGTAATAAGATATATTTTATAAGTAATATAACAACTGTAAAATAAAAATTCTGTAATAATCAACAGGTTTCTATTAATATTATTAATTAATACTATTATTATTATTATTATTATTATTATTATTATTATTATTATTATTATCATTTTTATTATTATTACCATTTCATTAACATTATTTTCGTCTATCATAATTTTATTGTCAACCATTTTGTCATCATCTGTATCATCAACATTTATATTTAAAGATCTAAAATTTATAACTGAAGAATATTAAATTATCAAAAGTAGATAACATAAACTAATTAATGATAATATTAAGTTAATTTATAAAATTTTTACTTAAATTTTGGACTCTAATATATTTTATAAAATAATTTTAACTTAAAGTATATATTTTATTTGTAAATATCTAATTATGGTTCGAGGGATTAAATTGATGCACTATGTGTAAATTAGTAACAGATGGTATCAGGTGTGTACAATGTGAGTAAAGAGGGGGTCAATACATAATAAATCAATAAAAAGAAATCTAATTCGCTCAATAAATCAATAAAGAAAAAAAAGCATACGGAATTTAATCTGCACAATAAAACCACAGATATTTTATGAAAATATTTAATAAAATGACATTCTAGCACTATTAACTTTCCAAATTAGAGTCATGGAATCATCTGAATTGATTTTATATATTTAGATAATGATAATTGTGTACCAATGAAAGTTTTCAATAAAATTTACTTCTTTATTAGCAATATAAAACTTTGCATTCTCGTGGCCAAGATATATGTGGTTATTGCTTCTTAACTTGATATTCATTGTATTTAGAATTTCGTTTACTAAATTACAATCTGCATACGATATTATGGCGAGTAAACATGAAAATTGGTAGAAATGTTTTGTAATCAAGTAATTCTAAAACAAATTGGATATTCATACAATATTTTTGTTACAAATTAATTAATTTTATCATAATTCATTAAAATATTTAAGTAAAATAATATAAAAAAGTTTTATGTAAATTGTTACAATGTTGTATCACTTAATATTAAATCGAAGTAATGAATTTAAATATTATTTAAATATTACCATCAAATAATAAATTATTTATGTTAATTATGGTAAAGATAACAAATGTTTTAAGTAAATTATTACAAAATCATAAAATAACACAAATTGCAAATACTGCAATAAATAATTTCAACAAAATAGTTAATAATAATAATAATAATAAAAATAATTATAATCATAAATTTTAATAATTTGACTGATTAAATAGTTCTGATATTGGATGCTAACTAAATATTAACATAATATTTTAATGGGGATACATAACTTGAGTACTTTATGTAATGCTCAGATGGATGGATAAGGTTTTGTTAATCATATGCGATTCACGGCTTTTTATGTAAAAATATTTGAAAATGAGTCAATTATCATCAAATTAATACTATCCAATAAAGATATCATTGCTTGTTTTAAATATCTGATTCAATCGAATTTCCATTGATTTGTCGTCGGTTTTGAATCTAAAAAACACACATTCAAAGATGTACTCACTGTTTGATGAAGAGTTACACATCATTGTGGTATTAAATAAATCGGGAACAAAATTATTTTAAAGGGTTGATAAATGTATTGATACAAAGTTGACACATCTGAAAAAAATTTTACCCAGGGGGCATGGTCTAGCGATGACATAACCATCTACTATTATAGCTTTACTATTACTATCATTTGTTACAATTATTATTAATAAAAACTATTTTCCATTTAGGTTGTTGTATATATTTTGTACAAACCACAATATGAATACTGTCAAGCAATTTTTCTATACACGGGTAATTTTGACCCGTGTGTGTCAAATGGAATTTTTTATTGGAACCGAGAAGGTTAATGCAAATATAATTATGATTATAATTATATAATCATAATTATAGCATTATTTATTAAATAGCATGCGTATGATTGCAATATGTTGATATCTATCCAGATGTGAAAATAAATGAAATTCTTAAAGTTCTACCAGAATATATTTTAATAATTCATATTTAAAAAATCATGGAAATTTATAATGATGAAAAAAAATCATAATTTAAATAATAATTTAAACAGAAATAGTAGAAATCTTTGTCTATTTCGATATAACAAAGATTGAACTTATCATACTTTCGAAGTAAACGGATCTTATAATTAATTAAAAATTGATTTTATGCTTTAATTAGTAAAATTAATATTTCATCAGTTATTCGAGTAATAATGTTTTAAGGTGAAATTTATTATTTTTCAATTTTTTCAGGCCTTAAAATTATCTTTGGCAAGTAGAAAAGAAAGAACAGTTGGAGAAATTGTTAATTTAATGTCTGTAGATGCTTCAAAATTTCAAGATTTTCCGTTTTTCTTTCATTTATTATGGGTCTCTCCGATAACTATAATAGTGACAATGTATTTCCTATGGCAGGAATTGGGACCCGCCACGATAGCGGGGTTGGTTCTTTTAATCTGCATGTTGCCAATCAATGCTGTTATAGGATCAAAAATAAAAAAATTACAAGTAAGCCAATTTATCAAAATTCAAGTGACAATTATTAAACTAGCATAACAAATTTTTAGCCCTTGACGATAAAATTTACATAAATAATAGATTTACGTAATAATTTGTAATGGAATGTCACTAAAGGTGATAAAATTTTTTTAAAATTTATTTTAATAAACTAATAAATCTCAAGTTTTATAAATTATTCCAAAATTTCATTGCAAAATTGTTTTTTAATATTTTAATTATTCGTGTTTAAATAACATAAAATAAAAGGTATAAAATAAAAGAAATTTATAGCAAATATGAATTTTGCATAAAATTTCAAGAAAATAACAGTTACTTTTATTTTTTTCTATAGTTAAAATATATTTAAACTTTATTTTTATTATAACTAAAATAATATTTCCGCATTAACGGTACATAGTTTGCGTACCACTTCTTTAATGTAAATAGGGGTAAACTTGCTATAGACTCTATAGAGATTAAAATTAAACAAGTTATTTGGAAACTAATAAAAATAAGAATGTAAATCCATTAATTGACGAAGGCAATAAGTTTATTTGATGCCAATCATAAATTATTGCCTAAATTACCGGAACGTAATATGTGGGAACAATCACAACGATTTCCCAAATATGATGTAATAGATTTGCCCTCCCCACGTACATTTTAGAATATTCAGAATATCATAGTGCAACATCATTACAAAGAAGATTCTGAAAATTTAAAAACTTATTCAATTCTGAAAGTTTAAATTGTAAAAAGACTGGCTATTCATATCTGTTGTTTTTTTGTTATTCGTAAAATAAAAAGTTTTGTTCAGTAATATTTTATATTTTAATTTTTAACATACATGTAAAGCGCACGCAGAAAAAGTCTAAGTTTGTCTTACGCAGTTTTTTTAATGGAGACTGCTGGGTTCACAAGTTTTTCTTGCACACAGTTTACATAAAATACATACAATAAACATAACTTTAATAAAAGATAATAAATCATAATATTATTCTTCAAATGAAAAAGTTGATAATTGAACAGTGTAATATTTCACTTATAATCTTTGGACAAATATTAATTATTGAGTATTTATACAGTTGTATGTTTAATATCTTCCGTTTTAAAATTAGAAATTCCCAATAATCAATTTATTATTACAACAACAGATATTTATTAATATCGTAACTTATACAACTAAAAATGACATAAATACTCTAAAAGCTATGTTTGTAATGATAAATAGTAACTTTTCTTCACAAGTTGTATAATCATTCATATACAAAATTTGCTTTTAATAAAAAACATTCATCTATAATCGCTAACTAAATGAAGTTAAATGAATAGTAAGGGAAAACAAAACTAAAGATGGAGTCAAAAAAAAAAAAAAAGATAAATATTTATCGAAAGAATATACATTTCAATCAAATAAAACATTTTTGTCTTCCTTCTAGACGCAACAAATGCGAATGAAAGATGGAAGGATCAAACTTATCAGTGAAATTCTTAGTGGAATAAAAATTTTAAAATTATTTGCATGGGAGTTATCTCTTGAAGAAAAAGTTAAAACAATCCGAGAAAAAGAATGCTTAGTTTTAAGAAAAGCTATGTTTCTCAATGCATTTACTAGTGTAGCTTGGTTTTGTACACCTCCTCTTGTTAGTATTTTATATTTTCATATAAACTATTTTGACATTTTTTATATAAAGGTTGCTCTTTTCAGTTTTGGAGCGTACGTTTTGGCGGATCCTAATAATATCCTAACCCCACAGAAAGCTTTTGTTTCTATTTCTTTATTTAACATACTAAATTTTCCTATGTCGATGCTTCCCGGAGCAATTGTGTTTACTATCCAAGGCCTTGTTTCTGCAAAACGAATAAATCATTTTCTAAATGGTGAAGAATTGGATCCTGATAACGTGGAGGTTTCTACATCAAATGGTAAAATACATTTTTTATAAAAGCAATCCCGAGTTAATTTGATAAATTAACTCTAAATATTGTTTTAATTGAAACTAATTCTAATAATAATATTTTATCTTTCTAAGAGAATAAGGTCAACTCGAGGACCAAGAGATACAAAAAGTTGAGAATTTTATTCTTTTGAGTTAATATATTAAAGAAAAAAGAAAAAAACTTGCTTGAATTTTTTTAGTATTTTTTCCCAATCATTCTTATATAATGTTATCTTGTGACCCGTAATTTCAACAGGCCACCGAGAATAAAATGATCTCAATCACATAAAAAAATTTTCCAAAAATTATTTATGAATGAAAACTTTGACAAAAAAATTTAATATATCTTATCTTTTTTTTAAATGATTTTTATAAATGACTTCAAATAAATCCTAATAAATACGAAAATTTAATTTAAATAAAAATATTATTAACATCAAAAATTAAAAATAGTTACTAAGAGTTTTTAAAATAAATATAAATTTAATGAAAAATTTATCTTACCACCTGCTTGCCAAAAGACCAAGATAAAGGTATTAAGGGTCGAGAATTTTATTCTGAAGAGTTAATTTATTAAATAAAAACGAAAATAATTGGCTTTCGTTGTTTTCATCATATAAGTTATTGCTTTATGATCCGTAGGAAGCGTGAACTTTTTACCATATATAAATAATGTTTAAAGTGCCATGTAAAAAATATATTGCCAAAAGTTCTTTCTTTGTTATGCAGTAACCAACTTCGTGTTTAAACATAGCGTGTGATCCATATGCAACAACATTTTCTTCCCCAGATTCGTCAATTTGAGATAAAACCGCATCAATACGGTCAAAACTAGCACCAGTATCTAAAATAAATGGCCTTGAGAAATCTGGAAACTTCAAAATAACTGTTATTTATAAAATATATGTTTATATAAATGATTCCGCTATCGACAAAAATTATTATTATTATTATTATTATTATTATTATTATTATTATTATTATTATTATTATTATTATTATTATTATTATTATTATTATTATTATTATTATTATTATTACTATTACTATTAAATAATGTAATAATAATGATGATAAATTACATAAATATAATGCGCCATAATAATAAAATGTCAACTTATTTAGATAAGCCAATATCTATTGTCAATGGGAATTTTAGCTGGGGTGAGAATGAAGCACCTATTTTGAGAGAGTAATATATTTTATATTATTTTGATAAATTTATTCTACTGAAGTATTAATTTGGAAATCGAGGAAGGTTCTCTAGTGATGATTGTTGGCACAGTTGGTAGTGGGAAATCCTCTCTTATTAGTGCTATTTTAGGAGAGATGTTTAAAATATCTGGAACAGTTAAAAGAAAAGTAAGTCTATTTATCTATTTTCTTGAAATTTATGTTTATAGTTTAATTTTTCTATCAATTATTATTTGAGGAACCAGTTGCATATGTGCCTCAACAAGCTTGGTGTCAAAACCGTTCATTGCAAGATAACATCTTGTTTGGAAAGTCTATGGTATATTCCAAATATCACAAGGTTCTTGAAGCTTGTGCATTAATAGAAGATCTGAAGATTTTACCAGCAGGAGATCAAACAGAAATTGGCGAAAAGGGTATTAATCTTTCTGGAGGACAAAAACAGCGAATAAGCTTAGCAAGATCGGTTTACCAAAACTCTTCGGTTTATTTATTTGATGACCCGCTTTCGGCAGTAGATGCGCACGTTGGGAAGCACATTTTTGAAAAGGTACTTTTTGGGTTATTAAGGATTTATTTTCAGATTATAAATCAATATTTTTTATTTATACTTACAATTTATAATGATTTTTGTTAATTTTAATTATTTATTTTTATTTATAGGTATTTAGCTCAGATGGATTACTTTCTAAAACAACAAGAATTCTTGTCACTCATGGCTTGGCTTATTTAGCAAAGGCTGATAAAATATTTGTTATGAAAGATGGAAATGTTAGTGAATCTGGAACTTACAAAGAATTATTGAAGAATGACGGACCCTTTGCTGACTTTATCAGAACATATTTAGAACAAGATGACGATGAATCGTCCGAAGATTGCGATGAAGAAAGTTCGAATAATTTTTATTTTCACCTTTTCAAGAACTTGTATTTTAATTGCAACATCTTAGTTTATTTGAGTTACGTCCAGCTTATCTTTAAAATATTTAATTTCTGTCTTAAGTTTTATTTTTTAAAATTTCATGAAGTGCCAACAATTAATAATTAAAACAACAGGTAATTTTAAATATCTCAAGACTCTCCTTCTTACGATTTTCTCCATTTCTTCAACCACTCAATTCTTTCTTTGGAAGAAATTATGAGGTAATAGAAATTTCTTTTCTGGGCCATTTAAAATTCTCTCGTTTCAAAAGAATTGTTATCATCGTCCGTGGTGTTTTTCTGCGTGTTGCACTGATTCGCATATAGAATATTAGTCTTTTCTTAAGTCACAGTAACTGATTAGTTTTACTGGAATTCTTTGTGTGGTCTGCATTCTGTTCGCTCGCATTTGCCATCTTTCAGTCTAGTTAGCATATGATCTTTGAAAGATAGCTTTAATAGATTGTGCTTTATTGCATCCATTTTATTACTCTAAAACATTATAATCAGTGCTGCCAATTCTTTGATTCAGCTAGTCATTGATTTTCATAATTTAAAAAATATTTTAAATATTTAAATTATTTTGATTTTAACGGTTTGAACTGTGAAAATTTAAAAACTAATAATTTAGAAATCACAATTTAGCTAGAAATTTGATGACTGACTGAAAATGCGGAGCATGTCCATCAAATACAAAAGAAACATTTTCATAAAAAATTTTTAACAGCGGACAATCCAATTTTGTTGGCCGTGTACAACATGCTATCTTTTTATTTTTGTATAAAACTGCGATACCCAAACTATGTTCCGCTTTGAATTTTTAATTCTTTTTTTTTGAGTAATAAAAATATTTTGATCACAATTTGTAAAGAAATAAAAATAGCAGTTTTTTCCTCAAATTTTGCATCAGAGTGAGATTATGGATTTTGGACGATGAGCATCGAGTTTGCTTAGCAAAACTCGAGCTTAGGTTGAAATTAATTTACATGAAAAACAAGACCACTCATCTCATTTAATGTTATTCCTTTTATAAAACAATATTTTATTCAAAAAAGAAACCTTTTTAATCAACATTTTGTGTGCCGCGAGCTAAAATGTTTGCATATCGATTATGAATGATGAGCAAATTATTATATCGTAGGAAAGAATTTTATACCTCTAAGTAAATCAAATGCTACTTTAATAATGAACCAAGAACTAAAATTGCAAGTGATAAATTATCAAAATGCCTTTAATTCTGTGTTAACCTGTTGCGTTAAGGTAAACTTATAAAACAAGAACTTCGAAAAAAATTGTCGATTACTGAATCATTTGGTAGAGAAAAGGGAGAAACTAAGTCTCGAAGAAATTCTTCTATTTCAGGATTGTCAAAAAGCAAAAGTATGAAAACAACAGAAGAAAAAACAAATAATGTAAATAAAAAATTAGTTGATGAAGAAGTTGCTAAAATCGGAGGAGTAAGTTTTTTTTGGAAATATTATTAAAATAAAAATCTTTAAAATTAATAATATGTTTTTTGATTAATTGTGATTTATTTGTCGATGAGCTTTCGCCTTTAATACACATAATACATTCAATTATCACCACTTTTTCACGTTTTAAAATGATGTAAATTTTACCAATTTTTACTAATTTATGGAAAAAATTGTTTTTTTAAAATATAATGAAGATATATATATATATATATATTCTACAAAATTTGACTATGAATCAGATTTATTTAAGGTATTCACGAATTTTCGTCCAGCTTATCTTTAAAATACTTAATTTCTGTCATAAGTTTTATTTTTTCAAATTTCTTTAATAACAATTAATAATTAAAACACCAGGTAATTTTAAATATCTCAAGACTGTCCTTCTTACGATTTTCTCTCCTTCTATCACTTGAAAAGGGCTGTGCCAAAAATTCGTGAATACCTTTAATAAATGTTATTCATAGTCAAGTTTTGTAGAAAATATTATGTCGCTTATAAAAAAATCAGAGGTGAAAAACAAAAAAAGTCCTTATAAAATATATATATGCATGTGTGTGTGTACAATATAATAATAAGGACGCCAGTAGAATAAAGACACACATGAATATAATCAATAAATTATTTTTGTTTAAATTAATATAAATAAAAATTCTTAAAATAAAAAATGTTTTGTACATAAAATATCTGTAAACATTTTTAAAAGGCGCCTTATAATTTTTTTGATAGGGTTCCAAATTTCATAAGATGTCGCTGATGTTAATATTTTAGAAGTTAATTTCCTCCACATGTTCAAAATATGATTAGATATAAATAGAAAAACAAAAATAGGTCAAAGCAAAGTAATGGTAGGGAAAAGGCGATTTTTAGGTTTTATTGAAGGTCACTTACAAGGCCAAGAATCATAAAAACGTTTTAATTGTTATAACTTTGAACTTAAATCTAAAAATGGAGTCATATTAGTATTCACATTTTGCGGAATCCGTAAAACTTCGTTAAATAGATTTTGTGTTATAAATTGTTATAAA
The DNA here is from genome assembly GCA_022537955.1 of Schmidtea mediterranea. Lineage (NCBI taxonomy): Eukaryota > Metazoa > Platyhelminthes > Tricladida > Dugesiidae > Schmidtea > Schmidtea mediterranea. Next base: position 38,635,520 of record CM039680.1, on the reverse strand, counting down.
ATCCACCATTCAAAGTTGCACAATCAAAAACGAAACTAATCACTGTTTAAATATATCACATTTTCAATAACTTGAAATTATAATTTGGAAAATTATTTTGACATTAAAAGTTGAAAGTTTTTGAGATTTGACTTGTTTGACTAGAACAATTCAAAAAGATTATTTAAAGTCAATTTTATTAAAATATAAAAAAAATTTTCGGTCAAAATAAAAATAAAGAAAAAAGAAAATATTAGAAAGAATCCTAATTGAAACTAGTAAGATATTGTGGGCAATCTGGACCACTATCAGTTATCTTGCCGCCTGCTGACTCTAATGTTAGATACCTTTTATAATTTGATAGCACGCCCAACTAGGAAACTCACGCTACGCCACTGGTCTCCACTAAAAATGTCTCGAAACAATCGGTTGCTTGTATGTGTATAATGATTGTGACATAAAATATGTGTTTAATATAAAATATCGAACAATAAAACTAATATAATTTATGTAGCAATCGAAACTGTGCAAAAATAAAGTACAAAAATTCGGTATTTAGTCATCCAACAAGGATTTTGGTTTGATAGTGGTTTAAGAAGAAAATGAGTAAACTTGAAAGACAAACGGATGTTAGAGCAACATACAGACTTATTATATTCTTTCGAAAAAGCCCAGATTTCACTAAGACTACAAGAAGAATGAAAGTCCTTTGAGATAGTAATTAAAGATTAATTTATGCCTAGATAGTTCGTAAAATCTTTGAAAATATATATTTAAAAATTCCAACCGATACATTGCGGTCTTTAGAAGATTTAAATGATATTTAGAATAAATATAGTGTAATTAGTGAAGGAAATACACAATTTTATATGATATAGTCATGATCGGGAATTAGCTCATATATTGCATTTATAATATTTATATTGCATTTATATTGTATCTATACTGCATTTATATTGCATTTATAATATTTATATTACATTTATAGTTTTTATATAGCATTTATAGTTTTTATTTGTTGAGAAATTAATTTTAATTGTGGGAGTAAGCACTGTAACCTGCAGAAAGAGCCGCGATCGAAAATAAAATACCGAATTGATAAATATAATGTTATAGATTAATATTCAGGGCAACTTTGCTCATTTTTGGCAAATATCTAATTTTTCAGTTGTTTTCGTTTTTCTAAAACCAACGATATGAAAAATCGTGATCTTAATAATTTGTCTTAAGTAAGAAATTACCTTTCACCTTCAAAAAATGTTAATTTGGAAAGCTTTTAGTCTATAGAGCAATGATTGTCAAATGAAACTATGTAGCTTCCCAAGGACCAAAAGGGATCTTTAAAGAGACACGAGAGAAAATTGAAACATCATCAAAGACACACAAACAGCTTCAAAATAAAATCAAAAAAGTTTTATTAATTCTCTGAAACGTACTCTTAGATTGCGTATTAAACTTATGAACATAAGGATCCCGAAGACCTTGTCAAATAGAGTCAAGGCTATACATTATGGTACATTAAATTATTCGATTAGGTTTTTAATCTAAAGTAGCAAAATAAAAAATATTTTTGCTTGATAAATTTGATTTTGATTATAATGATATTTAATCTTTGTCGTAGGTGAAACTCGAAGTATTTATTTATTATATTCAATGCGGATCCTATTTGTTTGCTATGCTAGCAATCTTGTGTTATTGTTCATATCTAGCTGCACTTGTCTCCGGAAACATAGTTCTTAGCTCATGGAGCGAGGCTGGTACTATTAATAATAGTCAGGATCTGGCAGCTCGAGATTATTTTCTGGGTATTTATGGTGGACTCGCCTTCACTCAAGGTATTATAAGTTTCAATTTTATTCCATTATATCCATTTATCAGCCATTTTTATTTTAATTCAAAGCCTTTCTCTGGCTTATGGAATGTTCCTTGCCTCTAAAACTCTACACAATGTCATGCTGCGATCAATAATTAGGGCGCCTAATTCATTTTTCGATACCACACCTTCTGGAAGAATACTCAACAGGTATGCTTATTTTTATGTGAAATTTTATTAGTAAATCATCGTTGTTAGACTAGAGATGTTCATAGTAACCTTTAAACGAAAGGATTTACACGAGACCATAACATGTAAACCTTTTAGTAAGAATTGACAATTTTACCCTTTTTCAGTTTTACGTTTTTTAAGTCTAAGTTCACATTCATTTCACGAGAAAGTTAAACATTTTGCATACTTTTATCATTATGACATGTTTCATAGGGCGAGGAAGTAGTGGAGTCCTGTGATATTTGGATTGTTAACGACTCGACACAATAAACATCAAATACAATAATTTTGCGAATGCATTCGTACAGAGCGTTTAAAATTTAACTATAATTTAATTAATATTTAAAATTTATGAAAATAATTTATTCCTAGAATCGGGAAAGATATTGATACAGTCGATGTAACAATTCCAAATACTGTAAGAATTTGGTTGACATCTGGATCGAGAGTTATCAGTTCAATTATTATAATTTGTATTGCTTCACCATATTTTATTCTTGCACTGATTCCTTTGTCTTTCTTTTATTTTTTTATTCAAAAGTTTTATATTTGTACAAGTCGACAACTCCAAAGAATTGATTCCATTAGAAAATCCCCGATCTATTCACATTTTCAAGAAAGCATTATTGGAACTTCTTCTATTCGTGCTTACAAGGTTACTGATAAATTTACCAGTAATGATTATTGCTCAAATTTTAATTAATTATTTTGATTAAATAGCTAAATGTGAAGAACTCACTGATAAAAGTCAAATGGTTTGGTTTCTTATAATTTCCTGCAATCGTTGGATGCAGTTTTATTTGGAATTAATCGGAAATATAGTAATATTATTGTCGGGGGTTTTTGCGGTCTTCATTCGTGATACTATTGGATCCGGTTTAGCGGGATTGAGTGTAAGTTACGCACTGATGATAACTACCAGTCTAGCAGTTATGGTGAGGAACTCATGTGACATCGAATCCAATGTTGTGGCAATTGAAAGAATTAAAGAATACACAGAAATTGAATCAGAGGTTTTAAATTAATTTTACAGAATTGCCCAGTGGGAGAAATCTATGTCTAATTTCTGCACATAATCATTTAGTTTAGTATCTAGACGACGAATATATTAAAAATATTTTTTATTTACGTAGGATCATACTTTTATTACTTTAAAAAATTATGATTACATAAATAAGTATAACTTCCATATATTTGTTGGGTTTTTATATAGAAAGTCGGTGCTTAGGTCTGACTCCTTGGTGTCCTTCTTTAATCGATTTAATTAACACGACACAATAAGATTTATTTCCAATTTATATATCACAACTTTATTCTCAACTTTCACAAAAATCGATTCAATTCACAATACTCTGCAAAATTACTCGTAAGGATACGTCTTCCAAAGGGAGATGTCCCTGTCTAGTACGCAATTTGTTTGGCTGGTTGATTTACCTTTAAGTTTATTACTTTCTTTATTCCGCTCTCTAAAATATTCTCTTCGACCAACTGGCAATTTTATTGATCTGCCTTTTCTTTTTATATTCATCTCGCAAATCAAGTCACCCGCAAACTAAATTGGTTTTGGCATTTCTGAAATCTCTGCCCAAAACCAAATTAGTTATTTCTGGGCTCCCGGGGTTTCCATTTGTTTACAATTATTATTTTGGTGGCGGGTTCCTCTTTTCTCCCGGGTTTCCTACTTCAACCAATTTCGTTTTCCGTAATTAGAAAATTTGTTGACGTTCTGGGTTTTTTGTTGGCTCGGACTTCCCATTAGCTCGGGTTTCCCATTAGCCAATTAATTTTTAATTAATTCCTATTTTTATTAAATATTTCCTTCTGGGGAACCCTAATCAATTTAATTTTATTAAATTTGGATTCTTCTCGTCATTTGGAAGCCGTAATACACGTTTCCCCGGATAAATATTTATTTTAAAATTTTAATTGATTTTCCCTTTTTAATTATTATTTCGAATATCAATGTTTTTATTGATTTTCCATTTTTACTTTTGTGAATTTTGTTATCCCCAACATATTGAATATTCAGACAAGTGACGTAGCTAGGGAGGGGGAGAGGTGGTATTTTTACAATTTGCGATTTTTCAATTGAATGTGCTAAATATATATATATATATATATATATATATATCCACGAATAACTAAAACCTAGATGGAATCTGTGAAAACAATTAACAACATTCTAACAAATCCTGATTGTATGAACTCGGCTGATCATAAAAACCACAATAAATATAAAGAAATTTGGCCAATTTCTACAAATTTGTAAAATTCGAAGATACATCAGATGTTCTGATCAATGAATTCAAATAAAACACATTTTCAGCAGTTATTTTTACAGGTTTATTATTTTAGACTTGATAAAGAGTGTGCTGAAAATATGTTTATAGTTCAAATTTACTGTTGTAAAACAAGGAGAAAATAAATAAAAATGTGAATTATAATTTGAAATAATTAATTTTATAATCAAACCTTATTATGTGATGCAAGTATGATGCTGTATAAATGAAGAAATATTTTAAATATATTTATATTTTGCACATAAATTCTCATGAACTAAAACAGAAACTAGAAATATCGTCCCCATGTACATTATATAATGGTATTCCTTAATTGCATTATTAAAGGCACCCTGGGATATTCCTGAGGTCAAGCCTCCAAGTGAATGGCCACAAAATGGCAAAATTGAATTCAGCAATTTTTCAGTCAGATATAGACCAGGATTAGATCTTGCATTGAGAAATTTAAATTTCACTGTTCAAAGAGGAGAAAAGGTTTACACAAGCATTATTAATTCTTTATCGTTGTCTATTTTTAGCTTGGAATCGTAGGCCGAACAGGAGCCGGAAAATCCTCATTGGCACTGGCTTTATTCCGGTTAATAGAACCAGCGGAAGGAACAATAAAAATTGATGACATTGATATCACTTTGTTGGGTCTCCATGATTTGAGAAGCAAATTAACAATAATTCCTCAGGTTGGTTTTGGAGACATTTTTAACCTCAGTTGTCTGATCATTTATTCAGGATCCTGTGTTGTTTTCTGGAAATTTAAGGATAAATCTAGATCCATTCAATCTCTATTCTGACGGTGAAATTTGGATTGCGTTAGAAATTGCGAATTTGAAATCATTTTTCGCTCAGACTGATTTAGGTTTAGAATTTACGATTTCTGAAAATGGAGAAAATTTAAGGTGAAATCTTTTTAATAATATTATCATATATGTTAATTAATACGAGGTGAGTTCTACTTGAACTACCACATAGAAAACAATAGTAATTTAACAATATTTTAGTAAAATCATAATATATTATCTATGGTTAATAAATATAGTTTGTTTTAATATGCTCTTGTGTGTGAGATCACATTTTCAATTTATTTGTCAAATCATACTACATTTTGTCAAGTATCAAAGTGTGATTAAATCCTTTATTTTGAGTGGTGATAACAGTCAGCAAATATTATGATTGTTTTGTAACACAATATACAGTTGAAATAGCACATTCAAACATGATCTTCAGTCAGTGTTTGACGGTGAGAAAGTTTGTTGTTCTAGTTAAATGTCTGACGTAAAAAGAGAGGAGTGTTTGCAAATTGTGAAGGAAGAACGCCGAATCATTATCAATGATTTTATTTTTTTTTAAGTAAAAGTGGTTATTTATATAAATTTGAAGGAATAATGTAAATATTCTTTCTTTATTTGCATTCACGATAGGACCTCATATCTCATCAAGCACTCACCGAATAGCTTTGTAAATATTTTACAAAGCGAAGATACAAATCGTAATATTGAAAATAAATCAACAAGGAAAATCTTACATCTTTTATCATTAAGTATGTTGTATAGTCACGTTCTCAAAGTTCCTAAATTTCTAAAGATAGTAAACAGCTTTACAAACTCCCAATGAAAAAAAATATTATTTTATTTTGTCATTTATTAAAAATACTAATCCAAAAAAATGTATTTTAGTGTCGGCCAAAGACAGTTAGTTTGTTTAGCAAGAGCTTTACTTAAAAAAACTAATATTCTTGTTTTGGACGAGGCAACGGCTGCGGTTGACATGGAAACGGACGAACTCATTCAGAATAGTATTCGTACAGCGTTCAAATCTTGTACAGTTTTAACAATTGCTCACAGACTTAACACAATTATGGACTATGACCGGTGAGATTTGGTTTTTGTGTTATTTTATTTATATAATTTACAAATTCGATAAATATGAAAGATTACCATGTCCTTTTCTGTCATAACTGGTATTGATAATACTGAATAACTAGTTCATCTATGCAGCAATTTTTCCTTCAAACGCAATGTTTCTCAAAGATTTGACGCAAACCCTTCAATTGTTTTGTGAAATCTTAAAACTAATTTAAAATTTTTGCCTTAGGATATTCTCAAAATATTAAGCGTTTAGGCTACCTTACCATATCGCATTAACAACTGTTTTTATTTATAAAATTTAAAGAATTGTTGAAGATATTTTTCGTTTAACCGCAGTTAGAAGTTCACTTTTCAATGACTTTTTGGCGAGGTGCCATGAAAATTAGTTTCTCTGGAAAATGTTCTTATAAAGCAAAAAGTTTGAGAAATACTATTCCAACTTTAAAATGTATTCATTTTCAATAAAATCTTTTCAATGTAATTTTCAGAGTATTTCTTTTAATTCAAAAAGATGAGGAGGAAATCATTGTGATGAGCATTACTACAAATATCTAGAAAATTTATATTTCACCATTAAACTTTTTATTTGTTATTTGAAAATTGAAATATTACATAATCTTATAAACACTTAAATGTGTTCTGTGAATTCCTAGAAAATTAAACGGAATTTTCAAAAAAGGATGAATTAACAGCTGAGATCTAAATTGAACCTTTGAACGCTTAGCACTTAAGAATATTAGCATAATATTTTATAGATCAAAATTTATTCATATAGCTTGATTATTAATATTATTATTTTGTAAAATATTTTACGTTAATTACCATATTGATAATCCGTAGTGTATATATATATATATATATTATATTTGTCAGGGTAATGGTTCTCCAGCAAGGTCAGATCAAAGAAATTAATACTCCGAAGAAACTTCTTGCAGATGAGAAATCGTTATTCCATAGTATGGCCAAAGATGCCGGACTAGCTTAGAGTTAAATGAAAATGTGTTAATTGATCTTGTCACCAAAATATTTAATTATTTTCGTAAATTACTGTGAAACGTTGGCATTTGAAATTTGAGGACTTACCAAACAGTCATTTGTTATTTTACTTTTTCTGTCATACATTTTATTAGATAATAAATTTACAACTAATTTATAATTAATAAATTCAAAAATTTTGTCTGCTCTAGCTTTTCTATAATTTGAAATAAAAATCTTTAAATATCTCATTATAACAAACAATGCATTTGGTCCACTTTCAAAATGAACGGCACACACAAACACATAGAGGCATCCTTGAATTACGCGTTTTGGAGCAATTTTTATTAAAATGAACATACATACTGAACACAATACATATTATAGTTTGCATTAATCCTTAGTTTCGACTTAAGCGGAACCAATTAACCTCGTAATGCTTAACTTTTGTAATTTACCACCGAATGAGTCGAATTAATAACTTCTATTACCAAAACCCTGAAATGTCCAATTCCAACAAATGCTATTCATATTCTTTCTATTCGGTTGTTGCAAAAATAAAGGCCATTTTAATATGTTTGAAGTTCTACAAATCTATTATCAAATAAAAACTGCTATATCTATCCAACTGCTGCTTGTCGTATTCGTTCTGCTATAAGTTATATAATAATTATTATTCAATTGATGATTTAGTCTCATTATTAAACAGTATTTTGCTTCAAGAGTTAACAATGGCTTATGGGCGTCCGCAAGAGGGGGCACTTGCCCGCTGGATTGATTAAGATAATTACCTAGGTTAAAAGGTGCTTTTTGCATTGTTTTGTTTCCGCAACCAGTTCAAAGAGGAATTTAAGGTGTCTTCATTAGTAATCCTTGTACAAAAATTTTAATGAAATCAAAATTGCATTAAAACATATCTAAAAAGTTTTGCCCCCCTGAAAAATTTCTGTGGGCGGCCATGCAATGACCAACACATTAATAAATATAATAATAATGGCTAATTTTTATATTTTCATAAAATTTATTGGTGATTCATAAATTGTTACCAGAAAGGACAGGAACAATTGGATAATTAAAACAAAAAAACCAAAATTACAGTAGATTAACACTTTATTTTTGAAACGACATCACAATGAATTTGACATTAATAAATGCATAGCTAACTTGATTAAAACCAAACTCGATAAAGCACAAAAACAAAAGAGAACAAAAATATAACCTTTACTGATAAGTAGGAATTAAAATGAGGCAAATAGTATTTTAATTATATTATTAATAACAAGATGATTATTAACTGGAAACTATTATTATTACAATTAATAATTATTACGTCATAATGTATTATATAATAATATCTTTGAAAATAGTCGGCGACATCATGTCAAGAAAAATTCACATAAATTAAATTAAAAAATTTGCCGTTTAAATACATGCAAACAATATGGTAAAAATCAACACAAAATCTCATTAATCTCTGCAATAAAAAGTTTATGGAAGAATGGCATTAGGTACATCCAGTTGATATTAGTAAATGAATATATAGAAAACATCATCAAAATCGCTACCATTTCTTTAAGCCAACTAAAAATACAGTAAATATCTAATAATTTATTCATTATATAAATGCTTGAGACGAAACCTGAAATAAACGTTTGTTTTTGCCGGTGGACCAAAAGCTTACGAAACAACAAATTGCGCAACTAAAAGTTACAAAATCTAAACACGGCGAGACTAGAGATCGGTATAAGTGACTTGATCGTGTCCATTAGTACTATTGTTATCATCCGGAATCATCAATTTATTTGGAAGATTATCAGCATCAGAAATGTCGAAACAATAGCGCTTGCGATTGGCCAAAGATGTAGAATCAGGAGTAACTTTAACTGAGCATAACGAAGAAGTCACTTGATCGGAAGACAGAGGACTTTGAATTGAACTGATGCTGTTTGTGGCTCCATTAATGGAATGCGGGGATGAATAAAAACTAGAGATCGAAAATGAAGTCTGATATTGGTTGTCACTGTTGATATCGTTAAAATTGGCATTGTTGCCTTGAAAATTCGAAAATATCGAACCCATAGGAAGTTCTTGAGGTAGTTGTCTTCTAGCAGAAAAATATGAACTAACTATAATGTTATTGTTCTGTTCCCAGAACGCGTTTTGTGCATTACATGAGATTGGATCAGTTGAGTGATTATTATTATCTACATTTTGCCAGGAACATGTTGATATCGGTTGAACGGAGCGAGATTCAATAGGTCTGTCAAATTCACAGGGAGAATCTGGTAAGGATAATGAATCCGACATTAAAAGAGAAACAAAATTTGTGCTGGATTGTTGAGGCTGAGAATCAAATTCTTCTTTGGAATTGCGCTTCAAACAGTCGTTTTTTTCAGACGAATCTAAAATCGTATTTCATTTGATATAATTTTTTACCAAACTACTCATTATTAATAAATAGATGAAATTCATAAAAATTAATTTTTAGTAATTAAATTTTCATCACAATGATCTCATTGATGCCTGTAAAATTTATATATATATTTATATTTTAGGAAAATTTTTCCAAAATAATTTATAAAAATTTCGAATTATTTTATAAGGACAAAAAAAATTGCAGAATATTATAAAATAAATTTGTAATTAATAAATAATTTTGGAATAATTAAATAACTATAAATTATTTATAACATAAAATTACATATAATTAATATATATTTTCATTAGGACTAGATTAAATTATTAAAACCAGATTGAAATCAAATGTTTAAAGAGAAAAAAGCAAATCAAATGCCGGTTTGAATTTCCTCAATTATTTCTTCCTTAGAGATATATATATTACATACCTATATCAGAGCCTTTCATTAGATGGAAGTTTTCAAGTACCAAAATACGATTCAAAGCATCACTTTCAAATATTTATTTTAAAATAGCCACTGTTATCCGATGAGATTTTCATTCATTCTAGTTTTTGCACTTTAAATTTAATTTTTAGCAAATCAAATGCAACCTTTATATAAAACTGCTGCGCATAAATAACCAATACAAGCACAAAATGTGTTCTTGTAAAAAAAGACGCTGTAGTAAAAGAAAATGTGTAGATTAGAACATATGAAATTGAACATCAATACAGTTAAGAAATGAAGCGAAACAATTGCGGATTATAAAAAAATGTGTTCAGTACAAGTTGATCGTAAAAAATATTACAATATGGATGTTTATACATTTGCCATCAACTGCTGCAGGAGGACCAAAATTTGTTTACTGTTTTCAAAATAGTTTTAAACAAAGTTGATTTACAGCACCTTTATGTACCAGTCATTCACCCCCCCCCCACCACCATAACCATCCCCCTTCACACTCCACCCAGGGATTTATTGATTATTCGTACTTAATTCAAATAACTGTGTACAGTCTCAACAATGTATAACGCCTTTTCTAATTTCTCGCAGCAATTTCACATGTCAAACTGATAACCATGATGTTGACATTTACCTTGCTGGGAAAACCCGACTCAAAACTGGGAAAAATCATCAATTCATCCGACTCAATTTCAATCAATTTCTCTCTCCAAATGCAGATTCAGGAAAACTTCATTTCCAGGATAAATTTCAATTTTCAAATTGTGTTTTAATCTAGATTAAAATCTGAAATTAATCAGAAAAACAAATAAATATCTAAATATCCAATCTCAAAACAGAGAGAGGAATCAAATTGGATTTTCGACAAATTTTAAAGCTTAACACAATTATAGTAAATTAGAGGAAATTGAGTAACATTCAGTTATGAGTAGATTAATGGGGATTTTATAGCGTAATTAGCCATGCTGAGAGGGGCAAACAGCGATTGAATTTATTGCAGCACACAGCTATCCCTACACACCGCCACTCATCTTGACGGACCCTCACACACACACCCGCACACAGCCACACCCTCACACAAACACACACCCTCATAATAAACACACTAGATCAACTGCGATAGCCCATGGGATGATTATTCATTTAAAAAGGCCAGCTATGATTTTAACGAGCATACATGAGCGATTCGTTGACAAGGAGTTTATAAGAGATTTCTCAGTTGGTTTGTTTTAAACAAATACACATTTGACATCAAATAATCGCATGATTTTTACTATTAGGACTCTATCGAATGATTCAATTAATTATTTTGCTCGACAAGTGAAAAATATTAAATCATAAAACTTGCTCATCAAGAAAATGATTTCCACATGATAAAGACGATAAAAATGCTGGCATATGATTTCCAAAGACCACAGATTAATTGAAAAAGTTAAATTAAGAAATGATTCATTAAAACAAATGAAATAAATATGAATCTGGATTCGTGAAACCGGTGAGGCATAAATGCGGGTGCAATAACAACAATCAGGAGAGACATAAAAGTATGACTGATTAAGCAACGGAGAATTCTGAAACGAACCAGACTACGTTGTTGAAACAACTAATATCTTTATTGTATCATTAGATAATTTCCCAGATGCTCATGAAAATTAAATTTCTGTAATCCTCAATTTACGATACACGTGCGAAAATAAGTGATTTATAATCCAAAAAATAGAAAAATTAATCATAAATATTTTACAGAGGAATGCCTAATTTCTGAACTCAGTATTTGTTATATTTATTGAGATATTAAAATTATTAGAATCAATGATGTTATTAAAATCACTAACAAAAGATTGAAAATAAATTGCATTGCAAATGTAAAAAAATTATTTCAAATAGTGTTTATTATCATAACGTGACTAATAAAAAAATAATGATTAAATGATTCCATAATTTTATAAGGCCTTAGCATAGGGTTGCCATAACTCAAACTACAACTGGGCACAAAAGTGTCATGCACTGCCATTCCAAACCCAACCATCCGTCTTTACACGGCCTTAAAGATTGCGATTGGTTACACGCCGAAAACTGTAAGGTTTCACAAAGTAAACGCTTATTAAGTGTGCTCTCGAAATTTATCATTGGCGTCGGAATTTTTTTGTATAAATAATAGACTCAAATTAATATCGTGTAAAAAAATGGCCTTTTTTTCTGATAACTAGTGTAGGAGGATGGGAGAGGGCGGATGTGTTGCTTCGAATGTCGGTTTTGCCTCGTGCGCGTATTAATACTAGATACTAGCTGACCCGTACCTAGCTTCGCTCGGGAACATTTCGTTATTTTTGACTTTCATGTTTAAAAAAAATATATTCACTCGTAAATTTTAAATCCACCGGCATTCGGACCTCGAAACAGGGACATGTCTCAGTGTATCGGGATGCATGGCAGCCCTACCTTAGCATCTAAAATATATCAAATTTACTTTGCATCTTTTAATTAAAACATTTTTTCTTTTAACATTTTGCAAATGTTCACATTTATATTGTTGTGATAAGATATATAAACGCCATTTTAGTTTGATATTTCAACAAAGTTTGTTTCTATAATTTCGTATCTTTAAAAATTATCACAATGATAGTTATATTTTGGCAGGAATGGGGAATCTAAGCTTCTGCCGGTATTAGGTTAGGTTTATTTGACATAGAATGGAAAACTCATATAAAACTGCACTGCATGAACAGGTCAACAATATTCACAACATTCACATTATATTAGTAAATAAAACGCGAAAAAATCCATTTTTAGATATTAGCACTTGGCTTCGAACTTTCGAAAAAATATAAAATATAAAAATGAAACCATCAATTGGACAGAGGCCTTTATTCTCTCTGAGTTTAATTAATATCAATTCGCAATTTTATATAAGTTATAATTAATAATTTTTAGACATGTTAAAATTTCATGATGAATTATATCAGCGTGAGTAAACAGAGTTCAAAAGTAAAAGAGCAGCAGAATGGAACACAAGCCGATTAGAAAATTTATTTTAAAAACCAACAAAAAATTAACTTTTAATAAACTTAAACAAATAAACCGATGGCTTCACGATTTCATTGACGTCGGAGTCGACTTTAGAGTCGAATAATTTTTGATGAATTTTTTGAAGTATAAATATTGATAAAAATCTATTTTATGTTGTTAATGTTTTATTGTTATGTTTAATTCTAGAGATTTAAACAAAGTCGAAACATCATTTTTGGAAGGGGTCAATAGACACATTTTCCGACTTATATAAATTTATCAAAAAATCAAATGTAGGTACTTGAAGTTTTCTCTTAAACCCATTTTGGGACGGGCGTTAACTTTTGTTCCTTACACAAATTTCTCAATCTTAACAAATACAGTCAATTCTTTTTTATGCGTTTTTGAAGTTATGTGGTTTTTTCCTTTCATATAAGAAAAAGACTATTTAAAATACTATTTAACAGTAAATCTTGAAACCACGATAATAAAACTTAAAAATAGTACCGAAAATTTTTGTCAAATAGAAAACATGGAGATAAATAAATTTTAAAAAATAAAAATACAGATTAAAAAGATTAAAGATTTTACTAATAAAAAAATAAAATAAAATATTTTTTAGATGACGACCAAAGTGATGGGTTAAAAGGTTTTAATTATTGAAAAATTATATAAAACGGCGTAATGTCTAGTTTTTTTTAATCAACTTTAATCAACAGAAAGTAAAGAAATTCGTAACAGTTTTTGCTTTTGAAAAAGATGTTACGGCGCTAATTGTAATGTCCTGAAATATTTCGTATATAAAATATTTTTGATGAAAATATTAAAATAAAAGTTAAACAAAAAGATTCCATGGTCTTCTTTTATTCATTTTTTGCACCTAAGTAGCTTATCAGGTTATTACGAGCCTTGTTTACTCCGGCATCGCATACATGGGCTAAGAGCCGTACACCTATACTGAGATTCTATCCCGGGATTATCAGTCTCAATTCAACGCGTTTAGTGCAATGCGACGCTTACCTTGTTATAAAGTGTGTGCTTGTTGATTATTTATAATAATTTTTTCGTAATTTTTAATAATATTAATGATTTTGGTTAAACAAATTTCTAAAACAACCCTAATTGGTCAATAATTTTGGATATTTATTTAATGAACTCAGCATAAACTCAAAATATTTTATATAGCACAGTTTTATATCAAAATATTTCTAGTGTTTTATATATTATTTAATATTCACATTGTTCAAATATATTGAGCTCAATAAAAATAATATCATGCCTTAATAAGAAATTCGCGTTTTATAAAAAATGCTTCTTTTGAAAATTTATCCGAAATTTCAAAAAACAAATTCCCTTTCTTGTTATATTAAATGAAAAATAAATGTGAATTTTAATGAATTTATTCATGTCAATAAATCGATTTGTTTTATTCTTTTAATATTTGAAATGAAATTTTGAAATTTTTTAAAAAAGTATCAAATAACAATTTTCTTTATTTCCAAACAGTCAATGTTGCTGAATTGTGTAAATATAATACAAATGGGGATTATCTTTTATTTAAAGGGACTCATTAAAAAGACCATTCACAAAACTGACAGTGGTCGGTAAACTCTTCAGCGTTATTATATATATATGACGTTATTTATAAACATTGAATTACAATTATTTTCGTATTTTACACAAATTTTTGGCACTGCCTTTTTTAAATGTTAAAAAACCAGGTTGTAATGAAAGAAAATAAAAATTCTATAACTTTCTCTTTACGGTACTGTTAAGAGATCGCGCGTTATATATATTCGATACACATGAAGAAATAAATGATTTACAATCATAAAATAGAAATATTAAATATTTTGTAAAAATGGAAATATTATTAATTGATAATAATACAATCAAAGCCAAGAAGTAATAATAGAAATTAAATTACTAGAAATATGAAAAGAAGTCGATAAATGGTCACAAATGATTTGTTGAAATAAAATTATTGAAATAATAATTTTACAAATTCCATAAATAAACACACAGCTGTAATGAGAAAAACAATGAAGTACATAAAAATAATATACAAACCTTTACATGCATTTTCACGATTAAAACCGCTTGATGAATTATTTTAATTTTTCGAGAAAATAACTTCAATGAGTGCTTATTATTAGTACTATTATTAACATTTTATTCGACGCGGTAATATAATACAGAAGAATACCTAAAATCTGAACTTGGTATTTGATATATTTATAGAAATATTAAAATTATTTGAAGCAATTTGTACTAATCACACACCATAGACAAGAGAAAGTTAATAAATAATGGCAATTTAAACATTCAAAACGTTCTTTATGAAGATGTTTTTCTAACTGGTATATTTATAAACTTGACAAATTCAATGCACAGAACGAAAAAACTAAAAGGCAGAAGAACGAAATGTTCTTTCACAAAACATAATGTTATAAATTTATGAAACGTAACGAGAGTGTGACTCCAGTATGTTCTTGGAATCTGAATGTTGAACTGGATTACATTACGATATTGATGTAAAGTTTCAGAAATGGCAATCGTTAGTCGATTGAATTATGGAAAAAGCATGGTCAGCTCAATAATCTATTAAAAGCTGATTATTGCCGAGAATTGCTCACAACCATTCAGTATGTTTTGGAATAATTATGGAATTGATTAATATTAGTAAACGCTATTTTATGTTGCGTGATGAAAATAAATGTAAAATTTTTTTGTTTAAAAATATAAAAATATTTTATTAAAAGTTAGTTAAATTTAAAAAATTAAATTTTTAAAAATTGAGATTTATAAAACAGAATTTATAATTTTTGAAATAACATATTTTTAAAATATAAAAGATCAATGAAGAAATTTGGGATCATGCAAACTTTATGATCTGAAAGACCATTAAGTTCGCATGATGATTTTATAAGAGCTTAAAATTCGTATGATCGACTCGAGAGCATGAAGTTCGTATGATCCCAATCCTTTAAGCAACAAGGATTGCTATGAACATAAAAAGATTACTCATAAATTTAATTTTATAGATCCAGTTACCGGAGTATATACGCAAAATGTTGAATATTTTAATAATAAATTAAAATTAGACATAAAAAGAGAATAGGGAGTTAAAAGAGACGATAGTCTTAGATTTTTAACATATTTTATATTTATAGATACTTATAAAGATAATTCCCTGAACAAAATGGTTGAGATATTAAAAATTAATTAAATTTTTGTGTTAACTTTTTTGTAATATTTTTTTTGGTTAAAGTCCATTTTTTTATCAATATTTCTAATATTTTTATAAGAATATAAAGTTTTCATGTCGAATTTTTAAGAGCATAAAGTTCGTATTGAAAAAACCGTTTAAATCTATATAATTTCAAGTTCGAATCTACCCGACACGATGACAGTGAGTCTGTCGAAATAAATTGTAGTATGTTAGATTGGCCGTTTTTGAATAATAAAAATAATAATTTTATTATCATTAATATTTCAAACCTGCTAGATAACATCTGAAAATACCAGAAATAAAAATAGTCTCAATAAATAATACTAATCATTGTCAAACGTTCTAAATAAATTAATTTCATAAATTATCCATTCGAATTCCATATGTTAACTTAATGGAATTCCGAACAAAATATTTTGAAAATATGCGAATTACATTGAATAAAATGAAATCATAAAATTTTTTAAAATAATTATCAATTAAATAACAGTTACTAAATTGCAATTATTTATTTAATTTACTTAAAGAATACATTGTAGAATATATATATATAATCACATTGATAAATAATAATTATTTCAATTTTACCAGTAAATAATTAAATCCTAACAAAATAAAATTCAAACTACAATAGTAACAATTTTATTTTATTTTTTACTAATAGAGAAGGAAATATTGCGATGAAAATTAACTAATTCTTTCTATACTCAAATTTTCTGAGAATTAAATTACAAAATTTCGACGTCGAATTTTTCAATTTCTCTGATTTTTCTTATTTTCAGAAATATTACAAGTGATAATTCATATTTCTAATACATTTCGTTGCCAAATTATTTGGATTAGTTGAAATTATAAGAATTTCAATTTTCTATATTGATTTTTAAAAAATTAAATAATAATATTTTTGTTCCAGATTTTGGTATAATTTTTTAATAATTATTATGACGCAGACAAAACATTATTTGTAATTTGATTAAGGAATTTAGAAAAAGTGAAGAACTATAAATAAAATATTTATCATCTTATAATTATTCAACAATAATAATAATAGTAATAATAATAATAATAATAATAATAATAATAATAATAATAATAATAATAATAATAATAATAATAATAATAATAATAATAATAATAATAATAATAATAATTAAATATAACCAACAATTTTTTCATCGATTTATTTATATTTTTCATTTAGCGTAATATAAATAATCAATATATCTAGAAAATTATAATTAATTAAATTTTTATTTAATACAAATTTTTAAATGTGGAAATTGATAATTTCAGATACGATAACGGCACAATAAATAATAAAATGTGCAAATCAATGTACCTGTTGAATTGTGTAACTGCATATTTTCTGAGCTAAATGAGCTTGTGTCAAAAGAGTTTTCTGTTCGCTCATCGGAGCTTGAAAGGGAATTGTGATTGGAAGCTGTAGAATAATTTCTTACGTTTGATAACGAAGGAGGAAGACTGGTTGGAAGTATATTTGGTTTAAAGATAGGAGCGATAGGAAATCTACATGGTTGTTGGGAAGACGAATACTGAGAAGAATCAATTATATATGGCTGATAAGAAAATGAAGAATTATAAAACGCTCCAGGTACCCACTGATTATTATTAGGGGCTAGAGTTTGGCCTGACATGAAGAAATTATGATTCGGAATGTTAGGAAGACGTTCTTCTTTGATTCTAGGTGAATGTGCTGGTTTTTGTTTATCTGAAAATTAATGTGAATATCAATGAATTGAATTAAATATTTTACAAACCTGATGAGCGGCAATCAAAATAATTTGTCTGTAAACCTATACCGGTTTGAGATGTCAAACTTTGGGAATTCCTTGAATTATCTTCTGTATTAGATCTGTTAGTAGAATGATTTCCTCCGTTTAAAGCATTAGCTTTTCGCTTTTTTTCCGCCCTGTCTGTGCTATAATTCGATTTTCCAGCATCATATAGCCGAGTTAACTCCAGATCCACATGATCTGGAAATATGTTTCCATTTACTTCTTCAAGAGGCACCAAACGACCTCCTGAACTCAAACCTCCACTCCAACTTTTAATTTTATCTCTTAGATCTTTTAAAGCTGAAAAGAACGGGATTTTATCGGCCGCTCTTGGAAGTTGAGCGCATCGTGCACTTGACGAAGGCATTACAAAGACGACCTGCAAATACAAAGTAAATAGACTAATAGGAAATATGTTTCAAAACCGAGTTAGTTCCTTCCAACCGATTAGGTTGTTTGCCCATTCCAAAATGTTTATGCCGTACGAAGGTTTCATACGTTCCTAAGTAGAAAAATACATTTTCAAACAAGGTGCAAATGTAATCTTTGAAAAAAATACAAAATTATATTGTTAATCTTATATTAAAAAACAATTTACCATACAATTTTGTCACATGAAAAACCTTCGTAATTTACCAGCTTACTTTATTACATACAAAACTAATGATATTCCTTTTCCATTATTGAATAATTAATTAATTTTTAATTTTTATAGATAAAATAAATTTTAAACATATTATCATCCAATAATTACAAAAATTTCATTATATGACGAATCGACTCATATAGCGATGAAGCAGATTTAAAGACAGAAAAAATAAACAAAATAAATGACAGAAAAATAAAATATTAACAAATATTACAGTAATTCTAATTTAAAATTATTATAAAACTCATTCACAAATATTTATACAAAGCTTGTAAATTTTTAACCAATATTAAAACTGTTTTAGATTTTAATATTACATTTTTCAATTAAGAAGTCTGGCTAATGTATATGGCATGAATATCACATATATTTTTTAATTTTTTTAAATAACAATAATAATAATACTAATTGTAAGGATGAATTTATTATAATTTAATTAATTAACTAAATTAATAAGCTGTATATTTATAAATTTAGAATTTAAAAAGTAATTATATGTAATTATATTAGAAATGACGGTACCGAATATTATATTTTTTTAATTGAAAATGTAGTTAAAAACTAATTAAAAATAAATTATTTTACTGATAATAAATGTTTTAAAATTATTATATTACTAACTATTTTATTTTTTAAATAATAATAATAATAATAATAAAATTATAATTAAATTGTAGGCATATTTATTTATGTAATCGCTTAATAATCAAAATAATAATAATAAATAATAATAATAATAATAATAATAATAATAATAATAATAATAATAATAATAATAACAATTATTATTATTATTATTATAAATATAGTTTGGTATGATTTTTGCATAAAATTCAGAATTTATTTGTAAGTAATTTGATTCGTTTTGAAAGAGTTAGAAAACTAAATTATTAGTAAGCATTCCTCCTCCTATATAATAATAATTACAAGATGATATAAATTCAGAGTTTCGTAACCATCGGCGAAATTGTATGTATTACTGAATAAGCCATTCTTATATCCAATTATAAAAATAAGAGCAGTCAAATAAATGAGTAAAATCTAATAATAATGACAATTACGACAGAAAATTTCTAGACATTAGCTTAAATGAAATTGTTATTGATGGGAATTGTGAAATGGGAATTCTGATTGTCTGTGGGCAAATCCATGGATCCCCTCCCCATTCGGAGGCTGCCCAACTTTAGTAAGTTATAGATTTGTTTGCTGAATTATTTAATTAACAATTTATTGGAATTTCCAATAGAAAGCCATAGATAATAGCAAATCAAATGCAACAAATGTTGGCTGGAAACTCAATGGGCAAGGGAAACCTAATTGAAAGTCGAGGAAAATTTAAAAGGAAAGGTGACCGACTTTTACGTGGTGACGACAGCATGAATTTACAAAATGATATTAAATATGTGAAAATAGTCAGTACGTTCTGACGACAATTCCAAACAATGCCAATAGCGAATAAAATTCCAAGGAATCCACCAACGTATATAGTTATTGTTTTGGTCTAGAAATGTATGCCTAAAAATTATTGTTTTCCGTATTTTTCAGCATAGGAAATCAACAAATTTCTAGGTTCATGTCATTTAATGGAGCAATAATTTTGCACTCATCCTCTTTTTGAACAAATATTTCTTATTTTGTGATATTGATTGATTTATTTAATTAATTTGTCTTTATTGAATGATACACAATGTATATATTTTTTCTTTTTTTCATGACTGACAAAAAATGATACATGAATGATGTTGGTTTTTTAAACATGCTTTTATGTAATGCTTGATGTAGCTTGATAGAGGAGTCGTCGGGTTTTTAAAGAACAACCAATTAGATTATGACAATTTCGTATATGGCGCTTACTCCACCAAGTAAGTATAAATCTATCACGAAATTACATTGAATATCACAATACATTAAATAAAAATGGATTTAAATTTGATAGTAACACAATTTTTACAATATATTAAATGTATGTATGTATCTGTATGTATGTACGCTATCTGTTACTTAAGAAATTCCAAACAATTTACTAATGCTAATAAACAGTAGAGTTATAAATACAATTTTTGAATTAAATGGAGTTTGACAATTATTTGTGATTTTTACTAATATTAAAATTAATATACATTCCTTAATTTACAGACAAAGATTTGTAATTATTGAATGAGTAAAATATAATCCACAACTTCAATTGCTACAAAAATACAATTTTTTTAATAATAAAAAAATTCTCAATTAAAATATTCTAATTTCGAATCAGTCTCTTTAAATTGAAAATTTAAACTGGTGTCATTTTTATCATTTCCAGGTAAATGTATATTGATTACTCTAATTTGTTACTGAGAAATTCGAATTCTATTTCATGAATAAGCAAGCTTTAAAAGGTTTGATGGGCGTAATTATATCCATAGTTTTATATTCCCTGAGACGTTTAAAATTTCTTGTAATACTTCTTCTGTTATTCCTTTTGATGAAGTAGCTTCTATAATATCTCTTATTTATAATTGACCCTAGCCCGTCATTTCTGTCGTCACATTTAGATTTTTTTCATTAAAATTAATTGGTGGACATTTCAGATTATTTATATATTTATTTATATTATCAATGTTACATATAATATTAAAATTATTCATATTTTTAAATTAAAAAAATTAAAATCAAATAAATTATAATTGTTCATTGAATCGCAATCAATCAACTTCATACAAACCCTATAATATTATAAATTTAGCATATATCTATATTAAAGATAAATTTATTGGTAGATTTATCTCCGTTAGATAAAAAGGAAAAAAACTATATAGATATAATACTAATTATTAAAACAGAACTATTAATATTTTTATTAAAAATAAAAATAAAATTATTTATTAATTTTTAAATTTTTACAATAAATCAATTTTTTTTAAAAATACTAAAACAATATTTGATATTAAAATACATATTTAAAAAATTAAATCATTTGATTTGTAATTTTTAATAAAATTTAATAATTTTGTTTTATTTGTCATACACACATACATACATATATATATATATACTTTTATTTATTTTTAAGAACTAAATTATTATTATTATTATCATTATCATCATTATTATGACTTAAATTTTATTTAAAAATATTTTGTTAAATATTATAATCTCATTAAATATTTAATCATTTCAACCAATCACATCCTTCAAATTAATTAAATTTCTTTTCAATCTATTTTAATAACTAAAATCACATTAGCATATACCCATGTGCTCTCCAATTTAAAAGAAAATCCACAAATCAATTAATAATATTGATTATTTTTAAAATTTTCCTTGGCAAAATTATTTTTAATTTTAAATCTATAAGAAATCAAATTTTTAAAGTGAAAAAACCAAATTTAATTCATAAAATAACACTTTGTATATCGTTCTGTCTTTTGTATAATTCGAATTATATATAATGTCAAGTAATAAAGAAACATTGAAAACAAAATGTTTCATTAAATTTTTATAATAAACTAAAATTTCTCGATTTAATGTTTTTATTTTTGATCTATCAAAATTAATGAAATTTGTTGCTGTTGTTTTATTACACCAATAAAATTAATTATAAACAACATTTATGTTTAGTCAATATAATTTCAATTACGATTCATTTTTAATTTTGAATTTAAAAAAAATATAAATCAATTTATTTGGTTTTGGTCTTTTTTCTTGTTATATTATGGTTCTTAATAAAGGAAGCCAAAGTGCTAAATTTGAATCATTTTAACTGTTATTTGTAATATAAGTTGAATTTTACATAAACTTACAGTAATCAATTAGCTGTGTGCAGTTTTATGTATAATATTAATAATATTCACCTTCTTCATAAATCATCAAATCTCTTTATTTTCCTCACTTGACCTAATTTCCGGTTCTTCTGAAATTTCCCCAAATTGAATTAATTTTACAATTTTCTATTCTTAGTTTATACTAGGGTCAATTTCTCAAGGTTTTCTCTGTTTTTAAATACCAGCAATGTAATTTATCACGGTTTTAATCTACGAACTTGAAAATCTTTCATAGCCGCAGTTAAACAAATAATAATATTAATAATCTATTTAATAATTCTTAGATTTATATCTTTTTTATAATAGTGTTATGATATTGGTTTTCCGAATTCTAATTTATTTTCCCACTTGTTTATCTCACATTTGTGTTTTCACATATTTTTGTGCTTTTTCAAAACGTTACACACGCTCCCAGTCATCCATTTCTTTATTCTATCATCTAGTGTTGATTGTAAGATTCTTATTCCATTTATTTCTTTTCTTATTTTAATATTATTTTAGTGAGTCCAATAAATAAAATAAAACCGCAATTGCACTTTTTTTTGTTTAAATGGTAAATTGTAACATAATTACATTTTCTTAAATGGTTTATCTGTTTCATTTTTCTGGTTATTATATAATATAAAAAATTCCAATTTTTACCACATAACTTTATTCTTAGTGCATACTTATTAATTTTGCGAAAAAACCGTTTGAAATATCTTGGTAAACACTTAAAGAAAGTTGTTATCAAACAAAATATAATGTCAAACAATTATAAATTCTAAAAAATTAATTCGTTTAATTATATGAAATTATACCGGAAATTTATTTCAAAATGAGCAGATGTTTCCATTAAAATAAAATATAATTATATGAAGTTGATATAAACAAAACCAAAATAAATTTAAACAAACATTGACTAAAAATTCGGGTTTTTTTAAAGTTTAAGATTAAGTTTCATTTTCAAACAATATAAATAAATAATATATGTTCATACCACAAGCGCGAATTTTATTTTAACTATTTATATTTTTTCAAACAAGTACATGTTTTTTAAAATCTAACTTTATTATTTAACTTTATATATTATATTACATTCAAAATATTAGCGAATTCTCTAAAATATCCCGAATGCTTCACCAGCTACCTCATTCAAATTAGATTTAATTGAATCATTTACATAGAAATTATTTCATTAATTACTTTATTCAGTATTTTGTCGATTGTCCTCAAGTCCCTTTATTTATTAAACACGCAATTCGAGATTTCTACAAAAGTGCATAATTGCAGAATGCTTGACTGAAACTGAAACCAAATCGACATTATAATACACAATCTCCACACTTATAAACCTCAATCAACTAATAATATTTAGTCCTGTAAATATTTCACTATCCTCAGGCTTTTCGGCTATGTTCGAGAAAACATTGAACATGCTGTTAGTAACTGGTTTCTCATATTTCCAAGCAACTTTTTAAGAAAAAAAATTTTTTTTAATGAGATTGGGAGTCTTCTATAGATAATCAACAAAACATACTTGTTTTTATTGATATAAAATATTTTAATTCCTCAAATCAAATGAAATTTTACATAACCTTTTTTCATTATTATATAACAATATAATTTGTTACTATTATTATACTCTTGTGCGAAATTTTATATTAGTTTCTCATGAAATTTATACAAAGAGAAACAGAAAATTCATCGAGAAATATTATTCTGTTGAAAAATGTGTAATTAAAAATGTTTTGAAATTAAATTCTACATCGAATAGCATAAGAAATTACAGATAAATTACGCATGGATAAAGTTGATTTTAACCCTACATATTTATGCAATATTTTGGGTTAAGAGTTACTTACTTATCCAATTGTTACGGTCTTTCTATTCTCTGGGCTTCAACAGACTTTTTGTTGGACACTAGACGCCGAAAAATATGAATATTACATAAAATTCCTTGCCATTAAGTGTGATTTACTTGCTATATTACGTCTGATGGAAAATATTGGGAAAAAATTCCAATCGCATTGCAATATACATTCAGTTACAATATAAAAACTAATGTTTACAAATAATTAGGAAAATTTTACACTATTTATTTAGATTTGTTATGAAACATGTATAATATTGGCGAGAAATGTTTTTCTTAAAATAATATAATAATGCACTACTGACTACTAATTAATGATTAACAGTAGAATGTAATAAGATATTAAATAAAATTTTAATTATTCAATTACCCAAAAATTGCTAAATCTTCCTATTCTCAATTCTAGAAAAGAAACAAAACAAAAATCCCATCCAAGTACATTTGCAAATTATATAGCAGCATAATTATCATTCAATATGTTGCCTGACTAATTAATGGCATATTTACGCATAAAAACCACGCTGTTGAAGGTAACAAAAAATAATCAAATTGCTTACACATGTTTAATTATTATTTACTAGATTTATTTACTAGCACTTGAATATTTTGTAGTGACCTTTACCGCGATTATTGTGCTATTGGTGAAGCAGTTTCATGAATCGGCTGAAATCATCAATTTTTCTGTAATTTAATCTCTGAATTTTATTAATTTTATTGATTAATTTATCAATTAAAAATGAATTTTTTGAACTAGTAAGTGAAAACTGTATTCGATAGACTGTTGTGATCATTAAAGACTAATTGATTCTACAACAGTTCAATGTTTTCATTTTTACATTTCATATATTTACATTACAGTTATATATTTCAAAAACATTTATTGCATGGGAGAAATAATTAAATTATTGGCTTTTTGAAAATAGGTGAAATATTTAAAGAAAAAGGTGAATAAAAATGTAAAGAATTTTACAGGTAATCTTTTAAGTTATCTTTTTTCACGAAAAGAACAAAAAAAGCAATTCGTGAAAATGATTTGTTAAACATATTTAGCCATTGTAGAAATAATGTTAGCTATAAAATTGGACTGTAATTGATGAAAGTATATTAATAAAAGAGCATTCTTATCTATTATACACAATAAATTAATCATTATTAATTTTATATTTTGTATTTTTAAATTAAATATTTTTAAATTTGCGTTTTCAAAGTTCAAATAATCCAAATTACTCAATTTAGTATTATTAACAATAATAATAATAATAATAATAATAATAATAATAATAATAATAATAATAATAATAATAATAATAATAATAATAATAATAATATTAGTAGAATTGGTAGTAGAACTTCATGTATAAATTCAATCAAGTGCTAGTATTATACCAAGTAGGGTTTTTATTATTCCCGGATTTTTATAATCAGTAATACCAAAAAGGCAACTTGATATTTTTCAATTTCAGTAAATGTATTTATTATTATCACATTACTACATGATATTTTACAATTATAAAAATTTATTCTATTACTTATTAAAAAAGCTCTTAAAAACATAATTCACATAAAATATCATCATTAAGCCTGAACCTTAATTTTGAACCGAAGACGAAAAGTCCCTTTCTGTGTGAACTTAAGTGATTATAAACTAGATCTAAATATTTCCCTCGAAAGTTTGTTAACATTTAAATATATCACTATATAAAATCAACTACACTAGTGTCACCTCCAGGAAAGATCTATATATAATAATTTGGTCACTTCAATGATTAACATACAATTTTAAGTTTTTAAATTCTTAGAAAATGTTTGAGTTGACCTACATAATTTTGAATGACTCCCTAGGGAACAGTATGTGTGCAACCTATATAGTATATATATTTTTACGTGAGCTACATAAAATTTCCAATCGTCCTATAAATTTTCAGGAGGGAGGTGTCCTGGAGAGAGACACATTGTACTACTTAAATATTTTAAAATTTTACGATAACATTTTAATATTTTTATTTTTAAACAAAAATTAACTGAAAGCCAGTAAAGAAAATGTCGAATACTAGTTAATTTCTATAATATAAACAAGGTTTCCGATAAATACAACTGATAATCTTGTATATTATCACATTTTGTTAAATATAATATTAAATTAAAATTAAATTATAAATACTGAAATGGAGAATTATTATTGAATATATTTTTTTTTCAATGATATCCAAAAAATCGCATTTCCAAATCAATCTAACCAATGTTGTTGTGAGGTCCTATCAAAATCTATCAATCAAACCGAGATAAACCTTAGGATTTTGTTCACGGTTGATACATTATTCTTTGATCAAATCACCAATCACATATTCATTAAATTCAATTGATCAGAACGATATATGCACAAACCATTTAATATATACAAACATTTTGTATATTAAATATAATAATTAATTTCAATTGAAACAAATCTCATATATAGATTTTCAAATCTTTTTAAAAATCTCGAAATTTTCTTCGTGAAAACTCCTTTTATTTTCCACCAAAGTTTAAAGCCAATTTTCAGAATTTTCTAAATGGATCAAATCCAATTGGCCTCACATTTAACAGTCTAATAATTGTCGAATGTACTCACTACATATAGCGCAGGACTTACAATTCTTACGTGACTTAAAGCCATAAAGTAATCTGTCTTTGATTTGATTGATGTTAAATTCCGTATAAATGAAATAGAAACTATTGTAAAAGATTTCATGTTATTAAAAATTCTTAAATTGTTAAAATGCTGAAAAAATTTTGTGATTCAAAAAAATTTATTAGAATTTAAAAAAAAGACAAATTCTGAAAATCAATATTTTATAAATGGCATTTCTAATATATCAATTCAAATTTCATATTATTATTATTTATTATTAATATCATTGTTATTATGGTTATTTATTATTATTATTATTATTATTATTATTATTATTATTATTATATTATTATTATATTATTATTATTATTATTATTATTATTATTATTATTATATTATTATTATTATTATTATTATTATTATTAAAAATAATTTAAAAGAAACAATTAAGTGGAAGCTTGAAATTATTTCAATTGACTCAATAGTTTAATTAAAAAATACATTAGATTGCTAATTTTTGAGAATTAATTTCATTAATTTTTTGAATCAAAACATGAGAAAATTTTAATTTGATTTCAAGAGAATAGCAACACATGTAAAATGAGATATGAGCCTATTTGATTTTTTGTTTTAGTTTATTAATTTCTAGAAACTTTTCTTTATATATGCTGCGTAAGCTGAATTATGTGAGACTGCTATATATTACTGAATACAATCTTGTTATTTGTGAAATTTCATTTGGCTACTTAAAAATTCAATATAATATTCATCAAATCACATTTGTCAAACGTAACTTTAGATCAGCATTCCATAAGTATACAATACCCTCTCATAAGGACATTGAGTGACAACGGGCTGTAAAGAATTTCTGAGGGAAATGGGTCACGGAGAAAAGTGTCAAACACCGGAAAAGGTCGAAAATCTTGTAGAACAATTTTTACACTGTTGGCTAATAAAACTGTGTTTCTCATATATTAAATGAACGTATTTTTCAAGGATAATATGAATATATTAATACAAAAAATACCTCAAATTCATGTTTTTAGAATTTTCTTAATATTACTTAGATTTCTTCTAAATAGAAGAAATTTCAAAAAAATTGCTGGATGAATCGCTGAAAGCATAAATAGTTTAGAAGAGAATATACACGGTCCTCGGAGTGAAAAGGTTAACATAAAATTAAAATGCTAAAATCAACCTTCATATTTTAAATAATTCCGAGTATCGCAAGATAATTTCAACCAGTTAATTATAAAAAAACTAAAATTCAAAAGAAACAACCTTTTTAAATTGTTGAATTAGTCGTTATAAGATGAAGAAGAAGAAATAATGACTCAACAAATGTATACATTTATATTAATATTTATAAATTTATATAAATATATTTATTTTGTTTTATTAAATCCATGTTCTTTTATTATTATTTTTGATTGCAATATTGGAAGTTAAAATTTATTTATATTTTAAAAATGAAATTTCATGTAAAAATTTTGATTTTTGTTTAAAATTTGGTAAATCATACTAAAAATAAAGCAACCACGCGTTTAGTGATAATACTATTTCTTTTAACTTTGTTTACATTACCACTATCTTTTCAATGTTTCTGTAATACGAATAATGTCAATGAGTGCACAAGTACTTGAAAATAAATCGGTAAACTATTTAGGTAAATAAACTCATTCAGACGAACCTTTTTATTTTGTAACGATAAAAAGCATTAAAGTTAACAATTAACATTTAAAGTAAAAAATCAAGCATACGAAACATAACTGACTCGGGAGGCTCTAGTTTACTACTTACAAGCAAATGAACATATTAATATACTCATTGCAATCTCTTTTATCAATTGTAAACATTTTGTTATTGCTTTATAAAATAAATTTTATGAACTAGTGTAATTAACTAAGTGGAGTAAAATCAAAATCTCAAACCAATAAAATGTTGCGAAACAATAATTTGGATGCTTCTTATTTTTAGTGCTTATTAATTAAGCCAATTTATTTATAATATTAAACGGAAATCCCTGTAAAATTTTCATTTCCTCGAATAAGATTCAATTTGCCAGTGAAACATACCATTGACAAAACCATATAATCAAAATATTGAAAATATACATGAAAATATAAATTAAAAGATAACGCCAATAAAAAACTCTGTATGATATATTTCGACAGCATAACTGTCATCTTCAGGTACACAAAACCAACTAAAAATATTATGAGTTAACTTTTAATTTAAACAAATTATTTTTTTATATTAATTTAATTTTGTAATAAATAAACATTTAAAAAAAATATTCAAATACTTTTAACTAATTTAAAATTTTATTTATATAAATATTATAATTTTTTAAAGAAATAATGTAATTTACAAATTCAATTATTTTAATAATATTAAAAAAAGTTTTTTTAAAAAAAACAATACATAAACATGATTTAACATCCTTAAACTATCTAAAAACATTCGTAGTCACAGCACTTTGCATAATAATCTTTGGATCCAATGACCTTATCAGCAATGCTTCACATATCACGCTTTCTCAATAATTATTTTAACTTTTCAACAAAATTCTAAAATCAGACATTCCTATTTCACTTTTACAGCCTCTATTGTGCTCACTAATATTGGTCAAACCCTTCAATCGGCAATGCTCTAGAACTCGAGTACAGAGATGACGGGAAGTCTCTCCAATTTATGTGGCATTACACCCAAATATTAATAATGGCCATAACATATTACCTAATATCAATTTCAAATGAATTTTGTGTGTCTTTCATTTTCAACATCTTTAAACGTTTTTCTCAAACAATGGTGTAAAAACACCATCATAAATCATAATTGAGGAATTCAGTAATCGTTTCAATGAATAAACTAAAATTTTAGATTTTTAATTTCAACATCTTTAATATGGTTATTATTAATTATATGATTTATTATTATTATTATTACAAGACAGCGGAATTCAAACACATGTTTTACGATATATTTTGCAGATTTACTTTCATCATCAGGTAAAACACATCAATTTAAGAATATAGATTTTGAAATATATATTCATACAAATTTATAATTATATTTTAATATCTTTTTAAAAAAATTTTAATTCCTTTAAATTAACTTTAAAATTATATCTGCATTGTTAAATAAATTAAGGATTATAAAAGTTTAAAATTTAAATATTAAAAATTTGAATTTTAAAAACAAGCAACATTTATACTTATCCCAAATTTTCCAATCAAACTATTCAAAACACATACTTCAGATCCAATCTTCGGATCCAATCACATATAACACATTCAAAATTATTAAATTAAAATCAATATTATTCTTTAATTTGTTTTTTACCTGATGATGAGAGTGAATCTGTTGAAATAAAGTGTGTTTGAATGACGTCTTCTTTTAATTAAATCATTGCCATGTTTATTTAATTATGTATTATCATTATTATTATTGTCATTTTTAATATTACTCAATTAAGAAGATTAATATGTCATCCATCCAAATTATTGTCAAGTCAAATTGAAATTTTGATCACTGTCAAAACTAAGGTAATCATTATTTTTTTGACTAAAATACAGAAATTCATAAAAAATTCAAAAAAAACTGAGCAGGTATCATAGACTATTAAAAATATAACTAAATCGGCAATGACATGTAAACCACTGGTGCCCAAAAACTGTGGTTTATGATTCTTCAGAAGTCAAAAAGTTTTTAGGAAATCACATTGATTTTTTGAAGATTGTTTTATAGTTTTATTAACTTTCAGGAATGGTAAAAAATTAAATACATTCAGACAAAGTTGGGACAGTAAATTAAAATTCTTTATCATATTAAAGAGGCACATATATTTCTTGGGATAAGTACATATTACAGACGGTTTATAAGGAATTATGCTAAAAAAAAGTCGAAACTGCTAGCAAATCTGTCGTCTAACGGTTTACTGTGGAATATAAAAGATAGAAACATTTTTATATAAAGGATATAATAGAAACATATATTCTTAGTTGTTCAATAGATTGTTGTGATTATATTCTTGATAGATTTGTTGCAAATGACAATTTCGGAGAAGTTTGTGATAAAATAAAATTTAATATAATGAAACACGAACAGACTCTCATTTATCCATCAAGCAAAATTCTTTAAGACTTCATTTCGACAATTTCATCCTTTTAACAGAATTAATAAAAAATTATAAAAGATAAACCACTATATTCTTTAATATTCTAGATTTCGAAAAATGTCATGAAAAACCTGATGGGCTTGGCTTACACAGACACTATTTGACACACACATGTGTCACATAGTTCAACAAACTAAAGAGTAAATTTCACAAATACCTTGATTTATACAGGTGGATAGGTTCCATGAAAAATGCAATAAATTGAAACTTTGTAAAATGAAACGCAGAAATTCAATAAATAATATAAATTCAAAAATAAAATAAAATTTCTAAATTAGCAATATTTCATAATGAAAATATTTTTAAAAAACAGTCAATTCTTCGTCAGAGTTTTAATAAGCTAGAATTCATTTTTTCATTGGTTGTGGTATAATAACATTATCAGAGTCGATAATAGAAATTTCATAATAGGGCCTGTACTGTATTGTCATTATAACTACACTAGTTGAACTGCTAACTGTATTTTTGACTTTTGGTTGATAATAAAAAATCACTGATAAACATTTGCTTACTTTGGTGCACATCCTTGTAAATATTGACTAAGAGAATTTTTTATTGTTCTTTGAAATTTCAAGGCTCTTTCCGTATCATGATATTTGTTCAAAATGTATAAAGTACTTTATAAATTATAATGACTTAGAACATTCAGATTTTTTAAAAATTTAATCGAGGGATGGGTGTAAAGGAACTTACCAAAAAATTCCTCAAATTGGCCGCTATACTTTCCTGACAAAACCTTGCACACGTGTGACATCGGTTTGAGGCAGAACAATCATATCACAAATGTGAGTGACATTGAATGATGAACCTGTGACAATATATGAATTGCTACATGGTTTTTTTTTGAAAAAATAACTTGGCAATAAAAGACATTAAAAATTCCTAATTATTGAAATAAATAGTTTTTTCCTTAATGGCATTAAATTCATTAGTCAAATATTTAGCTTCTCTTCTATTTGTGGCAATGAATTATTTTAATGGATCCCCAAATTAGCAATTCAGTCATCCACAATTAGATTATTGCAGCGTTTCTGGGATAAAATTTATCCAAAATAGTAAGATGGACATTTTACATTAAGTAGAAAGAATTATTAGTTTTGATTTGGGAAATTTAGTTGTGGAAGATTTGAGTTGCCGAATTAAATATTCAATAATTAATTAGCGGGGGCATTTGAATTATTAAATTATCAACAATAATGCTATACTTATAAAACTCAGAAAAATTACAAAATCTTTTTACATATTTCAAATTAGAAAATGAAAACCAATAAAATGCTTAAGTTGCATAACGTTTTAAAAAACCATTAATTAAATAATTAGTTAATTAAATTGGTAAAAATGGCAAAAGGAACGAAAGACTTTAATTCCAAGTTTTTTCATTTTAATTTTAATTAAACCATAAATTAGTAATTGACAAATAATCGTAAATCATAAGTCAATTAAAAATGAGGTTAAATATTGAATTAATTTTAATGTTTTCACGAAGAGGATGATAAATTCATATTTGTATATATTAATGAGAGAACTTCGAATCGAATAAGGACATCGTCACGCATATATTATATGTATAACATCTCAGTAAACGTTCACGTCATATCTTATTGATAACTTAGAATCGTGTTTCTCAACTATTATTGACTTGTAAATCTCTTTGCACCAAATCTTTATGCGGCCATCACTTTTACCAACATTTTACATTTTATTCAATAACGATGTGTTACTAGAGTGGTAGGCAGAGAGTAGTGAGCACTGCATTACTCGATATTATTAGAAGTAGTTACTATACATACCAGAGAAAATGTGACTAAATGTGACTAAATGCACTTATATATCATTAAACATGTATTATTATATTTTCATTAACTTCATTATTAGTATGAAATATTATTTTTATTATTATTAGTATAAAACGATTATTCCTTGGTAGCAGCATAAATTAATATATAAGATAAGTGAATAACAAAATAAGCAATTGCTGCGAAGTAATAATTATATTGTTATTCACTTATCTGATATATTATTATATTATTATTATAATCATTATTATTATTATTATCATTATTATTATTATTATTATTATTATTATTATTATTATTATTATTATTATCATTATTATTATTATTATTTAAATATCACTATTTATTATATAAATATCGATTTAATTATTTATATACTTATATACTTAAAATTCACTAATGGGACAATTTTCCATTTTTATTCCTATGAAAAAAATTTTTTTTGGAACTTTCGGAGAGTAAAAGAGGATATTTGTGGAATTTTCTGGGGCAAAACCAGATAACATGAAAATTCTAGAGATCACCCTATTCCAGAAATAATTATTATACTTCACTGAAAACGCTTCAGATCCAATACTACTTCTAGACAAGCCAAATTCTAGCATCATATTGGCCGATAAGCTAACAGATATTATAGGTACTGCTAGACCAAATAGAAAGGAGATCACAAACTATTTTAACGAGACAAAGCTCAATGAAATAGATTCAGTTTACAGCAAAGTTCATTAATTATCAAATGGAAGGATGGAAAAGATATACTTTCCTGAGCAGTATTCATGGCAATACGAAGACAACCTGCATGTCAAATTGTGTTCAAGAAGTAAAGCAAACAACAATTCAGGAATGAATTAGCAACATTGGATATGCCAACCTATCTGATAACCTGATGAGTCATTTTTCGACTGCAAGAAAAAAAATTCCGTAAAAAGGTTATTTCATTCATATTCTGACTTTATTGAACTCCTAAAAGGTTTATAACAAATTAGATGGAACCCTGAACAGATTTTAAAACACAATTACTTTAGTTAAATGTCACCCACTTATCCTTAAACTAAGTACGTTCTCTATATGACCTCTTATTATAAGACAATCATGTTTGATTAGAGCTCATGTTTTCAGATTGTTGTTCATCAACACAATCTTACGAAAAGCCACTAAGAAAATGTGTTTAGTGCCGAATGTTGGGCAAAACAAGAAAACAACTTACTGGTACAAGTATTGGAAAGTTGAACTCAGTGTAGCCTTCTCTTTTCGAAGATGGCACTCACAATAATATTAGTTGTTTTAGATTCAATTGTTCATATATTTAATCATTAAAACCAATGGTTAACATCCGATATTCGTAAAATTTTGGCCGCGAATTGTTTTTGAAATCTCATTTTTAATTAATTTATAATTTTGTATTGTAAATATCTCATTATCAGTAATATTCCGGCAAATTTTTTGAAATTAATATTATAAATATAATGTCCTTAAATACTACCAAAAAAATATCTTAATGATAAGTAACATTATATAATAATTTGTTTAAATATTAATAATATATTTTTAAAAAAATTTTTAACAAAATTTTGAATACTCACTTGAAAAAAGCTTCGCCGAAAATTCGTGAATACCAAAAAACATCGATATATTTACTGATTTATAGTCAAATATTTTTAATACAATGTCATTTGAAAATGAAAAGAAATTAGTGGTGAAAATTTAAGTTCTTATATAAATCAAATTTTAAGTTGATAATATTTTAAAATAATTATTTATAATCTCATTTATTGTACCTGAATTTCAAGAGTGTAAGCATTTAATTATCAGTAGCAAAAACCAAAACTACACAATCCGCTTGATTGATTCCGCTAATCGAGTTCTTCGCGAAATCTGGTGCATTAATAACAGCACTGTGGAACTTAGTTGTTTTGAATTTACATAGAACAATATAAATTTAATAACTTTTCTTGGAGACGGGCATAATCCCCGTGATTATATCCCCTCTCTGAAGAGGCTGACTTAACAAAATCCATCTCTGTTAGACCAAACATAAACCAACATTTATTTAGAACTGTTTATCATATCATTTAGATGTAGTAGTATTTAGTTTATTGTTTGAACGGAGTTCTAAAATTAGTTTCAAAATGAGTTCCAATTAGTTCTTAGATTGGAAGAATTATGCCATATATTCCTATTCCTCGCCTTTTTCCGTTTCCTGGACTTCGTTTTAAAACCTTTTGATTTATTGTTTGTCAAAAGCACTGATTTTGTAGATAATATGACCAGCAGTGGTAGGTTTACCACTACCCAATTGACGAACGATAATATTAACATGGGTTTTAACACTTGGCATAACATACCACTTTGCTCAGATTTAGAATTCATAAAGAAAATAAAATCACACAAAATCCAGTCCCAAAAAACTAAAAATTTCTCATTATTGAAACAAAGATTTACAAAGATAAAGAATATATTTCATTTTTAGACAAATTTTTTTCCAAAATCATTTTATTAAATGTTTCTTATCCAAAAGGTCTACCATTCAAAAATTTTATTAAAGACCGAAACAAATATTTTCAAAATTGTTTAAACGATATTAAGTTAGATATTATTTATGAATTCAAATTAATAATTAATAATATTTCATTATCTAACATTTATAGATAATTTATAAAAATAAAAATCGGGGCGAAAATGGTCGTAATTTCTTCATACACAATTTAAAGGGTATTTTTAATTTTTACGTGTTACTAACCGTCTTATATAGAGTTATGTAATCATTCCAATTTTTCTTGTGACGTAATAAATATGATAATTTGTACAGTCACATGATCTTGCTAGTATCACAATTTATTTTTTTGTATTTAATTACTGATCTTTTAAAAAATTATCATTGGCATGTTATACACTCAAAATTTCAAAATCTTGATAAAAATGATGCAAAAAAGAAAGAAAAAAGGCTGTGCGTCACGAAAATTCTATGCATTTTTGTACTAGAAAAAGTCTTACAAAAAATAACATTTCTTTACGTCTGAAACGATCCTTCAAAAAATGGCAACCAACCCCTGTTGGATTGACAGGTTGAGTATTAATGGTTCGCGAGGTGCCAAAAATCTATTTCAAAAATATTATATCGTAGAACCTTGGAAATTAATTCAAAACACCAAAATCTAATACTCAAATGTTTACAGCTTGTATTAAGTCTAAAATATTCACATTCCTAACCTGTCAGTAAAAAAATACATTTTTTCCACCTTAGAATTGTAAAATTATTCGTTATTTTAGTGTTATCCGTTCTTTAGATTGTGAGTATGGATCTTATAAAGTTAAATTTGAACATTATACCTGATGTAGTTGCAAAAAGAATATTTTAAATAACAAAATAAAGGGCTTATTATGCTAAAATACAGCTATCAAAGTTCTAGAAGGTTTTCTACTCAAAATGTATAAAGTTCCCCTTGTAGGGGGGGAGGTTATAGGCCAAACGTTTGTAAACTCCAATTCATCAAAGAAAAAATAGCGCATCACAATTCAAATTAAATTAAACATCGAATTGCAAACGAACAAAAAAGTTTGACATTTATGGAAATAAAATTAAAAATTATACGAATTACATTCAAAGAAAAAGAAATCTGATTTCAAGTAAGAAAAAATCGCAATTAGTAAATGTCAACAATAAAAACAGAAAACATATTCGTTTATCGAGTAATCATGAATTGAATTTCTGGGATATATTGTTGACACAACAGCGACTAAACAAACATCTATATGTAGAATGCGCCACGAAAACAAGGTGAATCCTAGATAAATTGTTTTCATCACTTAAATTACTCCTGGATTCTTTTTACAATCCCAGCACTCGAATGTTATTATAAATAATTTCAATCGATTAAAACAAATGCTGTTTTTTTTTAATTTTAATTTATTAGAATAATTTTTAAAAACTTTTCTTTAAAATGGAAAAAATAATTTAAAATGAATAATAAAACAATTTTTAATTATTTTTCTCAGAAGAATTTTTCAGTAAAATAATTTGAACAAATAAACATTTTTTGCATTATTTAAATTTTTAAAAAAAATTTTAATTTTTTTAATTTTAATTTTTGAAAAATTTATTAATAATTTGGATAGAATAATATTAGCATTATTTATGGAAAAAATTTTAATTTACAAAAATTTTATTGAAACGCTTTTATTTAATAAAAAATTTTTAACTAATAAAATTTATTGACAATGATCATAATAACAGTTTTAATTTTAATTAGTTAGAAATTAATTATTAAAATTTAATGATCAAACAAAATTCACCTTTCCCATTGAAAACGACAATTTTCGGACAAAATCTTTGTAATTTTGCTAAAAGTAATTTCATTCCATCTTTCAGTTCTTTCCTGAAATAAGAATTAAATTATTTAACTTGAAAATATTGTCCTACTTGCTTAAATCTGCCGCTCCTTTCGTTGCTCGAGAACATGCATTTGTAAATCCAATACTATAATCCAACATTCTCGCATCATCGTAGCAGGTAACCGGCTCTGGAACTAAACCTACTTCACTTATGCATGACCCTGAAATTATAAATAACATAATTTCAATGACAATATTTATAAAATTTACAAAAATGATTTCCTGGACCAGCAAAATAGTGGCCAATCTGAGCTGAAGTTAAACTCGGATTCAGTCCAATCTTAATAAAAGAATGTGATTAAAAGACAAAATGAAAAATATTAACATACCACTACCATATCTAAATCTTCCTTAATATAATCTGGTAAAATATGGAGAATTGGATCATTTGAAGAACTATTGTTGTTATTCATTATTTAAATTTTCAGTATATCAGCTATACTTGATCATAATATTTTGGATAAATTAGTTTATTGTGATGTAATCGATGTATGTATAAATAAATCGAGATTTTTAAAAATCACGGTGATTTTATAATTAATTTAATTAACCATATTTAGTAAATTTATTTATCATTAAAAATAGATTATTTAAACAACGACAAAGAACAGTTAAAAATGTTAATTTTATTAACAATTTTTTATTTACAGACTATTTAAATTTATTTCAAATTCTTCGTGGTTACAACAATATATCTTAAAATATAAAGTTGAATGAAATTTAATAAATCAACAAGTTTCTCACGCTTACAGCAGTAACTAAAGGATGACGATTAATTGAATCCTTGTAATTTTTAAATAGCACTTTGGCACATTTATCCAAAAGCATACCAAGTCTTCTACTTACTTCAAATTTTTTCGACTCATAAACAAAGCCCTAAAACAGATAGATTGTCTCCACAAACAGCTAAATAGAGAGAGTGAACCGTTGTATGACCTGTGGGAATTAATAAATAGTATTCGATCAGTGATGGAGTGATACGCCGGTTTCCCAGGAGAAGCAACGATTCTCATAAATTGTAAAATAATAATAACTCGAAGTCAAAAAGAAACTGTCGGATCAAGCAGAACCAACTCAATGATATTAACGTTGTGTTCACACAAGCGACCAGCGAAACATCGACCGGGCAAGCACGGACGCAATATTATCAGGAAGGTAATGCCGTTCCCTGACTGAGCCATGTATAAATGGCAACTGATCTGCTGAATTAACAGAACAAAATCATATTTTCTCTAATTATACTTTTATTTAATAAAAATGGATATGGCTGTGTAATTGATTTTCGAGTTTTCACAGAACCTCAACTTAATGATTTTATATAAAGATATAAATCAACACTAGTAATCAAATTTTATTTAATATCACAAATATACAAATAATTACCAAAAACAAAAATATTACAGCTTCCTTTTATTCGTTTATACTGCAAATGTATATGTGTATATGCATTCTGTGTAGTGAAAATCAGTGAGATTGATATACTACATGTTCGATTTCAAAATTTATAAAAGTCGATAACTACTATGATATTATTCTAAGGTTGCAATTTTTGGGATGATTTAACTGCGGAAAAAGTTGGTTTATTTACCTTTATTTTGGATATCTTTACTTTAGGTGGAATAAATCCTCAATTGTCAATAAAAATTTGTTTTTTGTAAACAACTTTCTATCTTTTATATACCAAAATAAAATAAAATTTTCATTATAATAAAATCAAATTGTTCATAATCCAGTATCCCGACGGAATCCTTTTATTGCTTGTCGATCTCGTTTTCTACATATATAGTTATACTGTGTTTATTATACCTTATTGTATAATATTTTAATTTTAAGACTCAACGGTGTATTAACAGTTAATAAATAAGGACATATTTCCAACATCGCTTGCACTTATCTAGTGAGAATTGCCTTAAAAGTGGTTGCGTAAATGTTTTTCATCCCCATCAAACCCATCAATTGGATACAATTATAATGATGATTACAATGATAATATACGACTATAATTTCATTATTGATTCATTTTCTATATATTTCTATAATGTTTTAGTTGAAGATGTGTCAATTAAGGTCTATAATCAACAATCATGCCAATGCGGCAAGGACATTGTCAAAAACTACTAAATTCCAGATTTCACAACGAATATATTTTCATAAAATAAGGTAATCATAGTTTCTTTATACTTTTATTACAAAGATTTTAATTCTTAGGTATGAAACACCAACATGATCGTTAATATGATAAAAATAGAAGGTGAATTAGCTTGAGATATTTGATGATATACTTTGAAATTATTGGAAACTGTAGAATAATGATGATAGAAAAGGAAAAATCAAGGAAATTTTAAATGGAAAGCATTTCCGACAATGACAACAAAGTTAAAAATCAAGTCGGTTAAATATATGAGTAATGATAATGCTAGAACACCTAAATAATTCCAATAAAAAACAAAAGTGGCAAAACCAAATTTAAGGAAAGGATGACTCATCAAAAATCACTGATAAGCATCAAAAAGAATGGGAACATTATTAAAGCATTAAAAATAAATAAAATGATAGAAAACAACACCAAAACAATCAAAAACTAATCAGAAATCAAAAGATATTAAAATTGCATCAAATGTGATGAAAATTGTAAAATTACATTAATGAAATGAAACAATTAATCATATAAATCGTGGTTGAATAGACGAAAATCTGTCTATTCCAACATCGTTCGTCACGAGTTCTTAATGGTAATTTTTTCTTATGTGCGTATCTGATGATAATACCCTTGGGTATGTGATCTTGAAAATCTTCTTTCTCATCAGGTACCCATTCAAATTATTTAAAACATATATTATAAAAGATTAAATAAATTGCCTAAATTTTGAGCCAAAATAAATAAAGATAGGAAAAATTCTATAAAAA
This sequence comes from Schmidtea mediterranea, assembly GCA_022537955.1. Classification (NCBI taxonomy): domain Eukaryota; kingdom Metazoa; phylum Platyhelminthes; order Tricladida; family Dugesiidae; genus Schmidtea; species Schmidtea mediterranea. Next base: position 38,595,272 of record CM039680.1, on the reverse strand, counting down.
ACTTTGAGCATTATGAAATTGATCATTATGAAGAGTATCAAATACCCAAGGCTATGAGTAATCAATTACTAGTATTCGACATATTACTGTTCAAGGATATCCGAATACATTTTAACCAAAGAAGTTGGCGGCCTGTTATTGATAAGAGGATAGAAAGTGATGATTTGTAACTTTTAGGTTCATTAATTACTATTTTTGTTAGTCTCATTAATAAATGTCTCACTAAGAACAGGTCTTAAACCTTGGTTTTAAAGTCCTTTGAAATAAGAACGACTAAAATGAAAGATTGGATTTAGTTATCAATAAAGTTTAGTCACTACTGAAAGATGAGAGGATTCTGTAGCAATACAGTTTATTGACTTAAAGCTTCTATCTCAAGTTATCAGAACCTTTAAATCTTAAAAGTTATGGCATTGGGCTTGGTTATCAAATAGAGTAAAATCTATTGGTAAGCCTTAGGAGATCTTAGTCTCAAATTAACAGAATTCTAGACTTTCATCAAAATAGTCATTATATATATGCTTATTAAACAATTAGTGGTTCAAGATTTACTAATCTAGTCCTATAAACAACCAGAGACCTGGGTTAAATTTGGAGTCCAATATATACTATTCTTTACTTGTATAAGGGTACTATAGCTCTTTCTACAAATTAACACAATCTCTGAATCTTAATGTCATAAGTTGGAATAAGGAATTTGCATTTGGTTAACATATAAATAAATGTTTGAATGGAATGCAGGTGAGTACTACAGCAAGTAGTAAATTGACTAAAAGCTCTTGTGTCCTCGATCTCAAAGTAACAGAATTCTAGATATTTGGTTTAAAGTCAAGATGTCTTGAGCTATGTAGAAAATCTCAGCGCATGTAACATCAAATATCAGATGTTACTACGCAAAGTTTAGGAATAAGTTGGGAACAAGTGATTAGATAAGCGAAATTCATAAATTATGATTTTACGATCAGAACACAAAATGAGTTTGATCGCAAGTTTGGGAAATGATGAACTTTTTTTGGACACCATGAGAAGAGAGAATCCAGACGGGATGTTTCAAGATAATTAGGTAAAAACCACGCGATCCATTTGTTAGGGCTTTCGGGGTGCTGCCTGCAATTAACACAATAATCAGCGAAAGAAGTATAATTCCAGGTTATCACCTGAAACCATTTATTATCACTAAAATATTCTTTTAAATATTTTTACTATCGAATTTTTTAACTCTGACCATTAGACGCTTCGTTTAGTTCAACTATGGTTTTATACTGTTGTTCTTCCATTAATTATTGCTTGCATAAACCTACTTGGACCATAAAATTTATTCCCCCATCAAATTTCTATGATTGCCAATAACCTTTCTCTAATGACCCATTAAGCTGACATTCGACTGGAATCTCCATAATTTATATTCATATAATTTCTCTGATTCCTTTATTTTAATTATTGTATATTATTTTAACAGCTTGCATGATTGATTATCTTGATTGTCTAGGTTCACAGACTGTCATTGCTTATTATTTATTTCAATGATACATGTACTGTACACACACTGTTAGTATATATATATATATATATATATATATATATATATATATATATAGTCTCTTTAGACATATCGTTATTTTAATATTCTTACACTACGTCTTCAAAATTTCACTTGTCACTGATTACCACTTTCCCGAAAAATATTGATTTTTAGTTTTTTCGAATTTTAATTAATCTTTTAATTGATTTTAATAATTTTTATTTTATTTGTTATATTTTGAATAACCCTAATTTGAAGAATTCATTTATTTACATTACAACTATAGATAAGATTTTTTTAGTCATACGAATACAGATCCGAAACTTTGTGTTATACAGAGAAAAATAAATCTGCAATTATGATAAAAATACATGAAACGATAAAAATCGAAAACAGATCAAAGGTTACCGAAAAATAAAGGATTTTACTGATACAAATATTCTTTAGCTAAGTTTTGAAATAATAATGTTTCTGAGATAATGTGTGTAATATTTTCACAAAATCCAAATTATGCAATTTGGTTATTGATTGATCTACTGTTTGCACTCTCAGTACACATTGAAGGTACAATATCGACAGAAATACTTTTGTTCACATATGAAGAAACATGTGGTAATCTAATCAAATTATTGATCGTGTTCTTACAGCATTTGATTTTTTCTAATCTTTTATTGACATGATCCAATTTTTTAAAATGCTTGATCTAACCTTCATTTATTTTACAAAAATGTAATAATCGCTATGGAGCCCAGAATAATGGTATATTTTATATTTATTTTAATTTTTAAAACTTTTAAGTTTGAAAAATTAAATTAATAAATAAGAAATATTAAATTCGACAATATTAAAAAAATAGAAAAATAAAATTTCATATTTTATATTTCGAAATGTTTAATATAAAGAAATTTTAAAAAGAAATAAATCTTGAATTTTAAATTTAAAACAAACAAAAAAGTAAATTTTAATGGAAAATCAGAAAGTATTTGGCTACTTCCTCATTGAAGATAGTAATTCTGCAAGGTACTAAAGAGGATTATTTAATAATCGAAACTTTTTTCAACAAACTAATTATTACTTCGCAGCAAGGGCTTATTTTGTTATTCACTTATATGATATGATATGATATGATAATAATAATAATAATAATAATAATAATAATAATAATAATAATAATAATAATAATAATAATAATAATAATAATAATAATAATAATAATAATAATAATAATAATAATAATAATAAACTAACAATAATAATGAATAACAACAATGTTCCTTTCAGTTATTTTTTTATTAAAAATTCAAAAATAAAGTAACAAATAATCACCAAAATTATAAGCGGTTATATCTACCAATTATAGCATCACAATTTGGGCAAAAGTGAATTGTGTCTTTACAGTCTCCAATACATAGTGCCAAGACAGCGCATGGAATAAGGCTTAAAAATATTTCATATACATATTATGAAAAAAAATTGTATTTTCTATTTTATAAATATTTATAACTCACTTAATTTTGTTTATTTAGGACAGACCATTATCAAACAGTTTATCATATATTCACCAAAAAATCAATCCTTTTATTATCAATATTACAAATAAATTTATTATTCAATTGATAATTAAAATGTTATTATTTTGATTAATTAAAATTTAAAAGATATTGATTATTTAAATATAAAATAAACTAAAAATAATGTTAGTCCACACAAATTGTTCAGATTATTATATTAAATTTATATTAAAATTTACATTTTTTCATAAAATTAATTAAAATAATTAATGTAAATGTTTATTTTTATAATAATTACAATAATTATTTTTGTCAATTTCTGACAAATGCTTTCAGTGCATATTCCTTTTCCCATAGAATGTTTATCATAATAGAATATTTACGGCGTTAAACGCTTTCTGATTGACTAAATAAATGCATGACTCATTCAATTGTTATCTTGATTTAAAAATTTCAGTCTAAATTTTAAATTTATTGTTATGAACATGAATTTTAAAAAGGGTAATATTTCACTTTTTTTTGAAAAAATTACTAAAAGATAATAGAATATTTAAAAAGCACAAAATCTAATATATTTTGTGTTTATCTTCAATAATTTAAGCAGTAACAGGTTCATGATTTCGAATGGTTGTGACTTACAACTCATAAATTTTTTCAAATCACTTTATTTTAATCAATATTTTGCCAAACCTATTCTCTGATTTTTTTAAAATTTTTTAAATTGAAATTATGAGGTTTTCTCAAAATATACTCCCTTTATATATTTAAGCCATTTATTAAAATAATAATTAAAAAGTATTTTTTGGGGTTGTTATACAATGAAGAAAATGAGGGCAAGGAAAAGCGAACATGAACAAAAACATCAAAAGTACAAAAATTAATTAAAAAATTTGAAAATTAATATTGATCAGGAAAACTGGTATGGTTTAATGCTGAATTATGAGACAAATACAAATATAATAATAAAAATTAATGACGGTTCCCTAAGAAAAGTTATAGGAAAAATAAAAACTAATTAAGAACTAAGGGGAAACCCAAGTAGTAGAAGAAACCTGTGAGATCATTAAATGACTTGATTATTTTCGAAACAATCAGTTTCAAAATTCAAAAAAAAATTGGTTGCAGTATTTACAATTTTTTTCTGAAACAGATATAAACAAGAGTTGCAGTATAAACCGTTGCTTTACGGTCGAAGAAAGTGAAACCAAGCGAATATCTGAGAGATTTGAGAACGAAAAATAAAGACAAAGTGTAATTCTGCATTTTAAAAAAATTAATAAACTTATTCTGTGTTGGGTTTGTCTTATTGATTTTAAAAGAAAGGACACAAGAAAACAGACAGTAACCGACTTAATAATAATAACCCAACAATACAGATAACTGGTTAAAGTCTTAGATTCAAATTTTAAACCACTTTTAATGACCTAAAATATTATCTTAGAACATTACAATTATTACATGTTGCCTAGCCCTCATAAAATGTTTGAATATATTGGTTCATATTAAAAGATGAATATAGAGAAAAATATTTTCATTCTACTAAAACTTTATTAAGATACAAAAATAACTTATTATTCTTAACTCTTAAGTCCAATGCTCCATCTAAAAAAATTTTACACAGAGCGACAAAAACACCCCAATGCAATTCATTAAAAAACAAAAAACTTCTGCGGCATTGATAAAAATTACAATAGAAAAATTACTGTAAGTAGATTTTAATTAAATTCAATCAAAGTAGTTATTATAATAAGTCTAACCGTAAAAACCTAGTTTTTAAAATTCTCTCTATATTCACTCTTTTCTCCATAGGGATAGGTGATCAAATTGAAAATCTTCAAAAATTTTAATTATAATATCTTCCATTGATCTAAAATTTTGAAAGAATTGTTGGGCTTAGAGCCAAAATTAAAACAAAAACGGTAACACAAATTAAAACAAAAATAAAAATAAGGAAAATGGTCACTGTACATACACATGCACCACAAGCAGAAACCAAAAATAAAATAAAAACCTTAAATAAACAAATTAAAAGATAACAAAAATTAACTAAAACATATATTAATAAAATCGATCAACGCACGCAGAGGAAGAAAGAAACATGAAATAAAATACACTGCCAAAACCTTGCAAAATAAGGTTTAGAAAAAACATAGGCAGAAGCGGCGACCAGGAAACAAAATGTTAAGGGTTAAAAAGAATATTATAGAAAAATAATAATAAAAATAAAACTCAACAGCGTAAAACTAAAATAGAGAAAAATAGAGAAAAATATATAAAAAATTATAAAAATAATTTCAAATCAATAAAAAGAATAAAAAGCCCTTAAAATGACGAAAAATCGCCTATTGGTCGCACACAGGCATAAAACTACTATATAAGCAGTGACCAAATTCATTATTTGAACACACTTTAACACTTTAACTTAACAACTACTTTTGATTTTGCAAACTTTGAATTTCGATTTTTAATAAGTAATGATTTGGAATTTATTTGTTCATGTATTTTGTAACGATTATTTTTCTATAATGTAAAATTATCAGATGTTCGTAATGTTATCTCATTTAATTGTTTTAATAATGTTAATAATGATTATTTATATCGAGGTCCCCGTAAAATATTTATCTATGTATGTATTGTAATAGCTGTCGGGAGGACAGGTCGGCGGTCCGGCTGACGGATTAAGTTCCGTTAGTTGAGATCACGGGCCGAGCACTCCTGAAAACTCGGTCGTCCGCGGCGAAGTCTGGTCGAAAGACGCAGGACTCTACCCGCAGGGCATCGTTTTACTACACGTAACGGCTGATGGAAAAGTCGGTCGAGACGAGCAGAAAATTTTAACATACGGGAAGGGCGTCAGTAGTTAAGGGTATTAGGAATGATCGCTACACGATCATAAGTCAAATTTTTATAAAACATCGAAATCATATGACGACTGGGTAGCAAGGATGAGGAGATGACGTTATGACGTTCACAGATTGTATCATGTCAAACGAACTTTTATGGGGAAGTGTCAGGCAATCAGCACAACCATTTTAGACGGTTCAAAAATTTCAGATAAACATACCCACCAGAGGTAGATAGACAAAAAACCCCTAAAGATTACAACGCGTAAAAATTCTATAGTATAACATGAAATAAGGAGAAAATTCGGTCGACGTTAACCCGAAAACTTGACTGTATATACAAAAGATCTTGGATCACTAAAGTTGTTGACCAGAGTCCACACGGTCGTACGCATCTCGACTATAACCAAAAACACGAAAATCAATACACGAATCCAACCGTAGATTTTAAGGTAACAAATATAAACAATATTCTAGTCGACCGCAACGCCATTTCCTTCGAGTGTTCGTAAACCTAAATTCTATAGTCAATGACAAGGAGTTACAATTGGATATAAACGTATCTAGGACACATTGGAATTTTCTTCTTTTCATAGGACCACCCGGAAGGTTCGTAAGTCAATTATTCATTAGTAACGTTAACTAAGGAAATTTAAATTTCTCTTTTGATTTGTTGGGTTTGCATTAAGAAAGAAATTCATCCGCAGCGACTAAATTCACATTAAATAAGCGCGATTGTTCGACAACCCACACTCATTTATCAGACAAATTAAATCAAACTGATTTTTATGGGACCCCTGACAATAAATTAGGCCGTCAATCTGAATATTTAAATGGAGTAAGTAACATAGGCGGGAGACCAAATGCAGACGATCATTTTTCTATTATTTTCTTTTCCAACGTCCCTTGCATATTACTCTTATCGTTAGCTAGATTATCTAATTCAATTATTTTAATTTGTTTATTATTATTATTATTATTATTATTATTATTATTATTATTATTATTATTATTATTATTATTATTATTATTATTTATTCTCATCAATAATATCAAAAATCAACCCTGTACTTCCTTGATAGCAGCACAGATTCAGATAAGGAATACGTGAATAACTAAGTAAACTTTTGCCGTAAGCTAGGGGCCAAAACCTCTTTTAACTATTAACTAGTAGAATAAAAAATGCAGAAAAACGCGCCCAATGTAAAACATTTACCATCATATCCAAGTCTGGTGTTGGCCTATGGATAATTCTGGTGATCCTACAATTCAACAGCCCTTTTATTAGTGATTCGTCTGTATGCATGGGATTCCAAGAATTGAGCAATTTGTGATGATCCTAGGCCGACTAGCAGAGCCTCACGAACTATATATGGCGAGATAATAACTAGAAGTCAGTATATCATCTCCGGAACAGTAATAGGGGCATTTTTAACGAACTAGGGTCTACTATTCTAGCATAACTTGCGAAACGCACAAGGGTGGCTTAACTAATTAAGATTCGCAGGGTAGTTACTACTACTCCTCAAGAGTCACACCCTATTAAAAATTTTCAAGCGAATGCGCTTTGTTTATAATTCTTCCTTTTTCCTTTTAGTTATCTATCTATAAAACACTTCTCAATATCTCTAAATTATCGTGAGTTTCTGTGTCTCCAACTATCCGAACTAACGATCGAAAAAGGGAATTCCAACAATATCTGTCAACAATCTACAACAAACTCAAGTAATCTTTATCCATTCTCGTGATGTCAAACCTGTTCAGCTTGCCCCGCATACCTCGGATCTCGCCATCCGTCATGGCCATGATGCAGAAGTTGAATAAACTAGAGATGGAGTTCGCTACCCTGCAAACCAAATATCGGAAAATTAAGGGCACGTGGAGCTCGCCTTAAACTACCCATGGCCTTTATCAGAAGATCTCTCGCCTTTCTCGGGCCCGAGATGATTTGATCGTCGAGAACCGGAGACAGCGGATTACCATATCCGAGCAAAGTGCTGCGCCCCGGCAGATTTTTACCGAACACGAACCTATGACTCGCCTACCGAGTCGAAGATTGGCGCAGGAATTGGATATCATTCTTGCGCATCTTCTCCCCCTTCATCCAACGACCCAATCGTAAAATGGGCCTCCCATGAGCGGAAGCGCTGAGGGCAGAACAGGAAGTCAGAGGTGTCGGCCCAACCGGAACCGTCGTAGCAGAGAAAGACGACGGGCAGAAAACGCCCTACTACAAACCAACCTGAGAGCAGGAGAACACATGGAAACGGTCGACTTACCTACCGCTTATGAGGAAGTGGAGCTACACTCACTGGATCCGGATGTGATCTATGCTACGGTATCGCCGTTCTTCCACCGCCCGTACTCTGTCCAAATAAACCTCAATATGGTAGAAAGTGAGCAACCGAGCCAAATCCACATCTCTACGATGTTAAACCTCACTCCCATCGAGATAGGCATTCTGGGCGAACGGGCCTCTCCAAACATCCAACCCATGATCGGGCCCACCACTTCATCTCAAGCAGAACCAAGCCAAGTGGCTCCGACTCCCTCCACCCGATATCCCAAACGTTGACGGTTACCTGTTGACATCGATGGAGAGGATTAGTACACACGTCCCAAGTGCATGGAATTTTGGTCCTGACTCTATTCGGTGTCCTATTTCTGATGAATATGACCCTATACGTTACCTACCATTACATTCTCTGTATTTTTATGTTAATCGTATTTTTCTTTTGTATTGCCCTATTATATTATTTCTGTGCTACTAAATAAAATGTGGTTGAAAATTACACGGCTTGGTTATGACGTTTGTTTCCTATCCTTTGGTTGAAATTAATATTAAATGGAATAGTTAATAGGATATTTTTTAATTATATTAATCAATTGACATATCGTTTAATTCAATATAGTAGATAATAAAGTTTTACGAATTATAGTGGTAATAAGGGAGAAATTAATAGATAACCTATACAATACGATAATAATAATCGGAGTTGCCATAACTTAATGATTAAAGTTCTGCTGTAAATTCGCAAACCCCATAGTTAAGATTCGACATTCAAAAATGTGTTGTGAGTAATCGATATTCTCCAGTTCATACCCAATTCCCAAAACGCAACGAACCAGGTTCTCCTTACGGGTTACGGGATCGGAATGAAATGCGCAAGACCTTCTAGCGGCCGCGGTGAACCGGAAACGAAGGTTGTTCGAGGAGTAGTATTGGCAGCAATGCTCACCTGCTCGAATGGCATTCGGCTGTTCTACACAGTACCAACACGGTTCCGACCGTGGGTGTACGACAGTAAGCGATAAATTGTGTGGTGTGCGTGGATAGCCAACCTTAGAACAGGAAAGGCAGGTTTTTAACGAGAGTCATATATTCCCATCAGTAAAGTTTTTTCCCGTACACCAACAGAATGCATTGTTCTCGACAAATCTATCTGTCAAATTTTAGCTCAAACGATCACGGGAAGTGGGTTAATTTGCCGTTGCAAGATTTTCGTGGATCATTCATACATTAAACATACAAAAAAGTGAAGTTAATACAGAGACATCAAAAATACTTAATTATTTGTTAATAAATATTCAATAAAACATTCAATAATTAGTTTTGTTTTATTTGGCGGCCTTTGTTATTTTACCAATATAAAAAACACTTTATCCAAATAAAGTATTTTTAGTGCAAATGAATGATAATTATTTTTACTTCTTAAATGATATCATCCATTATGCCACTACTTCGCGTTAAAAAAGTGCTTTATACAAAAAATATTGAACGAACAACACAGAATGTATCAAAATTTTAAAATGCATTTTAATTTTTTAATCAAAAATATTTCTGAAAACAAATTCTAGCAGATTGAAATAAATAAATAAATATTTATTATGAAATCTTAAAAATAAACTTTTGGTTAAATGTTACTAAATTTTCCATAAGATGTTAGAATCTCGATATTGAAGTCTAATATTTAAGAGTGTATCCTCAGGTTACATGGTCAAAATTTCAGGATATCCTTCATGCAAGAAACCGGTGGAGTGACAATGATAATTTATATAATACAAAATGAATACAAAAATCGAGTTATATTGATTTTTTTATGCGCAAATTGAAACTAAAAAGACAGAAAATTATTTCATTGTAAAATTATATATTTAGAAACGCTCCGTTGAATATAAATTTAACAGAATATTAAATTAAAAATGACAATAGTTATCATCAATTCAAGTTTTCAAAAGCAATTGTTTGAAGAGCTAACTAGGGACGATCGAACTATTTCACAGCACAATTAAAAGTCAACAAGAAAGTAATAGAAGTTAGTGTATTTTTACGGAATTTCTTTGAAATTTTTGAAAAAGTTGAAAATATAGAATTAATTTAAGATTGTATATGTAAAAATAATGATTAACCATAAATCAAATCATTCAGTATATTAATTATTTTATTTTTATTGTAACTATGGATCAAAAATTAATTTCCTGTAAAGTTTATATAGTAAATGTTATAAAATAAATATATGATCGAAATATATTTCCCTTGACGAAAATCATACAAGCGCCATTGCATGCATTGCAACAAACAATATTCATGTTTACGGACTACATAATTCTAATATTAGACTTGTAAGATTTGTCAAAAGTTATAAGGTTTTTTGAATTTATTTGTTTTAATTTTGATAATGTTTGAAAAGAAACATTAGTATCATATGACCAGGAAACCTTATAATTTTCACCCTAGCCGAAACAAAGTGGGTTTCTATGGGAAAGGTTACTTGGAAGTTAGGCAAGTACATCTCAATGATCATTAGACTGACTATATTGATAATTTTTTTACTAATTTACATTACGATTTTTTACCCTTAGAAAAATTGTAAACCACGAGTCCATTCACATGCTTACTGGATAATTGAAATGATTAATCATTATTAAAATTAAAATCTCAATCTAGAGTAATTTATTCATAATAATTGCAACAAGTTGAAAAATCGGACAATTCAATTTCGTAATCTAATTTCACGCGTTATTTATTAAAATATTAGGATCAAACACGGTGTGATATTTATTGTCAAAGAGAAAAAGCACGTATTCAATTTTCAAATAATAATAGTCACAATAATCCTTTCTGGTGTTTGAACTAGGGTCAGATAACCATATGGGAGACCACTTCAAACTAAAGCAAATACGAATCCGAAACTAATCAATAAAAACTTATCAACTCTTAAACAATAAGTTAAACTCTAATTCTCGTTTAATATTGCCGAATTTTTCTTCGATCATTCTGGTAAAAATGACTGAACTGGTTTCTCTTTTCAGGGGCGTATTCTCTTTTTAAATTATGAGGCAAATTAAATCATTACTTTAATAATTGTTCGTCAATTTATAAGAATCCTTTGTAATTTCAAATTATCCGATTCATATCCATTGTCTCATTTATTACTCCTCCATATCCGAAAAATACTGATTTTCGATTTTTCACATTTTTAATTTTACAGCTCAAAAATAATTCAAAAATTAATTAATTTAATTTCTATAATAAGTCAACATATTTCGGTGGAGGAAGATGAAGTGAAACAGATGACAAACTAAAAATCAACTAAGTAATAAATTGTTTAAAATTAATTTAAAATTAATTTACAATTAAATAAAAAAAAATGAATAATAAAAATAAATAAAAAGTAATAAAAATTAAATAAGCAATTAATAATTTATTAAAATAAAAAGATTAAAATTAATAAAAATGAATGATTGTATTTAATAATTATATATAATAAAAAATACCGTTAAGATTAAATAACCTGTGTGAAAAATATAGAATAGTAAGTAGTACGATAGAGGACTCAAAAGGCTGCTTAAATATGGTTTATGTCACTACTTATAAAACTTTACCAAATTGTGATTTTTAAAATCACAATTATTGCTGTAAAAGCTTGTGTCTCAGTTAAATTTCAATGATAATTGTAAACAGTGACTGGTGCTGGGACATTAATAAACTATCAATGTTGTAAGGTCTTGGACATACACTCAAAATAATCGAACTAACAATAATAATAATAATAATAATAATAATAATAATAATAATAATAATAATAATAATAATAATAATAATAAAAATAATAATAATAATAATAATAAAAATAATAATAATAATAATAATAATAATAAAAATAATAATAATAATTAAATAATTAAATAAATTTGGCAACGATTTAATTAAACGATAACGCCAATAAAAAACCTTTCGTACGATATATTTCGATAGCATAACTATCATCTTCAGGTACTCAAAACCAACTAAAAATATTATGAATTAACATTTAATTTAAACAAATTATTTTTTATTAATTTAATTTTTTAATAAATAAATATTTTTAAAAATATATTTTAGATTAATTTAAAATTTTTTTTACTTATATTCTAATTTTTAAAAATTTATGTAATTTAAAATTTTCAATTATTTTAATAATATTAAAAAAACAAACATGATTTAACATACGTAAACTATTTAAAAACATTCAAAACATTCGTAGTCACAGCACTCTGCACATTAATCTTTGGATCCAATGACCTTATCAACAATGCTTCACATATCACTCGTTCCCAATAACTATTAAAACTTCTCAACAAAATTCTAAAATCAGACATTCCGATATCATTTTTACAGCCTCTATTGTGTTCACTAATATTGGTCAAACCCTTCAATCGACAATGCTCTAGAACTCGAGTACAGAGATGACGGGAAGTCTCTCCAATGTATGTGGCATTACACCCATTACATGTAAATTGATAAACGAGATCAGAACACAATCCAACCGGAGTTTTTGATTTATTAATAAACATATTGCGTACCTTACACGAATTAGAGACGATCTTATACTCTAAATTTCCTATCAGTTTACCCAACTTCCTCTTATAATTTGTAAAGCCTTCAGAGTACGGCAATACTAACACATATTTAGGCTCAATTTTTTTATATCCATTTTTACAATCACCCAGATCAACACTCAATTCACACCCATCCGACAAATTACATTCAGACTTTCCACAACATGGATCCTTAGGATTTTTAATCAATTTATCAACAGTTTCTTTTATCATTAACAATAAAAATGATTTAGAATATCCATTCTTTATCAACAACTCAACCAATTTATCAACACTTTTTACCGAATTAGCAAAAGTAGAAGATAAAGCCCATGAACGATAAATCAATCCTTTCACCATATTTCTCTTATACTTAAATTCACAAAAGCTTTCTGGAGAAGTATAAAGACCAGTATCAGTTGGTTTTCTATAAATCTCTGTCTCATACTGTTTATCTTTGCGTTGAATTAACAAATCCAAAAACGCAATTGATGACTTTCTCTCCGTTTCACATGTGAATACAATGTTTTTATGTAAACTGTTCATAAACTGCAAAAACGGTTCTACATGTTTCTGGTTTTCAAATATAAGAAAAATATCATCCACATACCTTTTATAAACAAAAGGTTTTTCAAATTGGAAAGAAGCAATTTTCTTTTCCAAACTAGCCAAAAATATTGATGCCATCGTTGGTGCTAAAGGGGAACCCATAGCGACTCCATCTATTTGTTGATACCATTCATCATTGAAAAGAAAATTGACATTTGAAGTAGCAAATTCAAGAAGTTTTCGAAATGCCCTTCTATCCAAAATGTAATGTTCCGAATCATTTTCATTCCACAACGCACAGCATAAGTCAATTGTCTCAACCAGTGGCACATTCGTAAACAAACTACAAACATCAAACGAAACCATAACATCATTCATACTTCGTTTTTGTAGCTTTGCAATACAAGAAACAAACTCAAAGCTATCCTTACATTCAAACTCTGATCGCATTAATGGTTTTAATAATCCATCTAAAAACTTTGCTATTTTATACTGGGCAGTACCAACCATCGACAAAACTGGTCTCATAGGTACACCATCTTTATGGATTTTTGGTAGCCCATATAGTTTAGCTGGCTGTGATCCTATTGGACGAATAGACTTACCTACCTCTTCATCAATAAGCTTCTTCTCAATAAAACCATTTAACATTTTTTGCACAAACTCTTCATCCTTAAGAGGAGGTAATTTTCCATTCTTCCGACCCTTTGGCAATTTCACAAACTGAGGAGAATTTAACAAATCATTCAACTTATTTACATACACATCATGGTCAAGAATGACTATCCCATTTCCTTTGTCAAACTTACAGATATTTATATTTTTTTTAGCTAAGTTTTTTAAAGTCATAAAATCCCTAATATTGTCTGCTATTTGTTATGTGTAATGCCACATACATTGGAGAGACTTCCCGTCATCTCTGTACTCGAGTTCTAGAGCATTGTCGATTGAAGGGTTTGACCAATATTAGTGAACACAATAGAGGCTGTAAAAGTGATATAGAAATGTCTGATTTTAGAATTTTGTTGAGAAGTTTTAATAATTATTGGGAACGCGTGATATGTGAAGCATTGCTGATAAGGTCATTGGATCCAAAGATTAATGTGCAAAGTGCTGTGACTACGAATGTTTTGAATGTTTTAAATAGTTTACGTATGTTAAATCATGTTTGTTTTTTAATATTATTAAAATAATTGAAAATTTTAAATTACATAAATTTTTAAAAATTAGAATATAAGTAAAAAAAATTTTAAATTAATCTAAAATATATTTTTAAAAATATTTATTTATTAAAAAATTAAATTAATAAAAAATAATTTGTTTAAATTAAATGTTAATTCATAATATTTTTAGTTGGTTTTGAGTACCTGAAGATGATAGTTATGCTATCGAAATATATCGTACGAAAGGTTTTTTATTGGCGTTATCGTTTAATAATAATAATAATAATAATAATAATAATAATAATAATAATAATAATAATAATAATAATAATAATAATAATAATAATAATAATAATAATAATAATAATAATAATAATAATAATAATAATAATAATAACCTTGAATATGACAATAATAGAGAATTGTTGAGCTTATACAGCAAGGGAAAAGAGCGCATGTGCAACTTATTAAAAAAATAATCCATAGCAGAATAGTTATTGATTTAATTATAATTTACTGAATCAAATTTATTTTATTTTTTAAAAATTGAAATTCCGTAAAATAAGAATTTTGCTCTAAAAAAATTTAAAAAATGAGATATTAATCTTTCTAAAGAAAATTATTTTTATCATAAGTGATGGATAATTTTTCATCGAGAATCAGTAACGATTGGAATGGTCAAAATCGTTTTGATGAAATGAAAATTATAAATCAAAGCTACCTGGTAACGAGGAAACAGTAAATGTTTAAAGAAATGTAAAAGAATTAACGCTAGAAATTTTCAAGACAAACTTAAGAAAGCCATTGAATAATTGGAATCTGGATAGAATGATTGAATTCTGTAATTGATATAATAATACAATTGCGATTTCAATGTTAACAAAATCAGCCCTAATTTTAATTTTTAAGAGAAATCTACTAATTTAATAAATTTTCATCCCTTCTGTAACACAAATGTGAATTTTTCTAACATTTCCAATTTTTCAAATGAAAATATGGGTTATTTTATAATAATAATAATAATAATAATAATAATAATAATAATAATAATAATAATAATAATAATAATAATAATAAATAAATAATATTAAAATCAATAATATTTATTATTAATATTATTATAAAATAGGAAAATTTCACATAAACAGTGAGTTTTTAACAATTGCCAGTAAAACCTATGAAATAGTAGAAAATGAAGTATAATGTATTGAAAAGAAAACTTAATTTTCATACAATGGAGTAAGATGACAATTTGTTTAATGACAAAATTATTAATAATTTAATAAATAGAAAATAATTGATTAATCGAAAAAGTTTGAATTGAGAAAACGAAATTGCCACTTTATATCCATGCAATGCCAAAAAAAGTTTAGGAAAGGGAAAGTCATTTGAAGATTTAATTTTATTTTTTATGAAACTCAAATTTTCAACTACAACTTTATCAAATGTGACGAATTTTCTGACACTTCTTAAATACAAGCCCAAATTAATTACTGTCGAGTATATTTATAAAAAATATTTTATCTTTTTTCAAAATGAAAATAATCGAAATGATTTCCTTTATCTTCATTTCTATTGAGACTAGAAATCAATATTTTTTTTGGAATATTTATGAATCAATCGTTTTATCATATATTTTATAATTGTCAAAATTTACAATTATAATATTTACCAGAAAAAACAAAATAATCCACTTAAAAGCCAAGACAAAGCTCCAGTCTCTTCTTCAACTCTTGTAACGACCAAATTTTGACACGATGGACAGATCATTTGAATAGGATATTCACGAATTTCTGCATGAGGCTCTAATATTATTTGAGTTGTTCCATAATTATGTCCATTCATTACAGATGATGACATTGGTGTGTGTATTGAATAAGGCGGAGGAGAAGTAACCGACTCTTATGAAATATATGTTTAAAAATTTTAGTACATTTTGAGATTTACCTTTAACAACAGTGTCATAATCAGGTGGGGCTGAAGGTTTCATCAAAAATGACTGTATTAGAATGAGATTTAAATTTTACAAAGATATTTGAACTTTATAATATTTTCTTTTTAATTATATTTACTTTAAAGAAATTTTTTATCAAAAAAATTAAAAAATTCAAATAATTTAAATCAGGGCTTAAATATTTTAATGAACTTTGTATACAATAAATTCTTCATTCAAACAATTTAAAATCTAATTTCTATAGTTGAAATCTAGAAATATATATATATTTATGAATTTAAAATTTTTATTATTTACAAATTAATTTAGAATTTTAATAACGACAATAATTTCAACTAAAAACTACTGATTTTTTTATATTAGTTTTCTTAAACATATAAATAATTAAAATAATTGAAAAACAACAAAGGTTGAATTCTCTCTGAATCGTCTGGATGAGACTAAAGATGTCAGACATGAATAATACTTCCTGGTTAACTACAATATACATGATACAAACAAAGGGCATTGAGAATTAGTTTGAATAAGTGTGTTATCGTAATGATTGCTGGGTACTTATGGGAAGAATTTTAAATGAATGTCAAAGGAATGGCTACAAACCCCAGACAGTACGCGCATAACAATTATTACCACTAGACACCCGTCACAAGGGACTTTGGTACTGTGCACTAATGGGTGGAATGTTAGAAAAATATGAGCTCCTCTACAAGAACTGCTAATGCCCTAACCATCCGCGGGTTCACGGAGTACCGTAGAAGGTTTCTTGTCCTACTCGTTAAGGTCCCCTTCTAACTCTACTTTCAATGACCTTGCAACAAAGTGAATTCATGAAGAGAAATTAATTCAATACATTTATTCATAATTAAGATTAAATTACAATTAAACGATCACAAAGGTGCATTAGGTTTTTTGGTGTACAATTAATTGTAAATAAGATCAAAAATGCCTGTGAATTGCCCCAACAGACGGGTTTCTTTTAGTTTCCTATTTCATGACCTTTCGTGCTTGCCCGGTCGAGGTTTAGAAATCGGTGGTCGCTTCCGAGCCGGCATGTCTGTTACGTGAGATGGCTCTGAAGGAGGTGCCGAGGTAGAGGCCTTTTCCTCCGTTATATCCAGGTTGATTGCTGGAAACAAATCCGTTTCGGCATACGTGGGCTTAGTGGTGAGGTCGGTACAGATCTGAAGTTTAGTTTCCAAGGCCGCTATGGTGCAGGCCTGTTGCCTAATTTTTACTTTGAGAGACCTGGAGAGAGTCAACTCCTCTTCATATAGCTTCTTTGTTTGAGCTATTTGTTGGTGAAGCTTCTTAGCTTCATCCGGCCAAAGGACTCCGCTCGCTAGGACTGACTCATCGCCTCTTCATGGTACTTGGCGACGTCCCTTCTGAATTTCTCGAAGTCGGCTTGGTGATTTTTAACTAAATAGGAAGGATAGGAATTAACTACAATTTGGGTAGACATGTGGAAAGGATATCATTAGAATCAATGATTGTAGGTTAACATGGCAAATTGTTTCCAGGGTTAACGCGTTACGGTGTCATCTAACTTCCATTACTAGACTCTGACATTTTCGTTGTGGTCATCTAACAAATGCTGGGCCAGAACACAAACGGCCTTGTAAATGTTTAAATGAATCGGTAACACACATGCAAATATAACATGCAGATTTAAACTCAAACATATTAAAACACCAATTAACCCTATCAAAATGCGAGGAAGAAAACAATTAAATATAAAATTAAAAACATAAAAATAAATTAAAATAATAACAAAAAGCAACAAGATCCGCACGATATAAATATAAACATAACACGAAAACCTAACAAATTTGACCGAAATTTGATAATTTAACAAAAAATGCGAAATTTCATGAAAATGAAAGAAAAATCAAAGAATTTGAATTAGAAATAATTTAAATAAAAATTTCAAAAGAAAAATTATCAAATAAAATTGCAAAATAATAAAAATTAAGATTAGAATACACTAGAAAATTCCAAGGTCGAATTTTGTTTTACTAAATCAAAAAGAACACGCAAGGTTAGGGCCAAAAAATAGGTATATATACCGATTCATTTTTACACAATTTTAATCATTAAATCAGTTTTTGAAACTTAAAAATTGTTTTTACTCTTTATAAATCTATGTAAGTGAGAGTTTTATTTGAAAGCTCTCTCCACGTCGCATCCTCGCAACCTCGATAGAGCTCTGCTTGGGTGTCGGCGTGGGGAGAGTGATGTTTTTATGATATTTTGTATATGCTTGGATCGGTAATTTTTTATATTATTTTAATAAATTATTTATAATGCCTAAATCGTTTTTTAATTGTCGAAATTTTTCCGGCCCACAGCCAAAGACACATCACAAGTTATTAAAATCAAATATATTATTCGAATTCGTGTAAGTGCGTGGAATATCGCCAATGATTCGTGTCCGTAAAGACTATGGCATGCGGAACGCAGGGGTCGGAACGTCAATATTATTCCATGTAGAAGAAGGGAGGGATAAGGAAGTAGTCTTTTGGCTATCTCCTCGTCTCTCGATTTATTTAAACTCGACCTAAACTATCTTACACACGGCTCAAAATCATCACACGAGTAGTCCAGTGGGCACTCATTAACTATAATATGAACACAATGAGCCTAAGGTCAACCAAGGGAAAGGTAACGGGGAAATATAAAATGAAATCGTTGTTATGAATTAAAAATCCAAGCTATTACTATGAATTTAATATAACCATAATTTGTAAGCTATTAATATGAAGTTGAAGTAATAATAATTAATGACGATTTCCATGAACGTATAATAATTAATAATTTAAGTTAGGGTCATGAACTTAAATAAATCAGATTCGGATAGTCGTTAGGAACATCAATAGGTACATTCTTAGTTAAGATAAAATGTAGTAGCGAATTTTTAAATGAATTCTCGCGCTAACCTCGATAAGGCAATCGTTTTGAACTTTTTTCGTTATAAACTATTAATGCTGCATAGATAGTCGGAGTCATTCGAGTTAACCTAATTTACCATAGCGGTTATAAACTACTGACGAATTCGATACCACTATTGAAATAAACGTAAGTTAAGGCGGGTAATTTAAATGTTCAATGTCCGAGTAAGAGTCAATGTGATCACTTGAGGAAAAACAAAATAGTGTAACCACGAAAGTAAATGTGTTAATCTCAATAAAATCCAAACGGGGGAAAACATAGGTTACGTAACGTAAGACGTGCATTAATTAATTCTTAATTAACGAATTTTTTGGGAAATGAATTAAGTTTAACTTACCGAAACCACGATCTACCAAATACGACCTCCGAATAAAATTGAGAAACCGATAAAATAAGAAATGCGACTCATAAATCAAAAGAGAATTCCACAATAATTTAAATAATTAAATTCCATTAATAAGCTAAACACGGAGAAACTAGTTTTGGTCAAAATCGGCGAGATGATAAGAACTAAATGGATAGAGCTTCATGTTTTCCAGCACGACGAAACTTCATAGCGATGAGCGCTCCTGTACTTCCCGACTGAAGACTCGGCTAGGTTATAAGTGTTAGATACAATAAACTCGGAACAAAACAATCCATCCACCCCGTATTTTCCCGAGTAGTGCCAAACCAAAATTTAATCAATAACAATCTACAATCATTTATTAAAAGAAAGTAATCTCGCTGTTTCACCAAAATCCGGTTCTAACCCAACATACGTCCACTGCGAGTCGGCCCTGAAAGGATAAAAATTCTTAAGCTAATGAGAACCTAATTATCCATTAATACCGGTGATCGTTGTTTTCCTCCGCTCAAATGAACCACCGATCTGAGTTAAATTAGTATTCGAATCGGTCATCCCATAGTGCTCAAATTATTCCTTTGGTCGAAATTCAATAGCCAATAGGGATCCCGCGGCATCACTCAAACTAAACACAAGAACAAATTAAAAATATCTAATCATTACAATAATCTGTCCGAAAATTTGTGTTAAAGAATAATTTACTTCACCACCATCTGTCCTAGAGTTGCATTTCTGAAGGATAAATTAATAGAATACAATTCAAAATCGCTACTTACGGTGGTAACGATTTAGCTGAAATAAATTACATAAAAACCCGAAATTTATGAATACAAGTAATAAGAGAGAATCAGGAATCTGACTAAATACCGCTGCCTACATGCATCAATAATTCGTATTAAGGTCAATCGATAATAAAGTTGTTCGTTTCACACAGCGATTCTGTCAGAAATCTATGAAATCCAGGATAAATATATCGCACACATTAACTATCAACACAACTAATGCCATCAGCAGTGACATTTCCAGCACCCACTCCCTGCTAGCAGGCATGTATATTCTCTCCTCGGGTCTGTAAATAGCATCCCGAGCTATATATTGAATAGTAATAATTCAACTCGACAGTTAGAACCTTAAATAGAAAAGAAAATCGGAATGAACCAACAAGAAAACTCGCTGAACAAGGATATAGTGGCCAGAATCGTAGGCGAAGACATCATGTTAGAAGGACAGCCGTTAAGTAAATTATATTTTTTTTCTTTTCCTCATAACTTTACTATTAATCCGATATAAGCCGTAGGTAAAGACCCTTACAACAGCAACCCAATTATGCCAAGTCCAATAACCATGATAGGATGGAGTAACCCAAGTGTAATGAACATAATCCTTTTAATGAACAGTGATTTTGATTTGTATTTATTCAACTCCCGATATTATAAATTTTATGATTCCTAGTCTTAATCACTTTGTATTAAGTTTATGACTTATTAGGTATTTTGATTAGTTGATTTGAGAAATTCTAATTATATGAATTATTTTATTTTCAATTATTTTGAATTATTTTAGCAAAGGTTTAATTATTTGAATCATTTTAGGAAATTATTAGGTATCTTTAACTCATTTGAATTACTGTGTGAAATTATTTGAATTATTTTATGAAATGTTTAATTATTTGAATCATTTTAAGAAATTATTAGGTATCTTTAACTCATTTGAATTAGTTTGTGAAATTATTTGAATTATTTTATGAAATGTTTAGGAATTTTAATTATTTTGAATCGTTTCATGAAATATTTAGGTATCATGGTTATTTAAAGTAGGAGTATGAAACCTTTAGGTATGATGATCATTTCAAATTATTTTACGAAACCTTTAGATATTTTAATTACTTGGAACTATGTTTTATGAATTTTGGGTATTTTAATTTTGAATTAATTCATGAACGTTTAAGTATTTTAAGTAATTTTTCTTAAATTATGTTTAGGAATTCCGAATTATTTTTATGGAACCTTAGGTGTTTTAATCACTGGTGATTATTTTCCATTGGTACAATTTTTACAATTTCAACCGTAAGGCGTTCAATTTTCCTCCAATTAACGTTACACTACCTTGAACATCCATGATTGGAGGTACTGCTTATTCGTTGAATTACGATGTTCGTTCACTTGACCGAAACCTGGGGGGTGGAGTTTTTCAAATAGATTCCAACCAAATGGACAGTTTTAATTACTAAAATTCAAAAAATTATAGGGAATAACCAAAAATAAGGTTCTTATAGGGAAAACATTCTCAGTAGTAGGCTACGTTTTTTTTCAACCGGTTCGATGAGGAATTAACCCGAATAACGAATTCTACTAGTATTATGTCAACCAAGTCTTTGCATAGCCGGCCTTGGTTGATGAAAGAGATAACAGGATTAACTAAACAACGAAAGGACTAACAAGATAATGACACTTGGAGAAGCTATAATGCCGAGAAATAGGATGTCAATATACTTGACATAAGGCGAGGGAATAGGATAATTACTACTCAAAATTATTTTTTAATTGATTCACCTTAAGTTAATTCTCGTTCAGAAATATCAGGACCCTTTGTCTATGTCCCCACACGCGTTGCGGACCAGTGGTGACGAGTATGGCGGATCAAGTACCCCGAGATGCCCCCACCAAGCGAGCCCCGCTGGACCGCCTCACGATCAGTGGAGAATGAGGCCCCCTCGTTCCCCATGGACGGACGAGCCTATGGCCGGAAACCGGGCCAAGAAATCCGGGATTATGCCCGATACCTCCTCACACGCCTCGAGGACCACCAGAGGCAGGTGGACCTTCACGTGGTCAGGGCCAGACAGTACCTGGCAAACGTAGAAGACGACATTGCGGCCGGTAGGATTGCAGACTCCTACGACTGTATGCCACCACTCCGCTCCAAACCGACCAAGAATACGAAACGGCCGGTATTTGTTTTTCGGGAACACTTGGATGCTCCATAGACCTCAGGAGGACCCCAATAGACTAACTTTGATAATTACACTATACCTGCATGTTAAATAAATGATTTACTGTGACCCAGGATTGTTTTCTTTTTTCTTTTGTATTTTATTATTTTATAGCGTTATTGTTTGTTTAGTGAAACTTAATGATTCAAAACTGTTAGTCAAGAAATTAATTTTCCGGTATTACAGAGATGGAACCCCTGCAAATATTACAGACGGAAGTCGAACGCGCACGGAAAATTAACAAAAATCTTCACGACCAGATTATTCGGCTGACAACGGAAGTGCAACAGACGAAGGCCGTCTGGGTGGAGCCCAGAAAAGCAAAATTACTTTACCAGAGGCTCATCGCTGCCCAAAGGGATGGGCGGATGAAAAGCAACTGAACCAAAGCCTGAGGACTCAGGTGAAGGGGTTAGAAGTGGCACTATCAGGCTGCCAGGAGGGAGCTGCAGTAACTTACTCCCTCGTCTTTGCTCTTGCCAAATTAGCCTATCGACAGGCGGCAACCACTCCAAAAACGACCCCAACACCGAATAGTTATCGTCCAGGACGAAAGGAGAGGGCTAAACGTCGAGCCGCTCGGTTATTGAGTAATGCATGATTGACTTATACACTGTGTTTAGGTTATAAAATATATATCTCCTGTTATTTAAACGATATTTTCAAGGATTTGATAAGTATCAACTCACAGAGGTAGTATGAGGACATGGCACCGCCTGAGAGACGCTTGCGCGAGAATTATGAGTATGAACGATGGTATTAACAATAGAATGGGACCAAAAATCAAAAGCGAGCACAAGTCTTCTATCGACAGCTCGTTGAACCCAGAGATCGTCTGGGCAATTACAGCCTTAGCAATAGCGCTCACTTTTTGCGGAAGATCTACCCACTCGAACACAGTTCCAACGTTGCATAGCAACGGGTGCCGAGTGGCAGCAATGAAAATATTTATATGGCGTTACCAGGGTAACCACAACCTAATTCAAACCAACGTCAACACCCGGTAACCCACCACAAACCATATGGGTGTAAACCTATTCATTGTTTGTTGTTCTCTTACCGATATTCCGGGTGTAGTGGGTTTGTGGGATAGTATGCGATAGGGTGATTCACACTGGACTATAAGATGAATAAAAGTCATGGTGGTAACTGTAGTAACCATCGAAATAACCCAAATTTAAGTAATAATGATAACAATAATCATAGTAATAACATTAATAATAATAATCATAATAATAATAACCCTAAAAAAATAACAATAGTAATAATAATAATATTAATAATAATTTTACCAATAACAATAAGGACGATAATAGTAATAATGATTATTATCATGCTAACAATAATGACCTTAATAATAACCATAATAATTATTTTATAATACTTATCAGTACAATTACAACAATAATAATAATATTAATAACTTTGATTTCTAAAATGATTGGAAATTTTTATTTATACTTGGATTTTTTAAATTGGAAATTGTAAATTTAAGTAGTGATTTTTCTTTATTATTATATTTTTTATTAAATAAATGGTTATGAGTTTTAATCCTTTGTAGTAGTAATTTTGTAGTTTATTTTTTCTTTACTAATTGTAAGTATTGATCACTGATTGATAATATTAGTAGTAACTAATTGGTGGGTTTCTGGGTGTTGATATTTGAGACTATATGGTTGTTACCCAGACAACCTCATACAGATATTTCTTTCGCTTACCACTCGGCACCCGTTGCTAAGCAACGTTGGAACTGTGTTCGAGTGGGTAGATCGTCCGCAAAAAGTGAGCGTTATTGCTAATGCTATAATTGACCGAACGATCTCTGGGTCCAACGAGCTGTCGATAGAAGACCTGTGCTCGCTTTCGATTCTTAGGTCCCATTATTCTCCTATCTCTTTCAAATGTTAACCTATACTCTCATATCATTCATTGTTATGTCCATTCCCATAGTCCTTCTTATCGTCACCCGTGTTGATGATTATTCTTTGGCCTGTACACCTTTTGTTATGTTAAATATTCACACAGTATCTCTCTTACTCTTATCCTTATTATAACTACTATGCTTCCTATCATTATCATTAGCATCATCATTGTTACTATTATATATATTACCTTTATTAATTGTTACGACTATTACCTTTATTATTATTTTTATTACTATAACTACCATTATATTTATTGTTATTACTACTATGATTATTACTACTATTATTATTATCATAATTATTATCATCATTACTACCAATACCATGATTATTATTATTATTATTATTTTTATTATTATTATTATTATTATTATTATTATTATTATTATTATTATTATTATTATTATTATTATTATTATTATTATTATTATTATTATTATTACCATTATCTTTACTATTATCATTATTATTATCAAGTTTTTACTAGGGATCATTCATTATTCCTCCGCTTTATAAAATATTTTTCTTGTATAAAAATTTAGCTGTAATCCATCTGTATTTTTCCGGTTTTCGATAAAGTATATATGTTAATTCGAAAAATTTTTGCAGCGTTCCGCCCTTATTTTACGGTTTTATCCTTATTCTGTAGTTTTCGATAAAGTATTTTCATCGATTCGGAAAATTTGAGCAACGTTCCGTCCTTATTTTACGCGTTCCACTTTTACTTTACTATTTTCAATAAGTATATTAATTACTTCGGAAAATATGAGCAGCGATCCGCCCTTATTTTTTTATTCCAAGAGAATGTAATACTAACAATTGAACAGCATTCCACTTTTACTTTACTATTTTCTATAAGTATTTTGATTGATTCGTAAAATTTGAGCAGCGTTCCGCCCTTATTTTACGGTTTAAAAGAATATTACACTAACAATCGAACGACAATTCGCTTTTGTTTGACTATTTTCTATAAGTATTTTAATCATTTCGGAAAATTTGAGCAGCGTTCCGCCCTTATTTTACAGTTTTTATGATAAATGTTTTAACTATTTCCAAAAATTTGCGCAGCGTTCTGCCCATATTTTCCGTTTCAATCTAACATAATTTATTTAATTCTTATTTAAAACAGTATTTTCATGATTTTGGTCGTTCGGATTAATCTTTTTCCGATGGCTATTCATTGCAGTTTGTTTTGGCTGTGGGCCACAAAATAAAATAAATAAAAAAATTAAATGTTACCATCTAAATTCGATAAAAGTTTCGAGGCATAAATGTATATTCTTCATATAAATTTACAGATTCTCCATATAAATTCTTCATTCCATATCGTAAAATTCCATAATTGTAGGCAATTGAAAAATTATGCAGGAAAGTAATACCACAAATCGACAACAGTAATTAAAAATCAATTTGACCAGATATAGCTAACAGTAAAATGAAATTTTTCTCTCTGCATACAGCCTGTAATTTAGTTGACATTTTGTTGTCAATTTTGTGCTGAAAATTTGTGAAAACAGTATATATACCTACAATTCGACCTCAACCTTGCGTGTTATTTTTATTGCGATTAAACAAATTTGACCTTGAAATTATTTGTGTTATCTAAATTAAATTTTATTAATTTCTTAATTTAAATTGGTAATTTATTTTTAACATTTTTAAATAAATTTATTCAGCTAAAAATATTTTTATTCATTTAATTCATTAATTTTTACTTTTATATAAATGGTCATTTTACGGTCGAATTTTCTTGTTATTATGTTATTTTTTATGTAAATTTCGTGCGGTTCTTGATGCATTTTGTATTAACTTTATTTTACTTTTATGTGTTTGATTTTATATTTATTTATATTCTCTCAGATTTTAAAGTGTTTAGTTGGTGTTGTATATTGTATTTTAAGTTATCTTGGTGCTGGGTTTTCGTGCTATATTACTGATGCATTTAAACAATTCTCAAGGCTATTTGTGTGCTGGCCCAATATAATTACAATAATAGTAATAAAAATACTAATATCATCATCGTTAGTAATAATAATATCAACAAGAATGGTGGTATCAATATTAATGGGAATAATGATAATTAACATTAATCATTCTAAATGTACTGAATTAACAATAATAATAATAATAATAATAATAATAATAATATTAATAATAATAATAATGTTAGGTTAATAATAATAGTAATGATATTAATAATACTCATCAAACTTAAATTGAGCACAATAATAATAATAATAGTAATAATAATATTAATATCAAATAATAGTATTAGACTAATAATAATAATAATAATAATAATAATAATAATAATAAAGATATTAGGTTAATAATAATAATAACAATAATAATCATAATAATAATAGTAATAATAATAACAATAATAACAATAACAATAATAATGGTAAAATAATAATATTAATAACAATAATAGTAATTAAATTG
Source organism: Schmidtea mediterranea (assembly GCA_022537955.1). NCBI lineage: Eukaryota > Metazoa > Platyhelminthes > Tricladida > Dugesiidae > Schmidtea > Schmidtea mediterranea. The sequence goes on along the minus strand of CM039680.1, from coordinate 38,568,212 downwards.
GACGTAATAATAATAAAAAGATTTGTAATAAAAAAAATAACAATATTCATAATAATACTAGTGATCGCTATTTGTAATAATGATTGATGGGAACTTAACAAGATTCATTATAATGACTTCAAAATGTACAACAAATGACAATGGTCATAATAAATAATGATAGTAACAAATTATAATGGTCTCTATCGATATTCCAGGGGATATGAAGGATCAGTATGGAATTAAGAGGGGTTGAGTCTGAATCATTTCTTTACGTTTTAACATATTTTATTGGCATTAAGGTTAAGATGTTTTATCACTTTAATAATCATAATACTAGAAAAAGTAAATGTAAATTAAATGGATCCCTAAACGATTTTTACATGGAGATTTTCTACGAGACCGAAATGGACTAAGATTTCACTTGAACTTTTTATCTTACGTATTGTAATCTACACGTATAACTATTGATCAATTTAGCCTTCGGATTTTCTTAATTTCCTTATAATTTCGAGTCAATGTATTAGTGGTCTTCTTTTATTCTTTTGGTTTCTAATTTGTTTTTCCCTCTCCTAACTAGTCATGTTTGTTTTTCTTTTTATGTTAATTGATTTTAGTCCTTCCTCATGGCCACTCTCAGTCATCATGACGGTCAGGCGATAAAGTTTCCGAGGGAAAACTCTGGGCTGTTCTGAAGTTCTGGAGTTCGATCATGAATAAATTATTTTCGAAGGTAAAATAAATAAATCTTTGAAATTTTGTATAGATTAGCAGTCAAAAATAAAAAAAAATAAAAAAACTAAAAAAAAACTAAATGGTGATTAACAATATTATAATTCAGTTATCAAAATTTAACATAATAAATGACCAAAATATTAGTTAGCATAAAAAAAATATTTTCACATATAAAAATTCAAAATTATTACTTGTTAGGTTTCCACAAAATAATACGTCGGCAACTGCACAATAATAATATAAACTTCAGAAAAATTTTGAGAATAAAAATAGAAAGTTTTGAGAATGTTTTTAAAGAGTTTTGTCAGAGTTTGAGAGTACGTAAAAATAATTAAAATGTACTGAAATTTGTCAGACCAACAGTGCATTATATACCACGATTTATCATGTGTGTGTTTTGAAACGGTAAAACAAGGAATTTTCTAGAATATTCCAAAATTATAAATTTTTTATTCCTTTTGATTTAAAATTAAATTTTTATATTTTTATGTACCAAAATTTGTATTTATTTTATTTTTCTTTACATTTTCTATTTTTGCTAAATTTTTAAGTTTTCCGCTCAAAAACACACATGTGTTATCGTGCTGGTCAAACAAATATGAGCTGAATCAGTTTTTGTCCAACATGATGTTGCGCATTGATCATCTAAATATTCTAAGATGTATGAGGGGAGAGCAAGTCTATTACGACATATGTGGGAAATCGTCGTGATTGTTTCCACATATTACGTTGCGGTAATTTAGACAATCATATATGATTTGCATCAAATAAACTTAGAGCCTTCGTCAATTCGAATGGATTTAAAAGACATCGACATCTTTCTGAAATATTCTGGAAAAGGAGATGTCATCAAACGGGCCGAAGAATTCGAACTCAAGACTCAGCTGTTGTGATCCTATAACTACCTGGATCAAAAGCTCCCCCTACGCCTAGAAGGTCCTGCTTTAGACATTTGGAGACATCAAGCATAAACTACAACAAACAGCTATATTCACTCAACATCCGCTTTGGTAAAAGCCTTTGGTTTAAGCCCGTACGCAGCATACGAAGGTTTCAGGTCAAGGAAATGGAATCCAGGTACTACTATTTCGGTTCTCTAAAACTCTTGGTGGAGCTGACTAGAATCGGTGACATTGAAATTGTTATAGCTTTTGTCGTTGGCCTTCCAGTCGGAGTCTCAAAAGCTTTACAGATCTCCAGAAATGATGGCTTAGAATCATTAATAAAATCATTAAAGCTCGAGTAATGTTGGAAAGTGAGATGCCACGTGAAGCTCAGATTTGTAAAATTGAACCCATGAGTACCATTACCGGTAACGAGAAAAAGAAGAATTCAATATGTTTCTAGTGTGTTAAAAAGGAACATTTCTCAAGACACTGCAGGAGTCCGGAAAACTACAAAAATAAGCTGTAATGGCCGGCAGTTTCTCCAAAAACAATTCGGTGCAAAGAGTAAAAATTATTCAAATAAAAATTCAGAAAAGCCTGGCCAATGCTTTGGTTGATTCAAGCAGTTCTCAATCAATTCTTCAAAAAAATGGTATAGCGGTAACTTTGTTTTAAGCGGCGACTTGGTATGATCAAAAAGATGCAGTAGGAACTCGGTTTAGATTTGAGGATAGAATTTGTTAGATCAGAGAAAAATCTGGTCGATACTCTCACATAAGTACTCACACTTGAATGAAAGCGCGCCCACCGCTCATTGCCGGAGCTTTTATATCTCTAGTAACAAGAATGCACGAGAAGCACCACATGGGCATTAATCGAACCATGTACTTGGCCAGGAAACTCGACCCATTGACAACCTATGAAATTGCGAAGAACATTGTAAACTCTTGCAATATATGTAAAATGTTCGACCCGGCTCCAATAACGTGGGAAAATGGTGCATTGGAAGCAGACGAAGAGTGGTCACGTATCGTCATCAACGTCACTTCTCAGAAAAAGGTCCTGTGGAAGAAATCTTGACAGACAACGGGCCAAGTTTTTGCTCTCTAAATTTCAAAAGCTTTGCTGATCCGTGGATCATGAAGGTAATATATCACTGCACCTATAGACCAAAGGGAAACGATATAGTAGAAAGAAATCGTTAAAACAAATAGTCTCTCAAACAAGCTGCGACCCAATAAAAGCAATTTTTTATTAAAAAATATCTCCACATTCAGGTTTTATTCAGAGAAAACCATAAAGGTGGATGGGGCATCACGGCACATAGCAAAAAAGATGGTTGACAATAAATTTGAATAAACGTCCAGTGAGTGAAGACTAGCCGAGACGACTGCAGAGAAAGCCGCTTTATCTTGATAAGTACGACTTGAATACATCGTACTGTCATAAAGAAAATTATATCGTTTGTTTCTACAAAATTCAAAGTGCATTCAGAATTTGAAAATAACCAGAAATCTATAAAAATAAACACTTATTCATCCAATTATTGATTTTAGACACATCTCTTCACTAATTTTTTCAGAATTGTATATATTTTAGCAGTAATTTTTCCCATTAAACCAGTGATTCCCAAATGGTGTTCCTCGGAACCCTGGGTTTCGATGGAAATTCTTAAGGATTCCGTGGGATTAATAGATCCGACACTAAATATTATCATTTTTATTATACACTGTATAATGAAACAATACTCTCAAGTACCCTTACATGGATATAAATTAACTTCAATAATTAATAACAATTAGCTTTTATGGTTTTGTTATAATCATATAATGCGACTTAAGTAATTCAAAAAATACTATTTCAACATAAAAACTGAATTTATAATGGATAAATGGCTGACAACCTCGAAGAATACAGAAAGCGATCCAAACAAATTAACATCATCTGAGAAGAAACGAAAATACAACGATGATACATTCAATTTGGATTTGTTTGCTCTGTAGATGGAGACAAAAATTTGCAAAATTCATGTCTCTAAGCAAGCTCAAACCACATCATGATACTAATCATCCGGCTTTGGCTGCAAAACCCAAAAGCTACTTTGGACAAAATCTGGAATCAAACCACGCTAAAAGATGAAAAATTTCAGCAAAGTTCCGGAAAAAGCAAATCTTGCTAGCTTAAAGATTGCTAAACTATTATGCAAAAAGAAGAAAGCTCACATTAAAGCTGAAAATGTAATTCTGGCAGTAATTTGTATTGCAGTGAAAGTCATGATTGACGCTGAGTTTAAAACACAAATTAAGAAGATCCCACTGTCTAACAACACAATTTCACGACGTATTCAAGATATGTTAAATAATATCGACGCCCAAACTCAAGAATAGTATGCTGATATCAATGATCCACTTTTATGCCAATGGGATCTCCAGATTGACGAATCAACAGATATCGGTCAAAAATCTCAACTTATTGCCTACATATGTTATGGAGCATCCATAAATGACGTCCACCAAAAATAAGCAATTTTTGATACGCCTTGTCCCTTTCTGTCCCTTTTCACCAGTACACCAACCGGGGGACATCCCTCAAAAATAGATATCTTTTATTTTCAGAAGAAATTTAAATAATTTATAAGCATATTGGCTAAATTTAATTTCAACATTATATGTAGTACACAATGTTGGTTGAAAAATAGAAAACATGCATACATAATTAAAATGATCAAATGGGAAAATAGAGGACATGAAACATGCCACTTACTTACCATAATACTATAAAAAAAAGATAACAGAAAAATTAAAAAAAAATCCATTATGTATAACTTTTAAACGACCAATACTGTTGGGGATGCCCTATGCACTTGAACCCTTTTCACTATTGTCCCCATTTGCTCCTTATGCGAAGATCCCCCTCATGTCATTAATGGATGCTCCCTTACTAGTATTTCAAGAATAAATTTATTTCCAATCTTTCTTTTCCAACTTTTTTAATTATTAGGCTTCCGCCAATTTTTTTCTTTATTTTATGGATCCGTGAGCAAAAAAAGTCTGGGAAAACTGCCTTAGACTGACTCTGAACAATCCTTTTATCGATTTCTGAATACATACAATTATTTAACTTTAAATTTAATATTTCAATTATAAATTATATTTATCAAATATTTTTAAATAAATTAAAATTCACATAACTCATGGAAAGGTGAATGTGAAAAAAGTTACATTTTTTAATAATTAAAAATGCCCATAATCTTTTTTCCTATTCCAAGTAGGTGTATATAAATCAAAACTCATTTAAATTAATTAAAATTTAATAAAACAAATTGAAAATATTATCATTATACATAAATATAATTTTAGAATAGAGCTTTTCAACTTAAAAAAATATTAAAAAAATGTCAATCAATCTTTTAAAAATATTTCCTGCAATATTTCATGCCAGGTTTCACAGTTGGATTTGGTTTCTTTTTCCCATGGAATGATGATGAATACGGCAATACTTTAGTGACTTTCTGGTTGCCTTTCAAGTCGCCCTGAAGTCTATTGGCATCGAAAGACAAACTATTGCTGTCGTGGACATAGGAAATTTCAGAATCATCAAAAGATTCCGAATCATTTTTAAACAATTGATTCAAATATTTTTCCCACAATTCAATACTCTTCCAATTGTCAAGTTGAATAATCGGATCTGAGTTGTCGAAATTGTCATCAAGAAAAGATTTGACAACTTTATGAGCCAACTTCCGGTTTTGTGATTTCAAAATATTCATAGTTTTCTTTATGTTTTTCAGAAATATCGGCGAAGACATTATCATGGAATTCAATTTAGAAATTAAAAAATTAATATTTTCCGTTCTGGAAATTTTCTGTGAATACGATGACGGCAGATTGTCTTCAAAAACATCGAATTTAGAGCATCTGTTATCATCCACTGTTTGACAGCTGACAATATCTGCGACTGCTTTATTAACGTCTTTGATATCCAATTCTGAAACCATCTCTGACCGACAGCTAAATAGAATTTTGGGTTCTGCTTTATGCAGTTGGTCTTTGCGACAAGAGTCTAAAATAAACTTTCTCTGGGACCCTCTAACTATTTCTTGATTGTTACTAATCTCGCCTTCGAGTTTCTTCATAATCGGATTATATGGAATCTCACTCTCGGTCACTTCTATTTTTAACGGCGAATTTCTCATCCCATAAAAACCCACATCATAAATTGATTGCCTCTGAAACAGCCTCAATTCTAAATCAGTATTATCGCCAGTTACATTGATGTGAGACTTTGTCAACATTTCTGATTCAATTTTTGATTCATCTTCATTCAAATATATAACTTGTTCGGATTGATATGGCATAGATTTCTGGTAAGAGGTCAAATGTAAAAGATTTCTTTGTTTTCCATTTGAACAGGGTTCAGATTCCAATAGGACATCAAGCTCGTTTTTTATAGCCAATTCTTTCTCTTGGATCGGTGAAGATTTACGAACTGAATTATTTTTTTTATCTAAATATTTGTTTTCGTGGTTCATTGTTTCATGTAACGAGAGGCCAATATAGTTCAACATGATTTCATTGACAAGTAGTTTTATTTGAGACTTTTTGTACTTTCCAAAATTAGATTTCCTCACTTCTCGATTGATCTTTCTAAGGTGCTTATTTAATTCATATTTCAGCGAGTCCAGATCCTGAAAACAATGAATTTTGTTAGTCTCAAGTTTTGTTTTGAACATCTTCCAACTTTTTAATACATATTTTTGATACCTTCCATTTGTCAATTTACGGGAACCTCGATTATATTTTTGAAGCTTTTTAGTTGTCATAGAACTGGTTTCTATTTTTTGATCAGTATTCGACAGATCATAATTGATATTGATCATACTTTGAAAAGGGCTGCAGTTTGATAAAAGATCATTTATAGACCTGTTTAACTTCATGTTACCTATTGTATTATCGGAAACCTTTACACTTTCATGTGTTTTCTCCAGTTGAATGCTTGATTCCACTTGTATTCCTTTTTCTAAATTTATTGTAAGTTCATCTTTATCATCGATAAGAGCTGAGATTTTATTTATTATTGTTCTATAGCTTTGCCTAATTTGACTTTGTTTAGCCTTACTAATTCTGGAAGAAGAAATGTTAATAAGTACATTTTTGATTATGTCCCCGAAGACATCTAATTGTTCAACTAATTTCATGTTGTGCAAGTGAAATGAAAGGTCATTTGATCTGATTTCCGTGTCGGGATTAAAAGGATAAATCCAAAAGGATTTCACATCATCGAATTCTATTGAAGTTGAAGTTGCTTTAGAGGAGCGTTTACTGAACAGGGCCGAAGAAGATAAGCATTTTGGTCCCATACTTTTTGAAGAAGAAACATCAAGCATGTTAGATGATATTTTGTACATTGAGCTTCCCATAGCAATATTGTGATCTGATAACGATGACTGGTGATTGATCGAAAAATTATTTTCAAAAAATAATAATTATTCTTACATCCAACCGGTGATTAATTGAAACCAAACTTTCTGTTGCCAAATAAAGATTTTCTAAAGCGTAAGTAATATAATTAATATCTCGATATTCGTATATTAATGGGTGTTTAGAAGTTTATTACAAGAATAAGCCGTTTCCCATAAAGGCATTATTTCTTAGAGTTTTGTACAGATAAAGTGACTTACACATTTACAAATGAAATTGAAGCAATTTTTTATGTTCACAATTGATAAAATTTAACAATTTTATTTTTTGTTTGATAATAACTAAAGATATATATGGTCTGTAGAGGTCATGAAGAGTATGGTTGAAATTCTGGATAAAGGTTTTATGGTTAGAGTCATCACTATGGTATGGTAGGTCCACAGATCTGGCGGCGTGATGTTTTTTAGGGCTTAAACATAGAATAAGAAATAAGGAGAGAGAAACTGAAACAAACTTAAGATCAATTTATGTGTAATAGGTGATACTGGGAGCAATGTGCGTGGTTACTGGGTTGATATAAGGATTAGTATAAAATAAAAATGAAGATAGGAAAGTTTTTAGACTAATTTTTATTTTGAGCCAGTATGTCTCCCGAGATTAAGGAAGTTTTTGAAAAATTGTAAATAATTTTAAAAATGTTGATGATATTCAACACAAACTTCGTCCTTTTCAAATTTTTAAAATGACATCTTCTAAAACAAAAGATTCTTAGAACACTGTTTTACAGAAGTAATACAGGAGAGTGTATAATTTACCATCTTTTTATTTGATGGTAAAATTTAAAAAATTATTTGTAAATTATAATTCAAATATTGAAACTTAACAAAAATGTTGAACATAAAAGCCAAAACTTACATTATCAATATTTGAATTTGTAAAGCTTACATTTAGTTAAATTATGTCACGGTTAAGATGGAATATATCATTTCCTAGCACTTAAAAGCAAGTGGGTTACTAAAGACTGATTCAAAATCCAAAACGAAAATATTATAACGAAATTAAATAATAAGCCAAATTTGACAGAATGTATAAAACATTGCTCAGTTAGAAAGTTATGAAAATTATTGAAATGAGATTTTGTGACAAATTTGTCTGCACTTCGAGCAAGTGGGCTAAGTGGGCCACGTTTTTACAACTATGACATCCATTTGTATATTTTGAATGCTCTCTATACAAATCCCACATCAAATCTACAGCAAATAGAGTCATGTTTATTTTCCTGAGAGTGTGAATTTTCATATAAAAACAGAGTACAAGTAACATTTTTAAAATGAAATTGATATTAAATTTTTTAAATTGTTAAGATTTCAAATAAATTTTAATAATAAAAAACTGACCTTTTTTAGTTAGGTTTGCCGTATAGTTATAATGCCTTATAGAAGGATATTTGTTCATCTTTTCATTTTCGGTTCTGCATCTCAATAAATCAATATTTTCTTTAGATTCTTGTTCTAAAATTTTAAGAAATAATAAACTAATAATAATAATAAAATTTTTGAATCAATAAAACATCTGATTCATAGTCAAACAATAAAAAAAATCTTTGTCATTGCAAAATGAAAAGCAATCAGAGCTGAAAACTAGTAAAAGTTATTTAAAAATAATAATAATAATAATAATAATAATAATAATAATAATAATAATAATAATAATAATAATAATAATAATAATAATAATAATAATAATAATAATAATAATAATAATAATAATAAAGTGAAAGGAGGTTTCAAGATAAAGATTCGCTTTTTTCTTGCCTTAAATCCAAACTTTGCAAACTTACTTGATGTCCAGTGCATCAGGATAAGTGTATAACAGTGTTAACTTGGCACTGTTTTTACACTTGCCTGGCGCGAAGAGAAATCTGAGCGCCTCCCGCATAGTACTGATAAGAGCAATTAGCTCGAAACTAGTGTACTATTGGGAAATGTGCTGGATATCACATAATGTGTCGTATATTCTTTGATTAAAATCAGACATAGTGATTAATAATATTAATAATAAACATATAAAACGCTACATATCAAACTAAATGGATTTAAATTGCCTTTCTGAACCCTTAATTACCCGCGTGGTGTATTTTGTAAACCAAAAATAAATTAATTAAAAAAATTAATTAAACGTATAATGTACATAAAGTATATATAAATATACATAACTTATTAATTAATTAATATTAATTGATTTTAAATTAATCTATTTTTGGTGTATGGAATTTACCACGCAAGTACTTACGTTATGAAAATAAGCATGAGTACGTAAGGGTCAAACAAACTGATTCATTAATTTTTAAAAAATATGTTCTGATAAATTAAAAAATTCTGTAAAACTCAAATTTTAAAAATTTAAATTATAAAATTTATAAAAATCGAAATTTAAACAAAATTTTAAAATATTTTTTTAAAAGTATTTTTTGCATTCATTTTATATTTATTTTCATCATTGTGAGGATATTTAAGCATAATTATCAACGGTCATAAAATTAAGTTTTCAAATGATTAAAATTAAAAATAAAATTTAAATTAACTTTTGATAAATTAGATTAAAATATTTAAAATATCTGATTATAAGTTATTATATTAATTATTAAATATTAATTATTAAAATGTAACATAAAATAAAATTTAAATAATAATTATTATTTAATCATTATTGTTTTTACTGATTTTTTTTATTTTTGAAATTATTTCATTATTTAATTTATCATTATAGAAAAATAATAAAAATCATTGTTAATAAATTATCATATAAAAACATTTTACTATCCAGTTTAAACAAAACTTTGCTTTAAATACATTAAAAAATCTTTCTTGCTATTATATTTTAAGATATTCAAAATTATATTTTGGGTTAAGTAATAAATTAAAAAGTTTTATTTTTTTATTTAAATAATTTCCATCAATTTGTCACTATCAAACGACTTATTATGGAAAGCGAAGATCAGAAATGTTACAGGCCTAATGCTTTCATAATTATGGAAGGAGTCCTTTAAATTTAAATAGTTTTTTATCTAAGCATTTGCTGTTAATAACAATACAAAATAAATCTCAAATTACTTTCTCTGGAATAACATGTAGCGCAATCTTTTGTTGGAAAATTATGACATCTTTGATATCTTACGTCACTATTGGCATCTCTTTTGATTGATCTAAACTGAACCGCATTTATATATTATTTGTATTTAAAAGATCATTATATAAAATTAACATAATCTTTATATATAACATTTATCGTGTGTTACAGATCAAAGAATTAGAAAGGATTATCCATTTGATAGAATCCAAGTTTTGATCGTAATTTTATTGTTTAAAAATGTAAATACGGTCAAAATATATGAATGTTTCAGCTAGAATGGGCTATTTTAGAGTAAAATATCATTTCTAGAAATATTTCAAACAGTATAAAAGGCAATAGAAAATAAAGTGTCCCAAGTGAAAGATGTTTCAAACTTCAAAAGTTCCAGCAAAATTGCACAACGTCAATTCATATAAGCAAATTCTATCAGTTTCATCGCATAACAAATTAATTTTGTGAAGTTAGAAATAAAAAATCAATCTGAAAAGAAATTTTTGATCAATATTATTTTCCCGGTAATTTTAAATTTTTTGATATTATTATAATAAAACATATAAGTAAAATATCCTGTTATATGAAAAAAAGTTAAACAAAAAATAGAAGCTAAATATATTATTTCAGATTGGTTTGTATCCGAAAAGGATTTCAAAGTCAAGTTTCATGAAATCTGGATTACAAGTCCGTTATATTAGGGTCAGACTCAGAGCCTTAAAGTAGAACAACCACAAATAAATGAAATAAATTACTAATGATAGGAACATTACATTAAGATGTATAATTAACATATTTTATTATTTCATGATTAATTTAAGCATATTGAAATAAAGTTTTTTGAAAATTGTAATTACTAGAGACTTTTGAATTTAATAAACTTTTAATTATTATTTTATTATATTAATCTGCGCCGGTCGAACGGTCAGGCGATCCAGACAACAAATTATTTTCTATGTTCTGTTCTAGGATGCTAAATAATCTTATTAACCATTAATATATATGAAAAAGATAAAAAATAAAATTAATAAATACAGTTATTTCTTAACTTCAAAAAGCTTAAGATAATAATTATTTAATACGGATGGCCTAAAATAGTAAAATTGAATATAGCCGCACATTTTATAGAAAGGGACGATTAATTTCGAAAAAACTTAATATTAAAGAGATTAAAATTATATTTTGAATACAACTAATTAGTTGAAATCTTTGTCATTTTCAGGTATATATTTTTGACTGTCCTATCCATTGTCTGTACTGGTTGAAGAAGAAATTGTATAAGTTGGTTTTGAGGGATCCTCACTCTCCAAATAAAGAACTGCATGTATTGCTGGATGTAAATTTAAAATTGGAATGGAACCTACGTTGCATTCAAGGTGTTACTGAAATACTTTTATCACAAAAAGTATAGTTCCCACAGATATAACAGAAGTTATTTGGATTATTCAAGTAGTTTATGCTAGCATTATATAAGATTCTAAAACAGAAAAAAATATATATAATATTTTCAAAACAATAAACGACAGTAATATATAATTTAAAAAAATATGACACATTTACCACTGTTTGAATTATGAATAAAATACGGAAACCAAAATTAAAAACCATTAGGTTTAAAATAACATTTTTACACGATGTACATAATGTCTTTTGCTGTTAGGTAGTCTTAACTATGCTTATCCCAAATACACAACGAAATTCTGCTGATATTGCTTCGAAATACCCTTTTTACTAATTTTCGGATATCGTTTTACTTATTAGACTGGACGTTATGGACAAATTTAATATCATTTTTGGAAAAATCAAAAACTTAAATTTAGTTGATTAGTGTAATTAAAAAAGTGAAGTAGAAAGAAAGTAGCTTAGATTAAATAAAAACGAAAAAAATTATCCTGAAAGATATTTTGAAAGCTCTGTGACGTTAGATTGTAATTGTAACGATAAATCGAAAGTTTAAGATTAATTAATAATTTCACCAAATTTTGATTGACAGTTGACCACAGTAATCTCTTTTGATATAACAATTAGGCCAGCAGAAAAAGACAATTGAGAAAATTTTTGATTATTTTTACGAACGAAATTATGTTGAGAGAATTTATATTTAAATAAATATTTCCTACGACAAATTTGGAAAGATTTAGGTACATTTAATATTTCATGTAAAATAAGATGTAATAATTAAAAGATTTTATAATCGGATATTATCCCAACAGATTCATTTAGAAAACAAATGACTAAATGTAAATAATATCTATAATCATTAAAATCGTGCAAAAAGACGTCTGGTGTTTTTTTCCATATACCTAAGAACCTCCCAAATTAATTCTTACTCATCTCAATATCTAGTGTAGACGACAAGCGAGATTAGTGGCCATCATTCCCTTGTGGGATATTTTGTAGTTGATACGCATATCAGTTACGTTACCAGGATTTCAGCTTGAGGGGAGGGGAAATTCCCCTACAATTCTCATAGCAAAACCAAAATAAAGATTTTATTAAAATATTTCATCCTTAATTTAAATTTAATAATCTATAATTTGTTTTAGGAAGGGCAAATGCTTCCAATACCCCACGAGCTACGTCCCTGGATCAGATAACATAACTTGTTAAAATAACAATTATAGAGGATTATAACAACAATTGCTGTGTTGACTTTTACTAAATAAGAACACGCGTAAAACATGAATAAATAATTAAAACATTTTAAAGTTATTTAAATAAATGTTTATCATATTATTATTGTTTTTAGTTGGAGACTCCAACTTAGCATAATTTTCATTCGTAACAATAAATAAAAATATAAATATGTATTAAATAAATAGTTAAACTTACTTTCTTTTTCCTCAGCCAATCTACGAAAAACTTTCTAAACTATTTAACATTAAAAAACGGAAACAAATATCAAGCATCAGTGTTTTTCTAATTTCCAATATTTTGCGAGACGTGACAAAGTTTTAAATTTAAATTGGTATTATTTATAATTATAATTATAACTGTTATTAGAAAAATCAAACATGTTAATTTAAGCATTAAAAGTAAATTGGTTATCTATTCAGTGATGAAGTTGAACAAGGGCATCATATCTATACTTTTTCGTTTGTCAGAACGCGTACAAACAGATATCCTATATTTTTATATTAGATTCCATTTATTTTTATAAGTATAATTAATATAAATCAAATATCACATTATACTTTACTATTCTAACTGCATTGTTTTAAAACACGTGTAATGCCCGATAAGAAGTGAGACTATTATAAAAAGCGAATGTGAATTTTAAAATAGTGATAATATTTGTATTATTAAATATATTTACAATATTGATTGTTTGAATATTCTATAATTGTTATAAACTATATTTTTGAATTTAATGAATGCAAATGAAAATGTTACTGGTGAACACGCAGACATTACAGCTAACAAGATCATGACAAAACTAGAAAATTGTGGAATCACTACCAAAGAAAATTCAAGAATCAATCTGCCCAGTAATAAAATAGCTTTCTGGAAAAAAAAGATTCAAATGAATGTTTATTATCCATTGAAGAATTTGTAACAATTCTCTTAACTTAGGAGCAGTTTTCGATTTATTATTACATAGGGATGCGAAAGAGTTATGGCGCGTTTTAAGGAAACACAGAAGACTCAGGGATCAAATGAAGATGTAAAAAGTTGGTTTATTTTGAAGTATGTCAAATGTAAGTTTCTTGCAAACTATCGATGATTTGAGTCATATTAATAGAGATCTAACGAAAGGTTTGATAATTTTGTGGCCAGAATAAGCAAACTATAAGGAAGCAATAATTCCATCTAAATTATGTATTTCACCATCTCGAAATATTTTTTATAATCGTTAATATGCATATAGAAATAACTTTTCTTTAATCAAGTTCATTTAACGATTTTCTATAATAAGTATAAATAATTTTGACAATAAAATTTTTACATTCATTTGTTTATTATTCACATTAAATATAAATAAAACTTATTACTCTATCTATTTAATTATTTCCTCACTATTATTAATCATATATTATGCTGTTGAAAAACTTTGTCATGAAATGCATGCCCACGTATACAAAGAAAAACACTGAGTAAAATATCACAAAATTTACATTGCTTTTATTATGGCTTTGTTTTTTGAAATTCTAATATGTAAAATATAAATTAAATATAACGAGAAAGTTAAAATTCATGTAATCTAAAATTATTTCCAATAATTGTTTTATAAGAATATCAATCACAGTTTTTCATTTTTTAAAGATTTTTAAATACAAAATAAAGGAATACTTCGCAAAGTACGGTTAATCAGTTCCACCAACTAGCCGCATTATATGAAATCGTATTAATCGAGGACCTAACTACATATAAAAACGATAATTGGGTCCAAACAAAATATGTTTTTCCTGTTTGGCAATAATTAAAACGATTGCAAATGTATGTATACATTTGACCGTTTTGTTGGGCTCAGAGCCAAAATTAAAACAAAAATTACAAAACCAATTTAAACAAAAAGGTGAAAATTGTATAAGCTAGAACAAAATGATTAATGTAGTTTGGAAATTGTCAATATGGCTGTCGTTATATAAGCACGCACCGCAAGAAGAGACCAAAAATAAAATAAAACATATTAATTAAAACAAATTAAAAATATAACAAAAATTAAATAAAACAAATAATTAATTAAAATTCGGAAAAATGCCTACAGATGCAAAAAGAAACATACGAAAAATAAAATAAACTGCCAAAACCTTGCAAAATAAGGTTTAGAAAAAACACAGGCAAAATATTGGGGTTTAAAAATAATATTTTAAGAAAACAATAATAAAAATAAAATCCAACAATAAAATATTAATATATCAAAAAATAAAGAAAAATATATAAAAAATTACAAAAATATTTTGAAATTAATAAAATAATTAAAAAACCTTAAAAATCGCGAAAAATCGCCCATTGGTCGCACACAGGCACAAAAATACTATATATACGGCAGTCATTTTCATAATTTCAGACAGAATTTTAACAGACTTACAGACTTACAGAATTTTTAGACATTCTTAGATAAACCGTGAATCACTTGTAGTCAAAAATTTTATGCCAATTTATGCCAATTTTTCAAATCTGGTTGCATGATTGTGGATTGTAAGTACTGTTATTTTTTGTATAAATATATATTTCGAAGTCTTGTTACTTTGATTTTATTCTGGATGGTCGTGGAATCTTTTGGTGCCACTGACAAATCCCCCTAAAATCTTATTTATAATACGTATTTCAATAGCATTATATGGGACGGACCGTGTGCCGGCTGGGGATTAAGTTCCCTAGTTGAGCTCGTGGGTCATGCCTCATTGGAGCCTCGGCAGTCCGCAGTCGGGTCTGGCAATATGCACAGGACCGCTACGCAGGGCGCTGTTGTACAACTCGAAGCGGCTGCTGAAAAGTGGCCGGAGCGAGTAGAAAATAAAATTCGGGAAGTGCGACTTTAGTTAAGCGAGAATAAAGTTTTGTAGGGAAAAATTAAGACATCGTCAGGAAATTAATTGGAAAATCGAGTAGGAAAGGATAGGATAGTGTAGGAATGTAAATTTGAAAGTAGTTTTCCAATAGTTGAATGATACAATCTGACAGAAGAGAGAAATGTACCGGGAGTTAAAGAATTATTAATCAAATTTTAAAATAGGGAAAGATAAAGGTAAATTAGGAAAAATGTAGTCGATTCCGTGATTAAACAAATGAAATAGGAAATTTACCAAAAAATAAGGGAGGAACGCTGCCCAAATTTTTGAAAGATACATTTATAAATAATGGGTAAAGACGACAAATAAGCATGGAAATTGTAGGAATAGACGAGTAAGGACCAGGATATAGAAAAAGAAAGACGTAAGACCTTCCATCGGCAGTCCAGAACCCGAAAGAGAAAATATCGTGAGGAGTAGTTCTAGAAATGGAGCTCACCTGCTCATGAATTTTCAACCTCTATGTACAGTACCAACATGGCAATCACCATGGGTACATAGATGGGACAGAATAATAATCTTGCTGGCGTTTAGGGGTTAGATGCACAAAAAACCCTAGAAAAAATAAATAAAAACCAACCCTATTCGCCAACATGATTTTGGGGGCTCAGCCGGGATGAAATCAATGTCAATTGGAAAGATGCAAACCCAGGGAAGTTTAAAAATAACAGAGAGTTTTATCAATGCACCCTCAGTCGAGATTTGAAGTCATTTCATTGAAAAGATTAAAGCGAGAGTAACAGGAATGCGTCTATAATAATAATCAATAGTCTGTAAATTCGTGTGCTGATTTTTAAATTGTCTACTATAATTTACATTATGACAGAATGCTCATAAGCCTAATTTGTTAAATTTTAATAATAATTTAGAAGGAATTTAGTTTAAAATAATACTAATATTTATTAATAATAATAACAATAATAATAATAGTAGTAGTAATAATTGTAATAATGGTAATGGTAATTGTAATAATAATAATAATAATAATAATAATAATAATAATAATAATAATAATAATAATAATAATAATAATAATAATAATAATAATAATAATAATAATAATAATTATAATAGTAATGATGGTAATAATAGTGATAATAATCATAGTGATAGGGATAGTAATAATGGTAATAATAACTGTATTAAAAATTATTTTTGAGCTTTTGTTGTATGATAAAATTATTACATTGCACGCAAATGTTTATAAATTATAAAAGCATGGATAGGTAAACTGAATGATTGATGAAAATTAGGAATGATGAGGTAGAAGCATGGTATGATGAATATATACAAAATAGGATGATTGAATGGTATGGAGTTTGATGAAGTAAAAATATGGAGTGAGAATGTGGAATGATTGGGTTTAAACAAAAATTAAAATAACAGACAAAAATATATAAAAAGACAACCATAACAATACGAATTAAACTGATGTGAAAATAATAGCAATAAAAACGATAAACAGATGAAAATAGTTATTAGCAGTAAATTGATGACGGAATAGAAAGACCGCGAAAAATATCACAGAAAAATGAATTTCAACAACAGTAAAATAGAAATATCAAAATGAAATGAAAGAGAATGAATAGAGTCAATGATGATATGTGAAAAATAAGATACAACGAATAACTTTATAACCCGAAAGTTGAATAACGAAAAAATACAAAATGAATAAATATCGAAACAATGAATAATATCATCGATAGATAAATGGCGATAATAGAAAACAAAAAATCGAAAAATAAAAGGGGTAAAACCACTAATTATACCAAAAGAAAAAATACAGAGATAACGAATAACAGTTGAATGAGAAAATTAACGTCCTTTAAGACATACAATTGTAAACTACAACCCAAAAACAGTAATTAATCGCAGTATGAAAGACATATATGAGTAAAAAGGAATAAAACATCAATGAAGGACAAATAAAAATTGGAGCGAATAAAATCAAACACAGTAAAGAGAAAGAATTTAAGAGCGCAAAACAGTTGAATGAATGCAGAGACAATGTCAATAAATTGAAAGTTACGCGGAACTAGCAAATGGAAGATCAAAGCCATAGAAACAATTAGAAACATCATGGATAAATTGTAACGTTGGAATAACAGAAAATAGTCGAAAAAAAAAATCTAAACAACGAATGATACCCGATACACACAATAAGGATGATAATGTTCGGTATTCAAACTGATATTGTTAAAATATATAACGAACAGCATAAAAGTCAAAAGTAAATAGTGAATGTACAAAGTAAAATGATAAAATAAATACAAACAATAAAAGTGTCAATGAGGGAATATAAAGATTATAAAAACAAAAACAATAAAATGAAAGGTAATGGGGGTGAATTGCGACAAAATATCGAAAGTCAAAGTGTTTAAACAATAAACACAAATAACATTGAATAATTGAGGAACGAGAACAGTGAATAACATAACAAACGCATATAGAAAATAAAGAATGTCAACACATTTATATAATGAGATTGAATCAGAAGGAACAGGAATATCGACAAACGAAATAAAAAGGGAATGAATAAAAATCGTTGAATTATATACAAAATAATAAATATCGTGAAAGTAAATAGGAAAACAACTAATAATGGCAAATGTAAATAAAACTGATGCTTGAAAATAGCGAAAAGCACCAACATTGACTTTGAAAATAATCGGCAAAATTTGAATAACAGTAGGGTAAATTAACATTCAGTGATAGTAGAGAACAACAAAATTACAAAATAAAATAGATATACATCAAGGAGGGAGCATTTAAATGAAACTAATAAGATAAAGAATAACACCAAAATGGTAAAAATGTGTCGAAGGAGGTTGACCAATGCAGAGGCTAAAAAGCAATACCAGTAATAGACCAAAAATTAATAAATTAATAAGTAAATTAATTAAATAATATCGAAAAGGGTGAAATAGGAATACTAACCATAATTAATAGCAAGTTTGAGAAATTGAACGGAGAATAACATATTTGAATGTTATAATAACGGATAATTAATAATATAAAAAAAAAAAATCATAAATTGAAATCGGAAAATATTGAAAAGAGGAGGTATGTGAAAAGACAATCAGTGAGAACTTAGACCAAATATCAAAGGTACAGAGAAATAGTAAATAAAACCGACCTAAATAAGTAATATCACGCGATAGAACAACAAGTCAAACAAATAATAGGCGCGGTTAAAGATAAGATTCATAAAGGAGTAGAATACACACACTAATGTTGTATTGGTCAAATAAAGTGAGAATATAAGTGGTTATGCTCCCCTGTGGTCACTTCAGTACTGTCGACAATGTGCCGAGACAATGAAAGCTTGTGTACTTTGTAAAAATAACATTGACGAAAAGTAGTCGAGTATTACGATTAAATGAAGTTGAATTAATAAAAGTCTAGCAGTTGACCCTTCCTGCGCCTAAATCTCTATATATAAAATATGAATATTTATATGTAAAAATAGAAAAGTGATGAATGGAGAAATTTTAAAAAAAATGAAGGTGTCCCGATCATCCAGAATAAAGTTCAAAAAAGGGTTAAAATACTTTTGAGCTACCCTCGGGTAGTCCGTCGGAAGCCAAATCGGGAGAGGATAACCGATCACCCAGAGAAGAAGTATAGGACGACCTTCCGGAGAGGTTTGCCAAGTTGAAAAGCTACTGCGGTAAGGCTGATCACGTTACCATTGCAGTGGTGGATCAACAAAGCCGTTTTGTATTTTAAATCTGGGGGGTAGGCGAAGAACTCTTGAAGAGGCAGAATGAGAAGCGCGCGTGTGAGAAATAAACAAAAGAATAAATAAAGAAAATGGAAAAAAATACCAACGAAGAAATAATAAACGAGCCCAAGTAAGGAATAAATAAAAATATGAAAACAAAAATGATCAAGAAGCAGGCAGAAAGATGTATTAACAAACCAAGGATTATTAATCAGTAGTGAGGAAACAAAGCTTAATCGTAATAATGGCCAAGTTGCAACTCGGAGACAGGTATTAACGGAACCTGATCTCATATAAGGGACATGTATTAACGGAACATGAACCCCGTGAGATGTGTATTAACGGAACACAGTCTCAACTCGGAGACAGGTATTAACGGAACCTGATCTCATATAAGGGACATGTATTAACGGAACATGAACCCCATGAGATGTGTATTAACGGAACACAGTCTCAACTCGGAGACAGGTATTAACGGAACCTGATCTCATATAAAGGACATGTATTAACGGAACATGAACCCCATGAGATGTGTATTAACGGAACACAGTCTCAACTCGGAGACAGGTATTAACGGAACCTGATCTCATATAAAGGACATGTATTAACGGAACATGAACCCCATGAGATGTGTATTAACGGAACACAGTCTCAACTCGGAGACAGGTATTAACGGAACCTGATCTCATATAAAGGACATGTATTAACGGAACATGAACCCCATGAGATGTGTATTAACGGAACACAGTCTCAACTTGGAGACAGGTATTAACGGAACCTGATCTCATATAAGAGAAATGTATTAGCGAGACATGATCTCAAGGCGGAATTAAGGGGACAGGTATTAACGGAACCTGATCTCGAATTAAATGTAAGAGATACGGTATTACTGAAACCTATCTCACATTGTCGGATATAAGGGACAGGTATTAACGGAACCTGATCTCATTTGTTGAATATAAAAGACATTTACTAACGAGACATGATCTCAATCGGAAATTAAGGAGATGCATAGTAATAGAACACAGTCTCAACTCGGATTAAAAAGGATGTGCATTAACGGAGCATAATCTCAACTGGAATTAGAAAAGACATGTGACAAAGAGACATGGTCCACGACTATAATAGAAAATGTAAATTGTGAATGAGGAAAAAGAAATAACGAGAAACCAGTCAAGGAAACAGAATGAATCAATAAAATAAATGATGAAAAAATATCCGTGCACGGAGAAGGGAATATATTGTATAAAAGCGATAGCAGTTAACGACATTAAAAACAAAAGATTAAGAAAACGGAAAACAATGTAACCGATGATAACGATTGATGAGAAATAACGAAAATAGGGAAAGTGGATTAAGAAAACGAAAGGATAAACAAAAAGACGAAACTAAAAACCAGATGAGGTTAAAACAAAGTGAGATAGATAGAACGATGAAAGATAAATGAGAAAGGGAGAAAATAAAAATTATTTAAGGATAAATAAAAGGGGAATGCGAAATGCAAAATGAAAATAAAAATACGAGGGGTAATAGAACTTGGGAAACGGCGTGGTCGAACGAATTGTTAAAAATAAATACTTATTACGACTATATAGATAATTGTTACTACTCACATAGATAATTAAAAATTGACGCAAAACAAAATCAAAGAGATAAAGAATACTGGTGGGAATTATAATAAAAAATGTGACGAAGCCTGAGGAATATGAATTATTATAAGTACGAGTGATATAACCGAGATAATTGGGAGAAACAGACAATATGGGAATCCTGAGAAACGAGGATAAGTTAACATTGATAAAAAGACAAATGAGTAAAGAAAATCTAGAGGAAATAAAGATGTTTAAACGCAATTATAAAATAAATACCGTTGGTTGGAATTAAAAGTTAATAACGCAAGGAAAACGAACAGTAAAATGCTATGTTATGTAATCATTGTAATGTACGATTCATAGATGTTTAATAAACAGTGGAGAGGTGATATTTTTCTATTCAGGTAAATCAATCAACAAGACAACAATTCAGTAACGACAAAAACCAAGCCAACAAATCAGAATCGATAGCAACCAAGTCAATAATCCAGTATCAATAGTAACAAAGAGATTAACCCCGTAGCGACAACAAACAAGCCAACAATCCAGTATCGATAACAAGCAAGTCAATAATCCGGTAACAACAACAATCAAGCCAATCAAGAAATAAAGCAGCAAGACGAGATTCGTAAACGACGATGAATAACGAGAATTCTGAGAAATATTGTGATTACTACCAAAGACCAGGTCACAGATCTAGTAAATATCATGCGCAAATAGAATGTTGGAATTGTGGAAAATTAGGACATACCGCAACAAGATGTAGAATACCAAAAATAAGTTTCCAATGTTGGCAAGAGAATCACCTCCCAGCTGCATATCGAACAAGAAGAAATCATGATCAAAATAACAACATCGAAACGCCAGAAAGCAAGTCAACCGAGATGCAGAATGAGATAAACATCCCTACAAGAATGTGTAGCTATTTGCCCGATAACCAACCACACACGGAAATCAATCAACAATCAGAAATAAATGTACAGCAAGACTGGAACACGTTGAAGATCACCGAAGCATTAGAGGCAGAAAAACGGTATAGTGAGATGGGAACATTTCAAGCATATATAGAAGAGGAACGTTGGAGAAGAAGGAAAGAGGAGTTGTTGAAAGCTGACATAATAAAATTAACGACCAATGATAACCAAGTAAAAAAGATTAACGAAATGTGGGAAAAACGAATAAATGGGGTACTAAGAATCAATATGATGCGAGCAATTACAAAAAAGGAACCAAGCGTACAAAGAATTCCACAAATAAGGATTGAAAGCGAGATAATCGAAAGAATGGAAAACGTGAATTTGAATAATGAGGATCACAATGAACCGGCAATGGGAAGTGATGTAAATAGAAATATCGAAACAAGAAATCAATTCGGAAATACAATGTTTCAAAAGAACTGTAAATCACTAATAAACGAGGAAACTGAAAAAAAAGCGAACACCAATGAAGATTATACAAAACGAATGAACGAAACTACTGAAATCAGAAGAATAAACCAAACCAGGAAGGACAGAAGGAATGAAGGAAAATTCAATCAAGGATATAAAACTTATGATAACGCTATCAGATACTATAATAAATGCCGACGACAAGGTCACAATGAAAGAGAATGTTATAGAAAGAAGATAAGTCCGACTTATGAAAGAAATCGATACACGAAAAATCAACACTATCGCGCTAAGTTATGTTATGAATGCAGTGAAGTAGGACATTTAGCAAACAGCTGCCCAAATATAAAAGATAAATTGGGAAACCAACTCCAGAGAAATAAGGGAGAACAGAGCAATCAAATGTATGTAAAGAGAGGAATGTATCAGTCAGACATAAGGAAGTATCAACCAACGGTAACAACAAGGCAACAATATACGAATAAAGAAGAGAAAAAGAACGAACCAAACAAACAACTAGATATAAACTCATACCCAGTATTGAAAAGACAATGTATCGAACAAATTAGAATAATAAGGGAATTGATTGTAAAAGTAACTAAACAGGATTAAAAAATTATAATGTGTAAGCAAGTAGCAGAAAACAAATCAAGAGAGAGTGAAACACTAATGACAACAGTACTCAGACTAAAAGAAGAGGTAATGTTAGCAGAATTAAAAATAAACGAAATGAAGGAAGAGCAAGATAAATATGAGATATTGATTAGATGTACAAAATTGGTAGAGCTGAAGAAGATTAAAAGTAATATAGAGAATAAAATGGAGATAAACAGCGAAGTGTAGACGAAAAAGTCAAAAAAGATATGTATATAATTAAAAGTAGTATCGATGTATATGTAGAATTTGATGTATAAGTGGATAAAATAAAAGTAGCAAAACAAAAATAGGTGTATATTTAGACATTAATGTAAATATTACTAAGAATCAATAAATATGTAGTTAAAAAAAATAAAAAAATTGAAGAAGCAGTTTTAACCGGAGATAGAATGTTAAAAACATAAAATTTTGATAAGAAAAATCAATGTCGAGGACGACATTTTTGCGAAGACCGAGGAAGATACGCCTAACGATGAAGAAAATGACAATCAACAATAAAACAACGACGAAAAGGAAACAACGAAAAGAAAGGAATCGGCAAGGAAAAGAAAGCTAACTGATGTAACAACAATAAAAACAATAAAAACAACAAAAACGAAAACACAAAGACGAAATATGGAAAACGCACTGTGCCTACCGTAAATAGAAATAAATTTGAAAAATATTATTAGGGCGTTACCAATGATACCATCAACTTGGAGATTAACCTTAGCTCAACAGCGAGTAACAATCAATAAGAGAAAGAGAAAGTATACGAATAAATATAGCAAATGAATATAACGAATATCAACGGTTAGACAATAAATTAAATATGCATAGCAAGAATTGAACGAGATGAATAACCTATCGTAATATGGAAGCGATTATGTATGAGAGAAATGTCACCAAAAACAAAGTATTATAATATCATTTCTGCGAACTCAAAAAAGGATCATCGAAATAAAACAAATAACCTAACTTCAAAAACAAAATATTCCGTATGTGACGAACGGGATGATGATAAAAATGCAATAACAAGATAACTAATCGTAGAAAACAGAAAATACTCAACTCAAAGACAAAAAGTGAAACAAACGAATCAACAAAAATGGAAACAATCAAACAGGAAAATGAACTGAGAAAACAAAAGCGGTGTAATGAGGTGGTTACAAAAGTCAGAACCTCTCCTAAATTATAACGAATATAGATAAAGGGAATATGAGTGTATATAATGTATAAAATGTATAAAATATACGTATAAAAGTATTATAAAGCGTTATTTATAGTATATAACCCCTCCAAAAATTTCTGTTAACGTTTAAAATTAGATGAGAAAGTGAATAATGAATATAAAAATTAAGATAAATGAATCAAAACTATCAGGAAGGCGTAAACGTTTACGGAGATGTGGAAACGACAGAAAATTTCATTAACGGGTACAGTAAACCCAGTACAATACAGTGAGCTGATAGCCAAATGATGCTGCAAAATACGAATAATTATTATATGTCGATCATTGAAGAACAACAGAGAAGAATTATTAGAATGGGAAGATAAATTGAAACGCTAAAAACACAGAATCAGTGACAAAGAAACGAACTGCAATGGCAAACGCAACCGGTAGAAGTAGATCAGCAAGAGGAATAGACAGATTGTCTGCGGAATCAAGTAGAAGAAACACAAGAACCAGATTCGTCTAGTACCACACAAAAAAAATTGACAGGAAATGTACTTGTGTAGAAAGATTAACTGTATAAATGTAGAAAGAAAATTCAAAATCAAAAATATGTAAAATTCGACATATAAAAGTAAAAAGAAATCAAAATTACGTAAAATAATAAATGATTAAAAGTAGAAAATACAAAGAAAAATATGGTAGAAGATGAATTCAACAAAAGGCATGACGGAAATCAACGAAATTATCAAAATAACCAGGAAACAACCACAAATAAAATTAGAACCAAGATTTTGATGAGGATTATGTACGGAGTTACTAAAAGAGACAAGAAAAACGGAATGCGGATAGAGATGGTGCACCAAGTGTATAATAAACCTAACATTAAACCGTTCAAAGAAATGGCCTGACTATGGAGATACTAAAATAGAATCCCTTAAAGAAACTCAAGAAGACCGAGCAACCACCAAAGAAATATTATCCATGAGAATAAAATGCCAAAACGAACCGTGCAAGTGAAAAGGGAGAATCAAAGACACAAATGAATATATGGACAAATGTAATTATAAAAGAAAACCATGTGAAAGATGTCAAACCAGTAACAAAAAGTGAGAAAAGTGTCTGTAAAAAAGGGAAAATAAAATGTGAACACTTAAATATGACCGAAATGTGGAAACAAATACAACAAAAACATGTGAAAATAGAGGAGGAAAAGGTCGGTAGCAAATTCAGACGAATATGCCCAAGTCAATGTGGGTAATAGAAGAAGTAGAACTAAAATAGCATTGGGAAAGATGCAGCAGAAAGAGAACAGAATGCCCAATGGTAAAAATGAGATGTAAAACAAAAATTTTGAAAGAAGAACTGTTACAATAGCCACCGAAGCTCCCAAATAATGAAGCATGATGTGGAATTACGTGAAAGACAATGTGTTGTTAGTAAAAGTATCGGTGGAAAAGATGGGACAGGGGATATCAGGTTGAGTACGCCGAGAATGTAAATTGATTATAAATACATATATGTATATATTGTAAAAGTATGACCCATAAATATTATAAAATCTGTACTGCGTAAAATTAAAACGATGAACACCGCAAAAGAAAAATAAACTGATTGTAGAAAATGAATACCGAACAAATGATAATTGAAGTGCGAGTCGATATTCCGACGTTAATGGTGATAAAACTAATGAGCAACGAGGGAAATAGAGCAATTTTGATTAAAAACGATGCCACCGAAAAAATAAATCGAATAAAAACCGAGATGGGAAGACATAAAGTGATGACGGAACAGTTGATAGAACGAATCAAGAACATTTACAACCATCAAACAATTGAACTTCACGATAGAGCGAATTGCAAAAAATATACGAGAAAGACATGGCGAAAATGAAGGAAATTATAGAAAGTAAAACGGAAAACGATGTCGGAGCAGCAAAGAAAAGGTACATTTTGCAACAAACGTCAACAGTACAAAAAGCGTAAACGGAAAACTATAAATGACAAGCCAAGTGGTGGGAAAAGAAAACCAAAAAAAAAGAACGAACAAGTAAACCAGTTGAACAAAATAAAAGAGTCCAATAAAGATCAAGAAATGAAATTAAAGTATAAAAAGGTAATATCAGAATTTCAAAACCGAAGTTAGAAAACGAAGTATATGAGTAAAGCGAAAGATTGATCAAAAAGATAGACGAATTAGGAACGATGAGAATCAAACACCTTGGACAAGTAGCGGAAGCGGCATACTACGAATACCGAGAGAAACAAGCAAATAAGAAGAGAGAGAAACTATGGAAACCCAAGTGGAGCAAGTGAGAAACGTACAAATAAGAGTGAAAGAAGATCTAGTAAACACAAAAAGAGAGCTAATCGAACAAATAACTCAATGATCCAAAGTAACGGGACAAAGTGGAAAAGCCATAGAAGGGCTAAGGAAACAAGCAAGAACCTGGAAGAGAAAATACCAGGAAACCGCAAGAGAGCTGAAGGAATTACCGCAAAAGTGGACACCTCTGGATGTTTGGAAAATGTGGGAACAACTCGAAGACCAGAGGAAGATTATCAAGGAGATGCAAAAGCAATTAAAGAAAACTGAATAAAGAGAAGAGAATTCAATATTGATCTTAGTAATTCGAGAAAACGAGATAACAGTGGCGCAAAGAACATTTAGAACAAAATCAACTGAACAAAATCAACTGCAAGCGGAAATAGAGCATTAGCGCCTAGAACATGTGGAACGATATGTGGTAGGATATAAGTACACGTGTGAGAAAAGAGACGTCGCACTACAAAGGAAAAATGCACAATGAGAAAATACGAAGGAGGCACTTGAGACGAAAGTGAGAAACTTGGAAAGTGATGTCGAAAAGCCCAAGGCCCATGAAAATACTATTATGCTAGAAAAGGAAGTAGAGGATCTCATAGAAGAAGTAAACTAACTATCTTATATGTTGGATGGAGAAATGGCTACCATACAAGAATCGCGAGAAAAATGAAAACGAAAAAATATATATATAATCAGAAAATATATAAAAAACAGAAAAATGTATAAAAACTCATAAAAAGATAAAATTCGTAAAAATCAGAAAATCAAAACGATAATAAAAATAACAAAAATCATGAATAGTCAGATTGAACCAACAACCATAGAAGTAGAGTCCGGCGAGACCTTTATCAACAAAAGTGTAAATATCAAACTCATCAAAATTGAAGTGGAGAACGAATTTTCAATACCTATGGAATGTAAAATAGAAGAATCAATGGAAGTAGAAAGTTCAATGGAAGTAGAAAGTAGTGAACAAGAAGAGATGATAAAGAATATGAAAATAGCGAGGGAACAGCAAATCCAAGAAATAGATTGTATGACAAATCAATGGTTCCAATCGCGAAACTTAATAAAGGCGTTAAAAAGAAAACTTGATGTAATGAAAAGACAACGAAAAGAAGTAGAAGATGAAAACGAGTGGTTAAGGCAAAAAGTCGAAGTAAGCAAGGGTTGGAAAGAAAAGGTAGATGAATTAAAAAATGAGCTAGCGACCAAATGGACAAGATACGTACTGGAAGATCACTGGAAAGTACAAGCAAAAAGAATACAAAGAAAAAACCGAGCATACGGAAAGCTCGAAGAATTTGCAATGAAACAGTATAAAAAAGTACAACAAAACGAGCAACAAATACGAATACTGAAAGAGATAAACGAAAACCAAAAAACATGATGGAAGAAAAATATAAAGTCATCACCCTAATCCCCGAAATGACAAATCGATTAATGAGAGCTGAGTTGATGTTGATGAAAAGTCAAACCCTAGACGATCAAAGTGAGACGAACCCAGAGTAAAATAAGTGCAAAAAACGAAACCGTATATAAAAGTGGAAAAAAAAACAAAATGAACATCTGTAAATAGAAGAAAAAGAACCTGTATCAATAATCACCTTACTCCTACTCTTCACCCTCGTGAACAAATCAAATTCGAACCTTTAGAAAATCCAAGAAGCCCTCGATTTAATTCAAACAACGAAGTCAAAACTCATCCGAATCCAAGAATATCTTCTCCGAAAATTCTTATGCAAAAACCTCAATCCTCACCTATTACAGAAAATCAATCAACTCTCACAACTCGAAAATACCCTCTCGCAAATATCAATACCGTCATCCCACCCAACTCCTGAAAATCCGAAACCAAATAAATTCGAAATTAACATGCCTTTAGAAAATCCAAGAAGCCCTCTACTCAATCCAAAAAAGCAAGTCAGAAGTCATCACAATCCAAGAATATCTTCTCCGAAAATCCTTATGCAAAAACCTCAATCCACACCTATCGCAGAAAATAAACCAACTCTCTCTTCTCGAAAAAACCCTCTCGCAAATATCAATACCGTCATCTCACCCAATTCCTGAAAATCCGAAACCAACAACATTCGAAACCATCATGTTCTGCCTAAGAATCATGCAAATCACTATCTTCACAATCGTAATATTCTACAAAACCACACAGATCGTAAAATCTTACAGAAGATCCCAAATCAAGCAACACCCGAGAAGAAGAGATCAAAACAATCGAAAAATTCGCTTCGTAAAGCCTACCAACCCAAATCCTCAATACCAAAATAATTCTGAAATAATCAATCAAACCCAGCTCATCGAATCTCAACCTAAACCAATCAACCAAGACAGCGTCCCAGATCCAAGTCACAAACACTAATCACAACATGATTCGACTGACTTTAGCGAACTTCATCTTAAGTATGTAAATAAAAACTCACTAACAGTATTGATTTATGTATAAACATCCCATCACCTTAAGTGATGTCTGCTTATAACTTGTAAATTGACATTTCAACTGTATAACCTTTTTCTTGTGTTGTATAAAAGTATTGTTAATGGAATGAGAATGTGTTGATGAGAAATTGCGGGGCGAAATTTAAACGGCCCCGGGAGTGGTTTGTTGGGCTCAGAGCCAAAATTAAAACAAAAATTACAAAACCAATTTAAACAAAAAGGTGAAAATTGTATAAGCTAGAACAAAATGATTAATGTAGTTTGGAAATTGTCAATATGGCTGCCGTTACATAAGCACGCACCGCAAGAAGAGACCAAAAATAAAATAAAACATATTAATTAAAACAAATTAAAAATATAACAAAAATTAAATAAAACAAATAATTAATTAAAATTCGGAAAAATGCCTACAGATGCAAAAAGAAACATACGAAAAATAAAATAAACTGCCAAAACCTTGCAAAATAAGGTTTAGAAAAAACACAGGCAAAATATTGGGGTTTAAAAATAATATTTTAAGAAAACAATAATAAAAATAAAATCCAACAATAAGATATTAATATATCAAAAAATAAAGAAAAATATATAAAAAATTACAAAAATATTTTGAAATTAATAAAATAATTAAAAAACCTTAAAAATCGCGAAAAATCGCCCATTGGTCGCACACAGGCACAAAAATACTATATATACGGCAGTCATTTTCATAATTTCAGACAGAATTTTAACAGACTTACAGACTTACAGAATTTTTAGACATTCTTAGATAAACCGTGAATCACTTGTAGTCAAAAATTTTATGCCAATTTATGCCAATTTTTCAAATCTGGTTGCATGATTGTGGATTGTAAGTACTGTTATTTTTTGTATAAATATATATTTCGAAGTCTTGTTACTTTGATTTTATTCTGGATGGTCGTGGAATCTTTTGGTGCCACTGACAAATCCCCCTAAAATCTTATTTATAATACGTATTTCAATAGCATTATATGGGACGGACCGTGTGCCGGCTGGGGATTAAGTTCCCTAGTTGAGCTCGTGGGTCATGCCTCATTGGAGCCTCGGCAGTCCGCAGTCGGGTCTGGCAATATGCACAGGACCGCTACGCAGGGCGCTGTTGTACAACTCGAAGCGGCTGCTGAAAAGTGGCCGGAGCGAGTAGAAAATAAAATTCGGGAAGTGCGACTTTAGTTAAGCGAGAATAAAGTTTTGTAGGGAAAAATTAAGACATCGTCAGGAAATTAATTGGAAAATCGAGTAGGAAAGGATAGGATAGTGTAGGAATGTAAATTTGAAAGTAGTTTTCCAATAGTTGAATGATACAATCTGACAGAAGAGAGAAATGTACCGGGAGTTAAAGAATTATTAATCAAATTTTAAAATAGGGAAAGATAAAGGTAAATTAGGAAAAATGTAGTCGATTCCGTGATTAAACAAATGAAATAGGAAATTTACCAAAAAATAAGGGAGGAACGCTGCCCAAATTTTTGAAAGATACATTTATAAATAATGGGTAAAGACGACAAATAAGCATGGAAATTGTAGGAATAGACGAGTAAGGACCAGGATATAGAAAAAGAAAGACGTAAGACCTTCCATCGGCAGTCCAGAACCCGAAAGAGAAAATATCGTGAGGAGTAGTTCTAGAAATGGAGCTCACCTGCTCATGAATTTTCAACCTCTATGTACAGTACCAACATGGCAATCACCATGGGTACATAGATGGGACAGAATAATAATCTTGCTGGCGTTTAGGGGTTAGATGCACAAAAAACCCTAGAAAAAATAAATAAAAACCAACCCTATTCGCCAACAATTTATTCTTTGTTGCTAAAAGATTTCAGTAACAATATCTGAATTATTTTCAATTTGGATTTTTTTTCGTCATACAGATCTTTGTAGCAACGAATAGAATTTCTTATCAGTCGGCGAACTGTCAAGCTACGGTTGATATTGGGATCAAATTCCATAATATGATTTGTCATTTTTTCAACAAATTCAATAATTTCTTAAAGCAGTTCAGTCGTTAAGTCTTGTGCAGGACTCTCAAAGCAATCGTTGTCAGAGTTTTCTTTCTGCACATCTATGTTTATAAGTGTTTCATTATCAAGCTCTTTCGTGTTAGATTAAATGCATTCAATCACATTCTCAGAATCCAAACCTTTATAACCAAATTGCCGTTCAAGCTTCACTATGTTATTAGTGAGTTTATCAAAATGCACTTAGAAACCTACGGAATCATTGACACAATGTGATATGATTTGTTTCCATATGGTTCTCATATTAGCTGATGTCGCTTCATGCCATTCTTCTGATACATTTTCAATAACATTTCTGATGTCGTATGTCTTCCAAACTCACATTTTTACCAGTTATTGCTTTTGATAAATAAGAAACCGAGGCCAACTTGCGATTTGTACTCAACTCGAACTGAGATTCATTCATTCTATTTTCAATTGCTATATTATCAAAGGACGGATTTAATTAGATTGAACTTTTGTTCCAAAGTTAAACATTTGCGTTTTTTGTTTACAGAATCACTTTCACTCTTACTTTTTTAGCCCATTTTTCAAATGGATATTTATATTTTAATTTTCAAAAAATTGACTTTACACGAGTTGCAAATAGCAAACTGATAAACATAGAAAAAAGACCATAAAACTACAACGAAGCATACGTAACTACGTTACAACCACGCACATTATACACACGACACAAAAACAATCAAAACAATCAAGTTTTGTTACGAGATGTGTTTACTAGGGTGGGGCGAAAATTTCAACATTATTTGTTACTACCTGTAAAAGTTGACTTACGTTAATGTAAGTATATAACGCTCAATTAAAGAGTTATTGAAGAAGTTCTATGGGTCCCAACTTTTCTTTTTATGTTTTACAAATAATACGTATTCCAAATGTATATGAAGTTTATGACATTTTCTATTAATTAGATTGTTTAATTTAGAAATTATTTACAGTAAGATTAAATGCATATATTAAATAATTTTTTGTTTGTCTATTATTTGCTTCTCGACAATTTGATCTTTATTTGGTGTTACATACGAAATTGACATTATAATTTGAATAATTCAACTGGAACAGTTATTGGGCTTACCAACAAGGTTTTTGTATTATTACTTACAGGTATTGAAATGTTAACCTTATTCCTTACATATTAAATTCCATGCATATTAAGCGTATATATTAATTATTTTCTTTTAGAATTTCCCTTTAAGACATCCTCAAGTGGTATGCAGACGTGCTCTCTGACGGATTTTCTCACGAGTCGGTAAGAAATAAACTCCCCACCAAGGACGATGTTTTTAAAGCTTATCTATGGGTGAGAGTGCAACAGTTAGAACATAGACTACTGATAAATTATTCAAAATCATAGCTGAGCAAGTGATAACGACATGGGAGAAACCAAGCACTCCAAATATTACATCTCCCAGTTTCCTTGCTCAATTGAAGAATACAGTGAAAAACGGTCAAAAATTACAAAATCTTCTGAAAACAAGACAGCATATAAGAAATTTCTGTAGGCAGTTGTTTGCCCTTGTAAGTACGATAAAAGGAATTTTTAATCGAGACTTCTACCGATATGATATCAAAGTTCCCAGGCTAGAGTAGGCGTTTTAGTGTGATAAAAAGTCAACGAGAAATATGATACTTGGAGCGGTCGAGAAGAAAACATCGGCAGTGATCGAATAAAGACTTACGCATAAAACAAATCAAAATGAGTTCTTAAAGATAAAATCATCAACTCCATCAACTAGTCAAATGAAAACAGAGTTGATTCATGAATATGACACAGAAAAGCCCAGTTCAACCATTAGTTCAATTGAAGACAACTTTCAGTTTGATCTTGATGAATCCAAATCTGAAGACATCAACCAAAACAGACGCAAATATCCTTGCCTAAGTACAGTTATGGACAGAACAGGCGTTAGTAATCGAGACGCATGTAACATTATTTATGCATGCTTGCATGACATGGCACTTGATCAGCCGAGCAATATACAGGAAGCGACAAAACTCAAAGACAAAGAGTGTATTGGTGTGAGAAGAATATAGAAAGTCAAGCAGAGTAAAGAAATTAATTTGCATTGGGTTCGATGGCAGAATCGATAACACAAAAGTGGTAGAAACAGCTGCACGTAGAACACAGAGGGAAAATGAAATTCGTAAATTCTGCAAATCAGATGTACATTTAAATTTTCATGCCACGAACTTCTACGAGATGATCAACTGGGAACTGTCAAACATATCTTCACCTCAAATAATTGCATCTCTCACAGACAAGAGATTATTCCTGCAAATAACCAGTAGCCTTTTTTACATTCCAAACCTACCCTGTCTTTCTCAAGCTGTTGAGCGAGTAGTGACAAGAGTATCGTCTAAGGTTTTTGGTTACCGTTCGCGTCACTGAATGCTGATTTCATCGAAAGTCTCCTTAAAGAAAACTCCATTCTATCTTAATTAGAAGCTTTCACTCCCATTATTAGAAAAAATATTCTTCTTTGTTTCTCTTCAAATGTGTCATTTAAACGGCTAAGTTCAACGACATATTATAGAAAGTTGGAACTCCTGAACAGCAATTAAAAATTAGTCAAACATAGTTTTTCAATATAACTCAACACGGAACAACTTTTGAAAATAGTAATAAAGCCATAAATAAAATTTCACTTCTTTTCGCCCCACTCTAGTGTTTACTGTATATATTAATTTTAAAAACCTCTTGGATTAGTTTTCAATGTGTAAGATTATGCAAATTTAGTAAAATTTAAAATCGTACTATAGAGAAACCGTACTATGCGATTTACTACTGTAATTTATAAATAGTGCATTAAATTCAATACTATAATACTCTTGTTAAAATGATGTAATAATTTTAATTTAATTTAAACAGATGATAAAAAATAAACATTAAATTAAATATTACATGACAAATATTAACTAACGTTTAAGTTAGAACATGAAGCTTTGTGGAATGTATTTACTGTAAATAATAATAATAATAAAAATAATAATGATTAATAAATAATAATAATTTGTTGGTATATTTGATTAGAAGTGGGTTCAAATTTTGCAAAGAAAACTAACAAAATCCAAAACATGAAACTTTTATTCGTATTTACCACAATAAACACAATCATCAATCCAGCCAATAAATTAATCATATCAAGTTTTAATCCAATAACAATTTTTTCAAGTTGTTTAAATTAAGAATTCCGAAAACTAATTTCGGTTTATTGATTTATTGAGAAAATTGATGAAATTATCTTCTCGGGTTTTCCACGTGGTTCAGGCTTTATACATGCCTAATGAATTGTTCATTAATTTTTATTTAATTAATATCTTTTCTGAGGATATTAATTTCGTATTCCCATATTTCGTCTCTTCATTTGCTATCCGAACATACCTGTTTCACCACAACGTCAATTTTAATTATTTTTTTTATTTTTGTATTTATTTATTCGTTTTAAACATCATTCTCTTTATTAACCACAACAAATTAAATCCATATGGTAATGATTTTAAAAAAAACGTCATTCAATCAAAGGGTTTACGATTTAAACAGATTCACTGTCATCATTAGGTAAAAACAAACCAAAATAATATGAATTTAATTTATATATTTTGAACAATTATATTTATTTTTCAAATATTTTAATATATTTTTAAAATTTTACACTAATTTATCGTTTATCTTTATTTTCTACTTTTGAAAATTCAGCAAAATATTTTGATAAATTTGTTTAATTGACATTAAAGAATGGGTTGACAAGTTGATTAATAAATCTTAGGATCCATGATTGAAAATATCAGATTACAATTTGACTAATGGATGTAAATAGATTGTTGATCTAAAAAATATCAATAAATTATTGACAATAATGTATGTAAGAAAAAATGAGCCTAAATTAGTGTCTTCGTACAAGGAAGGTAAGATCGTTTCTAAAAAGGTCGTTTTTACTTCGTACACGTTATGCAATATGTTCATTAATAAGTTCAATTTACATGCAATGACTGAATACAACATATATTGGAGAGGCTTCCTATAATCTCTTTACATGAGTTCTTGAGCATTGCTGATTGAAGAGATGGATGAATATTAGTGAGTGCAATAGTGGCTAATATAGTAAAATACACAGGTCTGGTTTTAAAATTTTATTAAAAAGTTCTCCTCTCTTTCGGTATATCGATTGGCTATCCTATGTTTATCGTTCCATATAACATAGAAGTGCTGATCCTTGGCGCATATATAATTCTTACTAGTTTTTGTAGAATCCGTAGGTTGGTGTATTCTATTTTGACTTTTAAATATAGTGAATTGAGGGATGCATATTTCTCTGGATATTTGAATATATGGAATATATGGAATATTTCTTCCGATTCTTTCTTGCTCTTGATTGTGATAAATATAATCTACATATCTTATGTTAAACAAATGAATTATATGGTCCCAAGTGTTTGTCGTTCAAGGTTATGATTGCTAGTAAGCCTGAGATACTAGAACCCATTGGCAGACCTTTAACTTTATATTTTGTTCAAAAGTAAAATATCTAAGCATTTTTTAGAATTTTTTGGGTCGATAGATGTGTATAGTACGATTTTCTATAAGCAGTTCTGCCAGTTTTAGTTAATCTTGTCATTAGGCAGTCACTGCTCTGAAGATGGTACGGTATACTGTCAAGTAATCACTTTAATATTTTTTGAAAGAACCCAACTTGTTTTGGTTGAGTCCATTTGTGTTAGAATAGGTGAGTTTTCGAAGATTCATTTTTGCGACTAAGCCTTCCATACTTTATTGATCTTCATTTCGAAAGTGTTCGTGAAATTCGACTAATCATCCGTAAAATTAAATCATCCTTACTAATATTTCTACCAACACCGGTAAATTGTTCAATAATTGTTCATCATCACGCATTCACCAAGGGGTGTCGATGATGGCCTTATTTCATCCTTGCCTAGGTAAGAAAACCCGTTTATGATATATTTTGTAGCTACATCAGTTGCCAGCCAAACTTTTACCCAAAGTTTGTATGGCCTATTAAGCATAAATCTACAACCATCTTTTGTCGAAAATAATTGTTCGTCGATAGTTATGTCTTTTCCTAGAATAAAGCAGTTTTGGTTGTTTACAATAAAATCTAGCCAAACTCGTGCTATTAGAGAAAATTTATCATTTTAAAGTCGTTGACTCCGCTCAGTTCTTTTATCAAAACCGATTAACTGTAATGTGTTTGTAAAATTGTTTCTACTCGGGGTTTGTCCAAAAAGGAGGTCTTCATTTTTTAGACCAAAGATATGATATCTTTAAATTTTGGACTTCGTATGTACTCCGTGCATATATAATTGCACAAACGCACAAAAGTCTTCGTTCGTGAGCTTTTATTCACCGTTTTCAAAACTCGCGAAACCTCTATTTCAGCACATAATTTTATGTGCTCAATAATTTTCTGGTTGATTATCAAAAAAATAGACTACTTACTTTTACCTTTCATTATTTTGTTTTTTGATAAGACTGTGGGACCATTTTTTCATTAAAAGTAAAAGAATAATGTGGTCTACCATAAGTATATCCTTTTTTTATTTTTCTATAAACATTTCAGTCGAAACTTATTCCATTTTGCTCATCATTCTCATCGGAATTCGAAGGTAATCTTCTTTTTTTTCTTACAGGTAAATTGAAAATACTTTCGTTTTCACTATCACTGCTTATCTTGATCTCGATATCGAATAAATTCATTAAAAAGTCTTGAGTGTCTAAATTACTTTCTTCATCTACTTCTGAGCAATCTTTTATATTATCATTTATAAGTTTCCGTAGTCTAGGTTTTTTTGAATGACCTGTGATTATTTTTTAATATTTTATATATAATTACAGTAAGCCCTCCAACTGCGCGGTAAAATCGGGTTCTCAGTGCGCGGTTTCGATTTGCGCGTTGTTTTTGTGGAACGTATCTATCGCGCAGTTGGAGCTGTATATATGTATATATGTATATATGTATATAATTATTTATATTATTTACCTTGTTTATAATCTTTTTTTTATTTAATACAATTTTTGTCATTTTTATTTAAATTACTATTTACAATATTACTGATATTATTTTTTTCATTTATTCTGTTTTAATTATTTTCAATTGCACTTAAATAATTTTTTACTATTATATCTAAGTAAAACCTGAAAAAATCGTTAGATATAAACATGAACAATCAAACAAATGTATAGAAAACAAAATTCAATTCAAAGATTTGTGAAATAAACGTTTGGAATTTAAATCTAAATGTTTTGATTAGCCTATAACCAAGTTATCGCATTATAATGCCCACACACTAAACTCGTATTAAGTTCCAATCAACTTCTTTTATCTCCTGCGTTCGTGAAAGCTCTTTTACTACTTTTTACTGTAAACCAATGATGATTGTGAGCGGGTTAAAGTACATTAAAAGTTGGGTAATAATTCAGGTAAAAATACTGCTTTATGTTAGTAATATATAGTGTTACCCCCATAACCTTCATGCTATTCTTATTACTTAAAAGAATATTAAAGGCCTTTATTCTCGGTTTTGACTTTTTCAATAACAGAATCAAGATTCTTTGAATACAAGTAATGTTTAGGATTATAATTGGAAGTGCCAAGAAAATTATCCTCTTTCTAGACAGACAAATGTTTCCAAAAGGAATATATAAGAATGACTGCAGTGTAATCATAAGAAAATTTAAAATAAAAATTATAAAAATAGTAATTAGAAAATATTACTTGCCTGTTTTGAGCTTTGGAAGAATATTTGATGAAATCTAAAGAAATTGATAGAAGTAAAATATATTCATATTTCTGACAAAAGGGAAGATGTAATTATTTAAAATATTGTAACATAAGAAAATGATTATCAAGAAAAAAATCGTAAATAAGATAAACTGTTTTCCTTAATGAAAGCGATTAATAAACAGAAATAAAAAAGAATGTATTGTTTTATATGTGATGTAATTATATTGGGGTAATTGATTTCCCTGTTCCCTATATGTATAGACGTCCACAGATGGGGCAAGGGTTGGGGGGACAGCTGTCTCCGGGAATTTACAAGTTTATCTAGTTTTCTGCGGGTCATTTAAAATATCATTGTTCAAATCCTAGACATTTCTTTTTAGTATGTAAATAAGTGTCTAAAAATGTTTTGGATTTTTTACTGTACATTATAGGAAAAAATATGCCTTTTAATTTTAGATATATCTATAGAAAAAATGTTTGCATCCCCATGGAATAAAATGCAGATGCCCATGACTAAATGTAAACCTTTATAATTAATGTCTATGATTGCCTGCATGTTTGATTGATTATTTTGATTGTCTGGGTCCTCGGATTACATCATTCTTTATTCTTAATACCAATGATGCATGTAATTTAGACACACCTGTAATATATATATATATATATTGTCTGCATTTTAGTAATAAATTCTTTAGACATTGCTATTTTAATCTTCTTGCATGGAAACTCAAGAATTAATGCGAATCCTTTCACATCCGAAGATATACTCAATTGTTGATGATCTGGATAAATTTATCGAGAAAATCGAATCTTATTTATCAATAATTCAATTGGATATTAGCCAAAGAAAAGTGATTGTTCAAGCAAATTTGGATGAAAATTGTCACAAAAAAATATGAAAAAATACCAGAAGATTATTTGAAAAGACTTTAGTTTAAAAATTTAGCTTAAGATCTTGAAAATTTACTCGAAAAAGGTGTCCAGAAAATCTTGAAGCACAAATTAACAATGTCAAAATTGACATCTTTCATTCAAACATTGCCTTGAAAATGAAGAAGAAAAACGTAAAATAAAAAGTTACGAAATTACAGAAGATTTATTGCATGGAATGTTAACAAAAGAATCAAAACAAAAAGGTCCTACACCAAATAAATATAACAGTATAGGAATAAAGACCCGCAAAACCACCGGCCTACTGGGACAAAGACATATACCCTCTTCCCTAGCGTCGACAAAATCTTTTTTTATAAGTCTAAAAGTACAAATTTTTGTAGGACAAAGACACATTCAAGGTCATTTAAACATTGCCCACGACTCATCAAAAGTTTACTCAAGTTCATTCAAACAAAGACCATGACTCATTCAAGGCCATTGAACGAGTCACCATAATTTCCAATGTTATTCAAAAATTTCTCAAGCTCATTTAAACAAATGTCATGCATGACTCATCGAAAATTTCTCAGGGTCATTCAAAATTTCCCAAACTCATCAAGGTCTGTCAAAAATTTCTCAAGGTCATTCAAAAAATTTTCAAGGTCATTTAAACAAAGCCCATGACTCATCAAAATTTTCTCAGGGTCATTCAAAATTTCCCTAGGTCATTCAAAGTTCCTCAGTGTCTGTGAAAAAATTCCTCAAGGTCATTTAAAAAAAATTTCAAGGTCATTTAAATAAAGCCCATAACTCATCAAAAATTTTCTCAGGGTCATTCAAAATTTCTCAAGGTCATATTATTGTTCAAAAATTTTTCAATCTAATTTACTACTTAATGTTATAAGTAGTGTTATAATAATTATTATTTTTATTATTATTATTTTTATAATTATATTATTAATTTTTATTATTATTTTATTATTATTATTATTATTAATCATTTTATTAATGTTATTTTTATTATTGCTATTTTACTAGTTATTAATATTATTATTATTTATTTTTTTCATTATAAAACAAATTTTCAACAAAGTATGGTATGCAAACGTTATGAAAATATTTCAATATTGAGTAGATAAATGAATCTGTTTGTTTGTATATAATTTAATTTAAAATATTTTGTGCATGTGAGGTATCATTTTAAAGGGTTTTCAATAGTTTTTCGAAGGTTTATTAATATGATCCATGGTACACAATGAATAGAAATAGTTTTTATGTACAATGAACAAATTTAAAGATAAAACCGATATTTTTAAGACAATATTTATGATTCAAAATGTGTGTGTTAAAGCATCGATATGTGACAGTATTTATGGAAAAAATTTAATGAAAATATGTGTTATTTTTCAAAAATTTATGAAATATTTATTTTTTGGCTAATAATGTGTACGTGTTAAGTCATCAAAATGATTCAGTATTTATGTAAAGTTTGAAATTGTTAAGAAAATGCATGTAATTTTTGATTGAAATTTGTGTGTTTGTTTTACCGATATAAGAAAAATTATAGACAATCTTTAAGAAAATACATCTAATTTATGATACACATGGATTTTTGATTGAAATATGTGGGTTTGTTTTACTGATAAAAGAAAGATTCTAGACAATTTTTAAGAAAATACATATAATATGTGATCAATATTAAGTTGATACAAAAATGTTTTTTGTTTTACTTAAATATTTTAATGAATTATGATAAAATTTATTAATTTGTAACAAAAACATGTATGACTGATCCAACTTGTTTTAGAATTTCTAGATTACAAAACATCTCTACATAGACCGTTAGAACCCAAACTGGTATTATTCCATCATAAAAATACATAAATTTTGGTCTAATATTGTTTTGATTATTTGTTTCCATATGATTTTTATTATGTTTTATTGCAATATCCATTCATTTAAAATGCAATATCGATGCAATTTATTAAGGTTGAGTACATCATAGCAAATTTTTCAGCTTTCTGAGTATCTTTAGTTTAAACATTTTTAATTTCAACATATTTTTAAAATCTTTATAGCAAAATTATACATTGTCATTGCATTGGTATCATACATTGTATAAATACGATGAGCACTTTAATATTGAAGAATTATAGCCATACTCTACATTTTTTCAGATTTTCTATTACTTACAAATCTTTCTTTTATCTTTAAGAGATCATAAAATATAACATACAAAAACGTTAAACAATTATGGAAATTAACGCATAGGTATCAACATAACATTCACTACATACATTTTAACACTATACATTTTAACACTATAACAAGAAATCAGTTACTTTTGAGATATTGTACATAAGCTTTCATTTAATTAAACTGTTGACTATAAAGTAAATTTTGTCATTCAATAAATAATTATAAAAGATTTATTGTTGCTATTGATATAAGTAGCCAGTGCACGTTAAGGTTTTAAATAATATTTTGAGACCTCAACATATGAAAGCAACCATTTAACGCATTAACAAGTATTGTAGTACATGTATTGGATTTGGATTAATGCCCAAAGAAAAATATTAAAATGTATTGTTGTGTTGGTTTTAAAAAATGTTTACGCCGTATATTGATACATGACTTAACACAAGTTATCTAAAATGTTAAAGTCACAACTTTACACGTATTATAACATGTATGTATATACAAAAAAATAAATAGAAAAAACATTTCTTACAACAATAATATAGTGAGTACGACAACAATTTTGTTATGTATATTATACTTAACTTAACCTATATAAATAATCAATTTGTTCCTTAATATTTTGTATAGCTGCACTTGGTTAGGTGTTTTGCATACAATATCCCTCTCGTTCTTGTACACTAATTTACCTCTTATTTTCCAGTAAGTTAACTTTGTTCACCTCAAAGAGCGACTGATAAAACCTATGCACACAATCGGCGGTTTTCTTAGGTACGGGCCTTCACTCCCTGTTATGGTTTCTTGCATACCTGTTTGAGAAACGCTGGTTTAAGGCTTCTAAGTGGATGTAAAGATGGCAGTATATTGTTAGATGGTAATTAAATTTAATAAAATTAAATTGATGCAAAAACTAAAAAAAATATTGATGCATAAAAGAAACTGAAGAGGATTATTTTCAATAATTATTAATTTGCAGCAAGTACTTATTTTATTATTCACTTATCTGATATCTTTATTTATGCTGCTACCAAGGAATCACCGTTTTATATTATTACTATTATTAAATTCTTTCTGTATTTTGCCATTTAATAAATTTGTAGCAAGCTTTGTTTTATTCTTTATATATACAGTGGAATCTCTATTCAACGAAAACCTCCCTTTAACAAAGGATTTTTCTTGTACCAACCGAAAATTTTAGTTTTAATTTATAACGAAGTCAATGACTCGTAGTGTGTATGTTTTCAGATTAATTGAATTAATTTGACAACCAAAGGTTTGATAATCCTTATGTAATTCCATATGTTCCATGCATTTGCAGTTTTTTGCCAAGTCTGAGTATGTTGGTTTGTGTGTGATTAATAA
Source organism: Schmidtea mediterranea (assembly GCA_022537955.1). Classification (NCBI taxonomy): domain Eukaryota; kingdom Metazoa; phylum Platyhelminthes; order Tricladida; family Dugesiidae; genus Schmidtea; species Schmidtea mediterranea. The sequence goes on along the minus strand of CM039680.1, from coordinate 38,526,046 downwards.
TGTTCCTTTTGCAACCAACGCGGGATAGATAGCCTAAAAATGATGAACTTGAACAAATTACTTGTCAACAGCTTAAAACTTGTCAGAACCAGAAAAAATCAGATTTTCTCTCATGATCACATAGCATTTAATCACCCATCATTCTGATTATTATTGGTGCTACTATTGTTAAATAAATAATTCAGAAAGACATATCTACTGCAATTGTTAAAAATGGCAATTTTATCTCTCACATGTACGAAATTTAATTAAACTATCGAGTGCTACCAATTACTATAAAACTAGGAATATTTATCTATTCAACAAGAATTTTCGGATCAAAAGATTGTTTAAAAGAAATAAAGGTAAACGAAAATGGAAATGATTTTAATAATAATTTATCTATGTTCAGTAAAATTTACAATCTCATTCAACTCCAAGAATTTAATATTATTTTATATAATTATTGATAAAATAAATTAGTTTAAATATCAAATTAATATAGAAATAATGACAATTAAAATGAAAGCAATAAATTTTAACTAGAATTAAATACCTCAGATTTAGATTCCAGAGGCATTTATTGTTCTAAATCAAAAACATGTTTATAATTTTAAAAATCTTACTTTATTACTCTAGAAAAAGAATCATTTGGCTGTTAATGTCATGTTTTTATGTTCCGTCAACAACCAATTAAATTTAAAAGCTATTCACTTATGTATCTAGATGAAAATATGAATTAAAACATATTATCAAAATTTAGACATACTGTTATTTTTCCAAAATAATATAGTTGTGATTAAAAATCATTAACATTGTGTAATAATTAATGTGATTTATTAAAACAAGACTAACAAGTAAATATATATTATTATTTTTTTATTTATTAACTGAATTTTGGATTGAAATTTATATATTAAAACAAGACTAACAAGCAAATATATATAAAAAAAATTATATATATATATATATATATATATATATATATAAATCTACATGTTTGAGGATCTTGTGCTTAAATACTCTGTAACTCTCAGAATAAAGCAATACCAACATACTCAGTTTAGGTATGTTCCAACGTCTTGCAAACTTAGTAGTGTGTTCGCTAATGTGTCTCCAACTCCAGCTTGTCTTTGTTCTGACCTCGTTTATAAATTTTCATGTAATGGCACATATATTGGAGAGACTGTCTGTCATCTCTGTACTCGAGTCCTTGAATATTGTTGACTGAATGAGCTCATTTACATTAGTGATCATTTTAGGAAATGTACGAGTAAGAGAATAGGTATGTCTGATTTTTTTTCATGGTAATTGGAAAAAGTCTGAGTAATTATTTATGATGGGTTACAGGGTTTCGTTATTTGTTTAAATCGTCTTATTGTTGCCCCAGTAACGCCATACAAAATGTTTTCTAGCTACCACTCGGCACCCGTTGCTAGGCAACGTTGGAAATGTGTTCGAGTGGGTGGATTGTCCGCAAAAAGTGAGCACTATTACTAATACTGTAATTGCTCGGACAACCCTCGGGTCCAACGAGCTGTCGATGGAAGACCTATGCTCGCTTTACTCTGTCCCTTGTGTAAGAAAGTTCAAAATCAGATTTATGTTGACCGGTAGAAATAGAACGATGGTTCGAGGATGCAGTGCGAGTACTCATGATGATGACCTCATGCAAATCATAACTTGTAGCCGATTTCTTGGAATTAAATTAACAATAAATACAAATTTATTTATTCAAACAAGAAATGAAAAATGTATACAACATTCATGAGTTAATGCGATTGACTTGGCGTCGTGCGGCTCGGCGTCGGGCACGCTTCTTGCGTCCCGGCCGACGATTGCTTGATGGAACGGTGGGCGGATTTGTAGTTGGCGCGACATTATTGTGGGGATCTCGATACGGCAACTGCGACAGGGCGAAGATAAGCGGATACGTTACAGCTTCCCCCTCGCGACAGGCTGCCAAGGCGACCTCTAGTCCCCTGATTTGTGTGTGGAGGCTCTGATTGAGTTGTCGCTCCTCCGTCCAACCCTTCTGAGCGGCAGTGAGCCTGAGATAGAGAGCCTTCGTCTTTTTCGGGTCCGACCAGGTTGACTTGATCTGCTGCGCTTCCCGAGTTATTTGAACTATCTGGCCGAGGAGATTCGCGTTTGCACGTCTAGCGTGGTCTAATTCGGTTTGTAATAGTTGAATAGTTGTCATCGCTACAATAAAAAATCTTTAAATTCCTTTATTGACTTAAATAAATCAAAATTCTGATTACTACAAACATAGTTACAAGAATGAATCTATTCACGAAGAAAATTAAAACGAACGACATTTTTTTAAAAAATTTTTAAATTTCAATAAAATTAATAATACAAATTATTGTCTATGTCCTTTGCCCGAGGAATCAGGGTTCCTCGAAGAATTTTCTAACCCCTTCCTCCGGGGAGAAGCCTGGAATAGTGGCTACTGGTCGCCGGGTATTGCGAACCGGTCGAGGCGGATAGGTCTCCGCGATGCGCCCGACGAGCATGTCCTCTTCGACATTGGTGAGGTACATCCGGGCTTTGACCACGTTTAGATCGACTTGTTCCTGTATCCTCTCCCACTGAGCGAGGAGGTTCCGCGCATGGTCGCGGATTTCTTCGGCAGGGTATTGCTGGCAGACCCGCTTATTCGCCCTGCGAGGATCATTTTCCAGGCCCAGTATCTGCCAGGTGGTTGGATGTGGCCTTTTGGATTGAGGCTCCTCGAGGGTTGTTATCGGTCGTGCTCTCTTCCAAGCCCGACGCCATTCTTTTGCCACATGGGCGGGTATCCAATCGAGAGGCATTGATTCTTCTAAAATATCATTATAGTCAGGTGGTTGGACATAACGTGATAAAAAGTCAATCTATCTTAATCGTAACTTGGCGTTTTAACGTCAAATAATATCTACCGTCGGATAATTATTGTGGATGAACAATCTAATCTACTCTTATGGTGTAATGGAAGATCGAAAACGAATAGCGATTTATTTATGTCTCGCATGAATGTTCCTAAAACTATCCAAGTCGTCTGGGGAAATTTAAGAACTGACCGCTTAGGGTTCACGGGGGAATAAAAGTTTAATTATCGATCTACGGTTTAGACAGGAGAGAGATTGATTGCTTTAAAAATTTATACTAAATCCACTTAATATTTATGTAATGAAAATAATTCCTTATTTAAAATTTGATGAGTGGAAGTACATATTGAAATTCGTGAAAACCGGAATAATTATTACTGGTTATTCAGAAAACTATCGCAATCGCGGATCGAAATCTTTACTGAAACAACAATAAAATTTTATCCTATGACAATTAACACCCTGAAATCTACGCGGTATTTACACATTTTGACTTGTAGCGCGGAAAAATAATGATGATTCTTGATGAACTAACATAATCTTTGATTTCAATATTCCTGAATATTCCTGATTAGCTATTTTGAAGATTTGTGGGGAGCGAAATTAATTAGTATTTTAGCGTTTTGTGGAATCTGGTACCTGAATTTGATGCTATAGTAATATTGTCGATTACATCTATTAAATAGTTAGTTTTAATTTATAGACTAATTTATGGGAAACAATTATAGCGGTCATTCCCCGTTTTATCAGAGATTTATAAAATTGGGTAAAAATAAATTATTTAAATGAAATTTTACAAAGTACCTTGAGTTGGCAAGCTTGATTCTCCTGGTAAATTCCCTCCTATTGTTTGATTCATGTTTCAATGTGATAATAATTTTTTGAAATCAATAATTGTCTGGATAGAATTTCAATATATAAGTGCGTGTGCTTCCGTTGTCGTATAGTGCAATCGTGGACGAAATTTGTTTATCATAAATCAATCTCGACGATCAGAATAATTTATGATTTCCGGTTGGACGTAACTTTTATCGATTTTTCAGGTTGGTTTTAATTTTATTTGTCGATAATTAATATTTCCAATTTTATTAGTATGTTACCCGACTTTACGAAATTTTTTACATGTACGGAATGAGCGGGGCGATGATAAACTCAGGTAGGTCTATTTTCCTTGTTTGTATTATCTCCAGTCTATTTTAGGGAATTATGAGGTTGGGTCGAATTTGGCGTATTATGAATTTATAGACGGAATTCGGGGTTTATTAATCTGAACACTATTCTGAATGGGCGATTCGATCGGGGTTCGTATTTATGCTATGGAATTTGTGATCAATTTTAGTTTTGAGCAGGTTGGTGTTTTAATTACTTCACATGATTTTTATCGAAATGTTAGGAATGCTTGGAAACTCTACCAATGACTTTTTGGGAATACAATTTTCTCGAAGGGTTTTTCGCGATTTAAAGCATCGTATTTTCATTACATTCATACTATTGGATTTTCGCAATGGATTTAATTATTAATCAGCCGTCTGCTAAAAAATGTATTTGAAATGCACTTGCTATATCTGGGAAGTGTATTCTAAGCTGAAGTTGTTCAAATTCGACATCAGTAGTAAGCCTACTATTATGTTTTTAGTTGATTTATGAAAGATTTGTGATATTAATATAAATTTATGGTCTTTCCTTTTGATTTTTCATCGATTTTGGAGTTATAGGGCAATAGTCGCGTTGAGTCTCGGGTTTAGGATTATTTTTGGCGTTTTATCAGCAGTTTATACCATAGTGATCTTCAACTAAAACATTATAATCAAATTAAATTTATTAAGTAAATTTATATCACCAATTTAATTTATTTCATAACAACGAATTAATTTATTCATATCAACGATTTCATGTTAATTTATTCCCCGTACCCTTCCTCTTTAATAAGCCTTAGACGCATTTTATGTTTATATTACAGTTAATGAGTGCCCACTGGACTACTCGGTGTGATGAATTTGAGCCGTGTGTAAAATATTTTAGGTCGAATTTACAGAAATGAGAAACGAGGAAGCAGCCAAAAGACTTCTTCCTTATTTCTCGTTTCTTCTATACGGGATAATATTGACGTTCCAACCCCTGCGTTCCGCACGCTGGGTCTTCACGGGCACAGATCATTGGCGATTTTCCACGCGCTTACACGAGTCTGAGTTATATGTTGATTTTACTGACTTGCGATGTGTGTCGGCTGTGGGCCGGAAAAAGTTCGACAGATAAATTTTATTAAATGCATAAAAACAATTTGAAATATTATAAATATTTATTAATGTATTTAAAAAGTAAAATACGAAATTACCATAACAATCCATTCCAATAAAAATTTTCATAACAAAAATAAACACCTCTCCCCCCACGCCGACGTCCAAGCAGAGTTCTACTGAGGTTGCGAGGAGGTGACGTGGAGAGAGAGTTCCAATTAAAACTACTTCTCACCTAAAAATAGTCTTCAAAGAATTGAAAATTTTCGAATAAAAATAGTTTTAAAATAACTAAGATTTCGTTTTCAAAATTGGATAAAAATGGTTAAGTTTTATGTGAAAATGTATCGGTATTTATACCTATTTTCTGTCCCTAACCTCGCATGTTAATTTTGATGTAGTAAAACAAAATTCGACTTTGTTATTTTCTAGTGTATTCTATTCTTTATTTTTATTATTTTTTAATTTATTTTAACAATTTTTATTTAGAATTTTTATTGAATTATTTCTAATTCAAATTTTTTGATTTAAGTTTCATTTTCATGAACTTTTATTGATTTATTAATTTTCGGTCGAATTTGTTGGGCTTTCATGTTATATTTGTATTTGTATCGAGCGAATCTTGTTGCATTTTTGTTATTATTTTAATTTATTTTTATGTTTATTATTTTATATTTCATTGTTTTTCCTCTCATATTTTGGTGGGATTAATTGGTGTTTCAATAGGTTTATTTTGAATTTGCATGTTATGTTTGTATGTGTGTTACCGATCCATTTAAACATTTTCCAAGGCCGTATGTGTTCTGGCCCAACATTTAGAACGAATAACGTGTGAGACGTTGTTGATAAAATCTTTAAATCTTATAATTAAGGATTCTTGGAAGTTCCATTTTTGAACCATGGTCCGCGGAAATGAGATCTATATGCTGAGCTATCTTACTGTCAGGCATTCGTGCTTGTAATTCCTTCCTTGTAAATAGTGACGGAGAGTTGCACTTTGTTCTGTCATCAGTACTCTTGTGCACGGCTTCCTATGATCATTTCGTCTCTACAACGGGAGAGACAGTGGATCTTATTTTGAAGTTCATTGGCTCTTTCGAAAGAGAAACATGACCCTTTGATCTTCTCATACTTCTGTTTCAATTTCTGATACTTAACTTCCAGTGGGTGTGAGCATCCGACCTAGATGTATGCTGATTTGGCTGACATTTTTAAAATTTTTGCTAAACTCATCTGAAAAACTGGGTTAGAAATGCTACTAAAAGTAAACTTAATATGAAATAAAATAAACGAACAAAACATCAAACAGCTAAAATAAGATAGTGTCTCTTTATTTATACGTTTAATCGTTTGAAATTAAGATGCATGCACAATCAATTGAAATAAATTCAGGCATTTTTCAACTAGCATTCGCTAATTTTGTGTGATTACCCTGGTCTAGATACTGTGTTAAAGTGATTGCAACTATCAATTAAAATTTGAATCTATAACGAAAGCATAGTAATTACAAATATATATATTAAACAACAAAAATAACACCACTTACAATAAAAATCTTTGAAGTTTTTCATGCTTGGGTGCGACCAATCAGAGAATTTTAAGCCTTCTTCGGCCATTTAATTGTTTTAATTTAATTTAATATTTTTTATCATTTTCCCATTATTTTTATTTTACTTTTAATATTATTTTCATTACATTTACATTTTTAAATTTCTAATTTACTTTTCTAACCATTTCTCTTTTTTGTTTAAGAATATTTAGTTTTTGGTCGCTACTTCCACCTGCGTATTTTCTTAACCCTATTTTGCAAGGTTTTGGCGGTTTCATGTTTTACATTATGTTTCTGTCTACGACTGTCAGCTTTTTAAGAAATTTATTAATCTTTGTTTTAATTAATTAATTTTTGTTATGTTTTATTTTGTTTTAATTAATGTTTATTTCATTTTAAATATCTACTTGCGGTACAAATCTATGTTTTTCAACAGGCATTTTAATAATTCAACCAATTTTAAATTAATTTTTATTTTTGTTTTAATAGTGGCTTATAGCCCAACAGTTTGTACTATCTTATTCATTGTAATTCTATCCTTGGTCATTTTCGTGATAAGTAGTGTAGATTGTTTGTTCTAGTTTTCGTAATTGCATTTAGATAATAATTACACAATTAAAATTCACTTCTATTTTTTTTATTAATTATTTGATATTTTTGTTGGTAAATTTTTGAATTGTAATTTTATCCTCGATTATTTACAGTACTCTTCTCGACGACACTATTACTACAAGTGCTGGGTACTTATGGAGAAGAACTATGTATGAGTGTCAAGTGAACGGCTACAAACCCCATACCATACACGCATAACAATTATTACCATTTGGCACCCATCAAAAGTGACATTGGTACTGTGCACTAATGGGTTGAAGGTTAACAAAATGTGAGCTCCTCTACAAGAACTGCTAATGCCTTAACCTTCCGTGGGTTCATGGACTACCGTAGAAGGTTTATTGTCCAACTCATTAAGGTCCCCCTTTTAACCCTCCTTTCAGTTATCTTTAAACAATGTGAAATCATTTGCGAAAATTTTTAATTCAAGACATTTATTAAATAACTAAAATTACAAATTATAATTATATACGATCACGAGTGTACATGTTAGCTAGTTTTTCGGGACGGTGTGACCAACACTCACTACAAAGTATATTCATTAATTTATTTTAATTTTTTATTAAATTTAACTAGTAGGATCTCCAGATCTAACTCACAACTCAAATACCCGAGATCAAAAATATCTAATTTCGGAATTTAATGTTTTTCCGCCTTGGAACTTTATCATGAGTAACATATTTATGCTTTTATAAATAAATTTTGCAATCATTATTTTGTTTATTTCTTGTAATTTAGTTTCTAATTTATGAAATTTTGTATAGTTTTACTATTGAAGTTTAATTAGTAATAATAATATTAAAACTGATGATAATAATAACAGTAATAATAATAACAATAATACTAATGGGATCAATAATAATGATAATAATAAGGTTAATGATAATGCTATTAACATTAATAACAATACTAATAATAACAGTAATTTTAATCTTAAAGACAATAATAATGATAATAATAATAATCGTATTGATAATCATATTAATCATATTAATAAAATTAATAATAATAATTTTAACGTGAATATTCATGATAATAATAATAATAATAATAATAATAATAATAATAATAATAATTAAATAAATTTGGCAACGATTTAATTAAAAGATAACGCCAATAAAAAACCTTTCGTACGATATATTTCGATAGCACAGCTATCATCTTCAGGTACTCAAAACCAACTAAAAATATTATGAATTAACATTTAATTTAAACAAATTATTTTTTATTAATTTAATTTTTTAATAAATAAATATTTTTAAAAATATATTCAATTCACTTTTAATTAATTTAAAATTTTAAAATTTTCACTTATATTCTAATTTTTAAAAATTAATGTAATTTAAAATTTTCAATTATTTTAATAATATTAAAAAACAAACATGATTTAACATACGTAAACTATTTAAAAACATTCAAAACATTCGTAGTCACAGCACTTTGCACATTAATCTTTGGATCCAATGACCTTATCAGCAATGCTTCACATATCACGCGTTCCCAATAATTATTAAAACTTCTCAACAAAATTCTAAAATCAGACATTCCTTTATCACTTTTACAGCCTCTATTGTGTTCACTAATATTGGTCAAACCCTTCAATCGACAATGCTCTAGAACTCGAGTACAGAGATGACGGGAAGTCTCTCCAATGTATGTGGCATTACACCCATTACATGTAAATTGATAAACGAGATCAGAACACAATCCAACCGGAGTTTTTGATTTATTAATAAACATATTGCGTACCTTACACGAATTAGAGACGATCTTATACTCTAAATTTCCCATCTGTTTACTTAACTTCCTTTTATAATTTGTAAAGCCTTCAGAGTACGGCAATACTAACACATATTTAGGCTCAAATTTTTTATATCCATTTTTACCATCACCCAGACCAACACTCAATTCACACCCATCCGACAAATTACATTCAGACTTTCCAAAACATGGATCCTTAGGATTTTAAATCAATTTATCAACAGTCTCTTTTATCATCAACAATAAAAATGATTTCGAATATCCATTCTTTATCAACAACTCAACCAATTTATCAACACTTTTTACCGAATTAGCATAAGTAGAAGATAAAGCCCATGAACGATAAATCAATCCTTTCACCATATTTCTCTTATACTTAAATTCACAAAAGCTTTCTGGAGAAGTATAAAGACCAGCATCAGTTGGTTTTCTATAAATCTCTGTCTCATACTGTTAATCTTTGCGTTGAATTAACAAATTTAAAAACGCAATTGATGACTTTCTCTCCGTTTCACATGTGAATACAATGTTTTTATGTAAACTGTTCATAAAATGCAAAAACGGTTCTACATGTTTCTGGTTTTCAAATATAAGAAAAATATCATCCACATACCTTTTATATACAAAAGGTTTTTCAAATTGAAAAGAAGCAATTTTCTTTTCCAAACTAGCCAAAAATATTGATGCCATCGTTGGTGCTAAAGGGGAACCCATAGCGACTCCATCTATTTGTTGATACCATTCATCATTGAAAAGAAAATTGACATTTGAAGTAGCAAATTCAAGAAGTTTACGAAATGCCCTTTTATCCAAAATGTGATGTTCCGAATCATTTTCATTCCACAACGCACAGAATAAGTCAATCGTCTCAACCAGTGGCGCATTCGTAAACAAACTACAAACATCAAACGAAACCATAACATCATTCATACTTCGTTTTTGTAGCTTTGCAATACAAGACACAAACTCAAAGCTATCCTTACATTGAAACTCTGATCGCATTCACGGTTTTAATAATCCATCTAAAAACTTTGCTATTTTATACTGGGCAGTACCAACCATCGACAAACCTTGTCACATAGGTACACCATCTTTATGGATTTTTGGTAGCCCATATAGTTTAGCTGGCTGCGATTCTATTGGACGAATAGACTTACCTACCTCTTCATCAATTGAGTGTTGGTCTGGGTGATGGTAAAAATGGATATAAAAAATTTGAGCCTAAATATGTGTTAGTATTGCCGTACTCTGAAGGCTTTACAAATTATAAAAAGAAGTTAAGTAAACAGATGGGAAATTTAGAGTTTAAGATCGTCTCTAATTCGTGTAAGGTACGCAATATGTTTATTAATAAATCAAAAACTCCGGTTGGATTGTGTTCTGATCTCGTTTATCAATTTACATGTAATGGGTGTAATGCCACATACATTGGAGAGACTTCCCGTCATCTCTGTACTCGAGTTCTAGAGCATTGTCGATTGAAGGGTTTGACCAATATTAGTGAACACAATAGAGGCTGTAAAAGTGATAAAGGAATGTCTGATTTTAGAATTTTGTTGAGAAGTTTTAATAATTATTGGGAACGCGTGATATGTGAAGCATTGCTGATAAGGTCATTGGATCCAAAGATTAATGTGCAAAGTGCTGTGACTACGAATGTTTTGAATGTTTTTAAATAGTTTACGTATGTTAAATCATGTTTGTTTTTTTAATGTTATTAAAATAATTGAAAATTTTAAATTACATTAATTTTTAAAAATTAGAATATAAGTGAAAATTTTAAAATTTTAAATTAATTAAAAGTGAATTGAATATATTTTTAAAAATATTTATTTATTAAAAAATTAAATTAATAAAAAATAATTTGTTTAAATTAAATGTTAATTCATAATATTTTTAGTTGGTTTTGAGTACCTGAAGATGATAGCTGTGCTATCGAAATACATCGTACGAAAGGTTTTTTATTGGCGTTATCTTTTAATAATAATAATAATAATAATAATAATAATAATAATAATAATAATAATAATAATAATAATAATAATAATAATAATAATAATAATAATAATAATAATAATAATAATAATAATAATAATAATAATAATAATAATAATAATAATAATAATACTAATAATACTAATAATAATAATAATAATAATAATAATGATAATAATAATAAGTTATAATAGTTTCTATCAACATTCCGAGGGATATTAAGGATCAATATGGAGTTTAAGAGGAGTTGGGTCCGAATTGTTTCTTTGAGTTTTAAAATGAACTTTATCGACATTAAATTTAAGATGACTTATTGATTTAATAGTCAGATCATTAAAGATGATAAATGTTATATAAATGATTTCCTAAAAGGTTTTCAATATGGAGAATTTAGACGATACCGAAATGGATTAAAATTCTGCTGTAACAAGACTTGAACTTTTATGCCTGAGTGTGGTAAATTATACATCTAATTGTCGTTAAATTCAGCCTTTCGAATTTTCTTAATTTCCTTATGATTTCAGGTCAACGTATCAGCAGTTGTTCAACGTTCTTCTGGTTTTAAATTTTTCTTCCTCTTCACTGGTCATTTTTATTTTTTATGTTAATCGATTTTAATCCTTCCTCATGGCTACTCTCAGTCATTACGATGGTCAGGCGATAAGGTTTCCGGGGGAAAACTCTGGGCTGTTCTGACAACCGTTTTCACAGATTCTTCACCTCCTGGAAACTACAGTCCGTGGTTTAGCACCACTCGTAGTCGGTCAAGAATTTTTATTTTACTGCCTTGTGAATTTGTAAATATTATTTTAAACTTGATGCCTCTCCGTCGAAATGGAGTTCGATCATGAATGTTCTTCAATAAATTATTTCAATGAATGAAAAAAAAATAAAAAAAATTTACATAAAATAGAATTTAAATAAAATAAAATAAACTAAAATAACAATTAAAATTATTATTCAATTAAACTAGTAAAATGTATAAAATAAAAAAAAACAATTTCATATAATATACACAAATATTATTTGTTGATAAAGTTTCGAATTCTCTCCCAAAAAGAAATTATGTTAAAACAGGTAGTACGTGTCCACGAAATAAAATTCAAAATAAAATTTGTAAGAATGTGCTGGATATAACGTAATTCAAAAATAAACCGATTAAAACTGAAAATATTGCGAAAGAAAAAGAGAGTGAGTTTTTGCTTGTTCAACATTGCCTTATATACCACGATTGTTCGTGTGTGTATTTTGATGCAGTAAAACAAGGAATTTTTGATTTTTTAAATTAATTTTTCTAATTTGTCGATTTTATTATTAATTTTCAAGTTTTTATGTATTAAACTTGATTTAAATTTTTAAAATTTTTAAAATATTTAAAATTTTTTTCTAACAGTGCAATAAACTTCCGACACGATTTTTTTAAACAAAAATATTTAAAATGCATTACACTTTTCGGCTTTAACATAATCTTTTCCCCTTAACTGAGTACGAAATACCCAAAAATTATAGTGACTGCTAGGACTAACTTTGCCATTAGGCGCTGCAGGTTGTACAACAATTACATGCAGAATCAAAACTTGCGCCTTTCGCTAGAACTCGCTGCGAAAATCGAGGGATCTGAAATCGTACAAGCAGCCATATTACTAGCTAAAATGCACCAGGCAGTTGAGCTACCCTTCGAACTTACCGGAATTCTATTAGTATACATATATAATAATAAGTTGGCACCAAAAGATGCCACAGCCATCGAAGAATCAAGTTAATTCAATAAAACTTTAAACTTTGTGAAAAATATATTACTATGACAATACAAAATGCTTACAATTAATTTTGCAAAAGTTCGTTGACGTTTCAGAAAAAAATTTTGGTTAAAGTTAAAGTTAAAATTATGAATTAATTCAATTTTATTTTATTTTATTAGTATTTTTGGGTCATTTTTGATCATCAAAAGTGAAAATTTTTGGTCGCCGCTTCCGCCTGTTTTATCTAAACCTTCTTTTGCATGGTTTTGGCGGTTTTATGTATTATTTTATATTTCACTCTGCCGATGTAGTATATACTATATAGGGTTATCTATTATTTCAATTTTAATCTTTTAGAATTATTCCTGTCATTTCAGCTAAGATTTATTCAAAATATCAAACATGTAATTTTTTTAATTCGAAATTTTCTATTAACACGTTGACGGACAATTGCGGCTATAGCCGTCAAAGCGAAGTTCACAATGTGGCATGACTGCTATAGCCGTCCAAAACGAAACGGTCGTTTTTAGACACTACGGCTATAGCAGCACAAATGTGCACTTACTGGCGTATACGTAGAAGCATAGTGTCGTGTTTTGAAAACATCTTTTTAGGTTGAAGTTCATATTTCACCTGTTATACGAGTTGCAGATTCAGTATGCACGTGGTTGTGATGTATTTTTGTTTGATTAAGAACTAACATTTCGTGTAAAACTCCCAAAAATACTTTGTTGCATACAAAAATTGCTTGTTTGAACCATTAAACCTGTCATTTACGTTTTTAAATTTTTGCTGTTATAGCCGCCATCGTCCTATCACTTAGTGTATAGAGTCCGCTGGCGCCATGACGGTTATAGCCGCAACCTAATTAAAGGTACTAAATTAATCAAAATTAAGTTTATTTAAGCAGAAAGAGTAAAACTATACTTCTAACATTCTAAAAATCACAAAAACATATAGTGTCAATTTTCGAACTTCGCTTGTTCCTACTGTCCGTCAACGTGTTAAAATTGACCAATCAAATTTGATTGACGTCTATTGATTATTTTTTTGTTGTTTTAATTTTTAAAAATTTCAGTTATTTTCATTTTGATTGGACATCATTTTTTCTTTTAAAGACAAATTGATTGTTGGCACTTTACGAAACTGTAATAAATAAAACATATGGCTGAAATTAAGTCGTTTAAAAATAAGTTGGATGATAATAAAGAAAATTAGAATAAATTTAGTATAGGGTAAACTCGGAAAAATCCGTGAAATCGAATGAAAAACTTAACCATGCAGTTTTACATGTGATAAATAAGAATTTTCATTTAAAGAATTACTTAATTAAATTATATTCCTGACATAGAGACCTGTTCATTTATCTTTTTAGGGAATTTGCGAGAAATATTTTGATTAAATGTTCTTAATGTAATGTTTTATTTTATTCATAAAAGTTTTTAATAATCAATCAGGATTTATTTTAGTTTAAATAACATAAATAATTTATCACAGAATTTGACTTTCTTTATCAATATATTTTACACATATTTTTGATTTTATGTATTAAAAAAACAGAACAGTTAAAGAAATTTTCAAAAATGATACAAAATTTTACATGTTTTTCTATGTTTTAATTTTCCGTATAAAAAATTAAAATTATTTCTTAATATCACGGCTTTACCCGAGTTTACCCTAAATATTATAAATAACGATGCATCATTAAACAAATGAAATAGAAAGACTAATTGAAAAAAGCAATTTTTACCCATGTTCCTAGAGGTTGGCGTTAGGACAGTTAACCCTTCGATGCTACAAAACAAAATTCAAATTGTCGTATCTTTTTTAAAACTTCTCCGATCACCTCTAAACTTTTTAAATTTTCCCTTTGATATACATATTTGATTTAGTATGGACCTACGCAAAGACAATTTATTTCAAGAAAAAGAAAATATTGATGATTTTGGTTAAGATGAAAACTTTAATTTCGAGCAATTTAGCTATGCTGAAACAATTATAAGTGCTCATGAAAGTTTATCTGAGGTGAGTATTGATAGTGATGATGAAGAAGAAGAAAAAGATGGCAGCGCAATTACGTATTTTAACGCAAAAAACAACTATTTATGGTCAAAAACAGTTCCAACAATGCGAAGAAGACGTCGATGTGATATATTGAAAGAAGATCAAGATCTAAAAGGAGAGGCAGTATCAGTGAAAGATGCGATATCAGGTTGGACGTTATTTTTTGACAATGAAGTGATGGAAGAAATCGTAAAATATACGAATATTGTTCTAGTAACAATTGATAATAATCATAATTTTAATTAGAATAAATATTCACTATATGAAAAACTTTTTAAACTTATTTCCTTTTTAATAATTTTGAATACTTTTATAATATATATAAATTTATAATATATATAAATAATATATATAAATAAATTTAATAATAATCTAATTATTATAGATATTTTTTATTACTTTATATTAATTTAACACCAAATTATTAAAAAATTAGAAGTGGTAGCACTTGCTACCAGGTGAGCGTCCTTGTAATTTTTTACAGGTGATCATCATATAATAACAATTTCAAATCAACCGCGGTGTGAATTTATTCAACAGCAAAACTAAAATACAATTGTGAACTAATAATATGTTCTCCAAACAAAATATGTTATCCAGGCAATTTCAAGAAAATGGTGGCTGCGAAAAATAAAAGTTCATATTAAAATAATCCAATACTCATAGAAAAATATAAAACAACTCCAACTTGTGAGAAAAAAAGCGAGAATAAACTCAAATTTATATTTTCATAAGCAGTCCACTAATAACGAAACTGTTTTCTTCTCCGTTTAAAATCCAAACCGTTTTTTGATTAATCGGACGAAACGCGTTGCATTCCATCAGCTTTTTATTCCCACCAATTTCTAATTCTTTCGGAATGATTCTTTTGATTTCACACTTGTTGTCGGTCAAAATTTTGCATTCCATAGCTTTGATGCAATTGGATTTCACTTTTATCTCTAACGCAATTTTCGTTTTAATTTCCGTGCCGGTGAAAGAATCGAAATAGCTGTGTTTTCAAAATGTTTATCAACGTTAGACATTGAGATAAAATTTATTTTACTTGATCACTGCGTCAGAGCACTGAATTGACGAATCATCTTCATTCAAGTAACAGCCGATTAGTGGTTGCCATGGTGAAACTACAATTGATAGGTTAGCTACTTGATCAGAATTGGATAACGGTCTCAACCATCCGATTTGGGTTGAGCAGGAGTTGTCGAATGATTTCAAAACATGAACTAAATCGGTTGATCGATTATTTTACAGAAAATAGGTACAAATTTAACACGTTTTTCGGAACAATTAATTGGAAAAATTCAGAAAATTATTATAAGGGTTTTGCAAATCAAATTCAACCTTTACAGTAAAATAGGAATGTATCATTTTAAAATTTTATGAAAAAAAGTTTTAATAATTATTGGCGACGAGTTATATGTGAAATATTGCTGATACACCAAGTGAAGTTGAGATAAATTCCGCTATAATGCAAGTTGAAACATAAATCAACTTATTGGAATTTATTTTTTGAGAAAATTTAATGGATTTCAGCCATTTCTGAAATGGCTGCAAAGTAAGTTATTTTTTAAAGTTATAAAGTTTTAAGAGTTGAATTATGATTTTACAAGGAAAATAAATCATTATTCAAACTTATAATTATAACTTTTGATCTACAAGCTCATTTATATTATTATTAATAATGATTATAAATATTCAGGAAATGATTTATTTTATGATAACTTATTTTTCGGAAATTATTTTTGAAGTTATAAAAATTATTAATTGAATTAATAATTATATTTTTTATACATCTTTTGAAAAAATCTTAGAATATGCACATAAAATAATTTGGTTTATGATAATTTTTTAAAACTTACCAATATATAATTTACAATTTATGCTTTTTTTCGGATTTCAGGTTTTGTTTGTCTGAAAAATTAAATTAATTTTAGTTTTAAGGGTAAATCATATGAAGATACATCCTTATTTACTCGAAATTTCCTAGCAAAATCCTCAAAATCTAAATAAAAAATTTTTTTCGCCATTTTTCTCAAAAATATCTATAAATTAATTTATTATAGGGATTTTTTCAACTTCTGATGGCTATATGTTAAAAGTTTACATGCATGTTTTATTATAGATTGTGTTAATGTGCATTATTTTAAAATCTATTTTTGATTCTGTTTCAAAAATGTGTTTTGATTCAATATTGTGTAATTTAAATTTTAAATTAAAGCCTTTAGTATTAATTTAAGAAATTTTATAGTATTAAATTTATTTTGAGTGAAATTTAAAATTTTTAAACAAAAAAATATTAAAATATTTGAAAAGTATTTTATTCAAAATAAATAAATTAAATCCATATTATTTTGGTTGGGTTTTTAACCTGATATATGATAGTCGTATTTATTTATATTTTCTTCTTGTGATATATTTAACCGTTTTCCGCTTAAATATTTAATATAATCCAAAATTTCAATTGTGTTTAATATTTCTATGCAGAAAACAATGTTTGTTCATATGGTTGTCTACATTTTGATCTTTTATACCAAATTTCAGTGAGATACTCTATACTATAGAAATTTGAAAAAAAATTAAAAACAATACACAAACATAACACATAGTAAATATGCATGCATAATTTTGATATGTAAAAATGTTTAATTGAGATACTCTCCTATAATAAACATTATAATTCCGATGACTATACTTTCTATTTTTGAAAAAATTAATAAATAATAACTTTTATTTTAATTAAATAAGCTTGGCAACGATTTTATTAAAAGAAAATGCCATTCAAACTGCCACTTTCAGGCACAAAAACCAACAAATAGTATGGATTATTTTATATATTTTAAACAAATTATTTCTTAATTAAATAATTTAATAAATAAATATTTAAATACTTTTAAAATTTTTATATTAATATTAAATATAAAATTTTTCATTTAAAATAATATTAAAAGTTAAAATTTTTTAAAAACAAAAAAAACATCAATTTATCACAATTTTACAAAATTAAACTATTTAAAAACATTCAAAACATTCGCATTAATTTTTGGATCCAATGACCTTATCAACAATGCTTCGCATATTACAGGTTCACAATAATTATTAAAACTTCTCAACAAAATTCTAAAATCAGACATTCCTATTTAACTTTTACAGCCTCTAATGTGCTCACTAATATTTGTCAAACCCTTTGATCGACAATGCTCTAGAACTCGAGTCCAGAGATGACGGGAAGTATCTCCAATGTGAGTGGCATTACACCCATTACATGTAAATTGATAATATTTCAGAAAACAGTAAAAAACATCAAAAATATCCTGTTTTAATAGAATTTCAGGTACCCAAATCAGATTAATAAATTTATTAGGAATCAATCATATGTTATAATGATAGCGGCTGAGAAGCGGGAAAAGATGTGCATGGAAGATTCATAATCGTTAAATCCATTGAAATTATCAATTTTTTAGCATCTTTGGTTCATCTAGAATAATATTTTCTAATTTCTATAGTTAGAGTTTCTTAGCTATTTTTGAATTAGCATTTCCTACCATATTTTCTAGTCTCGACGGACCATTACTGTGTGGATATTTTCATATATGACTGAAAATTAGACCAACGGAATCCATTTAATCTTTTATATTCGTATTATGCGTAAAGCTCTCATAAAGCTCTTTAAATAGTAAAGCGTAAGTAATCACTAACTCATTGTAATGGACTACATAAGGCACAATACAATTTATTGCCATTCCATATTTAACATTTGATGAAATATTATTGATATTTTAATAATGAAAACCATAAATGCATACCCGGATTGGTGGTTGTTAACAAACGATAAAGAAGACCAGAAGATATAGTCAAATATGCTGACTTCCATTGTGAAAAGTTCAGATTTTCGTCTTTTCTAGATCTGAAATATTAATATAAAATCAAAATTTCAAAAAAGTCACAAAAATATTTAATATTTATAATACTAACCTGATATTATATTTGACCCAGCCGAAAGGTAATCTAAAATCCTTAGTGAGATCTGTTGTTATTCCATTTAGAGGATAACAGCAATTACTGCAAAAGCAATCAGATTGTTTATTATAAAAATAAACATCAGGTAAAGCCAAAACTTTCTGAACCGCTAATGATCGTAAAACCGAAATACATTGACGATCATTTCTATTAAGCTTTGAACTCGATTTCATTTCTAAACTGATAGATTCTTTATTCAAACCATCATTATAATGCTTTTCCAGCCAGTCCTGTTCATTAGTTTGAGGCGCATCACAAATGGAAAGAGCCTTGGAATCTGATGTTACGATTGCCTTTATTTTAACATATATTTACAATTTCAAATGATAATTAGAACAACCTCAGATTGGGATTTTAGCCAAATGAATGGAACGTAATAATAACCTCTGCTTTTCGAAGAGATGGTTTTGATAGAATTGGAAGTTTTTAGACAAGATTGGGAACATATTTTGTAATTAATTATTGTCTCATCGTTTCTAATGGAGAAATAAATGTCGGCAATTTCTAGATTATTATCCTCTAAAACGAATGACAAATGGTTTTCACTTGAGACATTTTTTATATTGAATGGCATTCGTTGGCAAATCTATATTGTAGTTATAAAAATTATCTTTCAAGTATATAAAAATCGGTTAATTATAAAAACGTTTGATGTAAAATTTATATAATAAAATAAATTTTTTGTACGATTTTTAAATGTTAACACAAAACAGTTATTGACAGACTTGTTCGAATAGCTTGAACAATTTTTGATTTGAATAAAAATTTATTGATCAATCTAAGATCAAGAATAATTAATAAAAAATTTAGTACAAAATTAAATTCTTAATAAAAAAAGATCAAAAGTGAACAAAAATATTAATTATTTAAATGAATTTAAAAAAATTTTCAAAAATGACTCCGTCGTAAATAAATTGCATTTTTGACAAACATATAATATACTTATAAATTGGTATTATTGTAAAAATATTTTGTTTATATATTCAGATGTAATGTAAACACAGATTTTTAAATTCTATTTTTTGTTTTATGTTATATTATTAGCACAAGCTATCGCGACAAAGATGAGCTGGAATATTTTGCTGGACGATAATATAGTAGAACCAACAACCGAAAAATTTGAAAAATAAGAAATAGTTTTTGTAAAACCAAATTTGGCAAGACTCGTGGACCCATGACCCACAATAATTGTGACCGGCGTTAATTCACACCAATTAAGCGACATTATAGTGATGCCACAAAAGGTAATGAATATAGACATCAAACACTCAAGGAAATGAATCACGACAGTGAAGTAGAGTCGAGTGTGCTAAAGAGGGAGGCAATAAACCTGTATGAACTCGAAAGAAGCCTATTTATCTTTACCAATACGACACTTCGGATTGATTACGAAGAAATTTTGCAAAATATTTTGCTTATATAGTCATATCTTTAATCTGATATTATATTACCCAGCCGAAATGTAATCTAAAAGATGTATTGTAAATAAAAATTTTCAAATTCTACTTATATTAAAATCACATATTCATGAAAAAATGCTTATATCTTAAATTGAAACTTGAGTTCTTATATAAATTTTATTGAAAAATAATCTAATTTTCGATTAGTCAATAAAAAGTAAAATTTTATTTAGGAAACAAATTGACAATCTATTTTTTAATATTATATTTGTTGGGTTTTTATTTAAGCCTGTATTAAAATCTGGCTCCTTGGTGTCCTTATTTAAACAAAATAATGTCACCAAACAAAATAATTTGAAATCAATACAATTACACTTCTATTATTTATACACTTTAATACAGAAATTTCACTTATAGCACTTTCAATCATGCTTTTCGTCAATGGCACTTGATTTTGCTATCCTAAAGTTTAAAATTTACTATTCTTTTACTGCTATTTAAATTTTCCCTTTCGACCATCTATTGCTTTGACACCTAATTGAATAATTGATTTTCACAATTTTTAGGCATCTCTTTCCCAGGGTTTCCCATGCTAACCTAATTTGAAGCTCTCAGGTCTTTGTATAATTTATTTTATTTTAAATTTACCCTGATTGATTTTTAGTCGGGTTTCTTTTTACTGCGGGTTTCCCTACATCACCTAATCTCGTTCGCCCTAATTTAATAATTTTGTTGACAACTCAGGTTTCGCCCACTTCTCAAGTTTTCTATTAGCCAATCAATTTTAATTTTTTGTAAATACTCTCGTCTAGTGACTCCATCGATTTAATTTTTACACATGCTAATACAAGTTTCCCACACAATATTGATTTTAATATTTTGATTATTGAATTTTTTAAAATTAAGTATTTATAAAATTTGAATTTTATAATTGCTTAGTTATAGATAAATACAGTACGAAACGGCGTTAAGTGGGTTCTATTGTATTACTTAGAATAACGACAACTAATGCTTGAAAGGATAAAATACGTTTGTGTAACCGACAAAGAGGCAACGCAGATTAATTACTTCGGATTTCATGAAATGTCAACACTGAGTGCAATTTTCTGAGAATCCCACTATTCCAATAAAACAGTGTTAAACCGAAACAGCGCTAAGTGGGGTCTTACTGTATAACGTAATTTATATTAATTTTTCAAAAAAATTTATATCTAAATAATCAACAGTAAAATCAAAAATAAATATTCACAGTAACTTAGTTATATAATAGAATAATAAAAGAATAAATTTTAGATGATGAACTACAACAAGCAATAAATTAAATGTTTTCAACAAAAGTTTCATAAATTTTAAAATATAATATTCGGTTGTTATAATTAAATTGTAGGCATATTTATTTATTTAATCATTTAATAATCAATAATAAATAATAATAATAATAATAATAATAATAATAATAATAATAATAATAATAATAATAATAATAATAATAATAATAATAATAAATACAATAATAAAAACAATTAATAATAATAGTTTATTAAAAAATCCTTTCTTTATAAAAAGACTAAATAAATTACTATTATATTAAAAATGTTAAAGAAATACTTTTTTCCCATTGAAATACACACAATCATCTTCTATAAATAGAACTCCAACATTTGACTCGAATCGTTGGACTTCTAATTGTTGAGTAAATACATGGTGCAATTGATTGATACGCCTGGGACATGGTGTATTCACAAGTAGTCGAAAAGCCTCTTCGACATTTTGGAAATGGTGATTTTCAATTAGAATCAATCCAATAATTGAGCTTTTCGGATCACTCTTAGAGACACCATTATTAGTTGTTTCATTTTGAATTAATTGAATCTTAAATAAAAAAAGAGTTACCTATAAAATTATGATAACTCTTAAATTTTTATGATTATCTTATTCATGAAAAATAATAACTATTTATATTATATTGGTTCCTTTTTAATATAAAATTGACGTATGTGGCTTCTTGTTTTTGCGACCGTAACTAGCGCAATCTTTATATCGGGATAAAAAACATAAATCAAGGACTTTAGTAAGTAAAGTTCCAAGAAAAGACCACAAGTGCGGTAAGTTTATCTATTTTTAACTTTTTAATGTTAATATTTTTATATAACCCTACAATACAAATATTGGGTGTAAATGCATTCTTCTTGTTATTTTGAATTCTTTAAAGACTAGATAATCTACTTAATTTGGTGACTATCGATTTATAAAGAAAAGAAGAATAAAACCAAGATACATTCGCGAAAAGCAATTACATAAGGTTTAAAAATCAGGTTTACATCGGAGGGTTAAATTAAAATTCTTTAGATAATAAAAATTTCAGGTGTTTTTTATGATCGATTTTCTAAAACGGTAAGATTTATGAATTATTTATTTAATTAAAGATTTTTCAAGCTTATTTAAAATGTTATCGTTCACAAATAATTTCGGGTAGTTTTTTGATATAATTGTAGAAATTTTCTCCGATTCTGTGACTTCGATCAATATTATTTATTTATTTTTAAATCTCAAAAATATTTAACTTAAAGTTTAATATTTCAATTATAATTTACGTTTTTCGATGCTTTTCTTCTACATTTTCGATAATTTCCGGTAATTTATCATCTTTTGCCAAATTTATAAAGAAAAGTGCAAAACTTCATTATTAAAAAATATATAATTTACTTCTATTATTAGTATATACTCCAGTGGTTTCGAAACTGGGAGGAGCCAAAACATTTTAATAAAAAATTATTTTCATATCATAATTTTTACAATTAAATAAAACTTCATATCGTAACTTAACAGTAAAAATGCAATAAATGAATGTTTCTTTTTATTTTTCTTTCATTTTTATACACATATTTAATTCTTATATAAAAAAAAACTCGGAGAGGAGAAGATTTTAAAAGTGGTGCTTTTGCAAACGCTCTGTTTCTGTAATGCACAGAACGGCCGCTAAGTGCATGAAACAATAACCTCAAATTTAAACATCACTCGTAGTTAAAGTGTCAACTAAAGCATATTGTCGGGGTGTGAAATTGTTTTTATCGTGATTTATTTTTGAAAATAACCGTTAACGGATTTTCTCGAAAGTAAGACCACCGATAAAACATGAATTTTTGGACCTTTTTTCATTTATTGCAAATTCGAGAATAAGAACATGGTCTTATTCTTGAGTAAACATAAATTTATTTGATAAAAGTTATAAAAAGATTGTTAGAGTCTGCATTCGTACTTTCAAGTTGTCTTACTTTCGAGAAAATCCGGTAGTATTATTTTATAATTGGTTAAAAGAAAAGCTTTAATGTCAAATATATGAGCAAGGAACTGAACAGCATTTTTAAAAAAGTTATAAAAATTATCAGCTGCATTAAGAACAGTCATTTAAGAACTAGACAGTTTGCAAAGCTGTGTGTTGATATGAAAAGCTGGAAACCATAGAAAATGAAAAATTGATTATTATCATGAGATATTTTCACTAAAACAAAAGTTTCAATATGAAACACTAATTCAATTTTAAATGAAGTGTCATTGAGTGTACGAATCTTTGTTTTCCAAACCAATGCAGGTGCTGCTAATATTTGTAACGTCCTATTTATGCGAAACGGGGTTCTTGCACTAACTACAATGAAAAAACAAATATCGAGCCAAGTTAATAGTAGAAAAGAGTTACGAGTGCCACTCTCCACATTGGCCGAAGATTTGATAAACTTTGTACCAATAAACAGCAGCATCTTTCGCATTAAATTTGGACGTGTTAGATATAGTTTATTTTGTAATTTAATATAAAAATAAATATACGTACAGATTTGTATAAATTTATGATATACCAAAGCCTTGTTCTATATAATTTTTTTTAGTTATAATTGTTTTATAATTATGTCAATTTTTAAATAAATTGTTTTAAAGAGGTTTTATTATTAAAAAAGTGTTTATATTATTATATCTATAAAAAAATTAAGGTGGGGAGGCACAGAAAAAATTTTGCTTTAGAAAGGCGTATTAGCGTAAAGTTTGGTAACCGCTGCTTACTCCTCTCCTACTCAAGAAAATGTAGAATATGGTAAAGCAACTGAAAAATCCTCAAATTAGAAATTTTTATAAATAAAAATGCCTGTAATAAATGACTGTGGTTACGCCCAAACAAACAACATCGGAAAATTAAAGTTACAATTTATCCCAATGTACATTTCCTATCATATAAAAATGCTGTAAAATTTTTTCAAATTATCAAAGTAATTTTTATTTTATCAAGCGTTAATTTTTTTTATTTAAAAAAAAGCACGTGATAAAGATAGTCGAAAATTTGTGTTACATAGAATAAGGTTTTTGATCTCTTGTCACAATGAAAATAAATGAAATATCATATAAAAAGAAAACAGATGAAAAATGACCAAAAAATTAAAAAGTTGTACTGATAAATAGAATTTAAATTTATTACTTTTAAACATAAATATTAGAAATACCTCATGGGAACAAAATTTCTTTGACATCAATTCTTGATTTAAAATACAAAGACCAAATTCACTGCCAGGCATCAAACGAGATACTTTTGACGATTCGTAAATTAAACAGCTTTTCGCAACAATAAATGCATTCGCCTTATCATCATATGTCATTTTGTCCAAAATTAGTTTCCGTCGAAGCACGCGCGCTATTTCAAATTTCGACTTACCCAAATGTTTCAATTCTGACAACTGAGAAAATCTGTTGGATAATTCTTCCATTAAAAAATTTCTAATCTCCGTTTTACAAACAAATCGATTGGAAAAATCCGACAATGAATGATTAAATAATATTTTCTTCCGTGTACATAATACAATATCATTGTTTTTATTGACGACTTTGTCCGTAAATTTAGAAGACTCGATCCCGTGCATAATCATGAAAAACGATGGCAACAATTGTGAAAGTTCCGTGACAATCAATAAAATTAATTTATCTTGGATATTGAGATTATGACTACAACTGATCAGTTTATGATCGAGAAATAACCGATCACTTATGTTATCGGTTGGGAAATCACTCTAGAAAGCAAATTATAATGATAAAGATAAAAGATTAATGCGTATGATGGATTTTGACAAAATTATTTCGCAGAAAATTAATTCGATTCTTACTCTGTTTATTAAAACCACAAAACCCGACACAATAGAGTTAATTTGTCAATAATATGTCAATAATTTGTTAACGTTCATCTCAATCAATATTGATTGAAATGACAATTTCAAATCAAATCCGAATTTATAACGAATTGTTTGATCTATGGTGAATTTTTTCTCTAATGATATGATTAATGTTGTCAACAAAATTTAAAAAAATTAATTAGTTTGTATTTTTTTATATGTTACTAGGGGTCTCGAAAGATTAAAAATTATTATATTCTTACTTATATTTTCATTTACCACCTGCCAATAGCCGCAATTGACAAAACAAAAAAATGTTCATAATTTTATTGAACATTTTTATTGTATCCTACTTTGAATAGAACTATAAAGTTCGCATATTAAGTAATAGTTCGTTGGGAATACCATGAAATTTATTATAAGATTTAATAAAAAAATATATCAAAGAAAAAATACATTTGTCCCATAGCCATAGTATACAATATTCGGTTTCAAATTGTTTTAATTTTTATTTAATTAAAATTTATTTTCAAAATTATCAATGAAAAAATGCAAAAATCTTACTTGATCTTTATCTGGAAAATTTGTCATTCGACATGATATAGAGGACTGACTAATGGTATTATTTGGAATGTCAGACATTCCAAGACTTATTAAGGTATTGAACCATCCTCGTAAATTGAATGTTAAAAAACATTCCTTGAATAATTTCATATATAAGAAACAGCATTTATTTTTAAGAATAAATATCTAACTTCTTGTATTTCGGTTATAACTTTGCCAATGCTGATGTGGTCAACAAAAATTTCCAAATTAGAGTTATCATAGAAATAGAGACCGAGCAATAAAGTTTTCTACAATCAATTATAATGCTATTATTATACAATTACTATTATTATCATATAAACCGTGTAACGAGTAAGGGATGGAGCGAAGTTTTGACATCTCAATCCATTATTGATAAACAACTTCCCATCTCTAACTATCCAGTTAGGCAATCTTATGAAACTCCAATTCTCCGGAACTCTATCGGCCGAAAACTTTTCTGATATCAAACCAAATGAAATCGGGTCCAAATTAAAAACATTGTTTTTGTTGTTCCAAAATAGTAACTAAATGATTGATATGAATAAAATTCAAGACAATATTTATTACAATGTTTCATAGAATAAAGTGTACTTCCAAAATAAATATATCAGCTGTTAAAACTGTTTTGATTGATTACTGCGCTATTATTACTAATGTAACCTTGAAATTTAATAGTGTTAATTTCTAATTTAATAGTTTTTAAAATTTAATATCATTATATTCAATGAGTTTTCGATTATAGATCAACTTTTTATATTTAATACAAATTTTTTACACTGAATTTCCTATATTTTTAATTATTATTAAATATTTAATAGAAATCTTGATTAATACTTCATTATGTCAATTAATTGTTTATAACTTAAATTAAAAATTAACACTTCCACAAGAAACTTTATTTTTTGTAATCCAGAAGAATTTGTTATTTGTTAAGCTATTAACAATTTGAGTGCCAACATAATTTTTAAAAACTACTTTAAAATAATATATGATTTAGAACCGAATTAACTACAAATTAGATTAGGTTGTGCAGATACAAAAGCACGATCGCACTCCTTGGCACTCAAAGGGTTAATCATTCAACTCTATCATTTGAAACTATAAAAAAAATTAAGTATAGTTTATTTATAATAATATTGATTTCCAGAGAACCAGTTTGTCATAAACTAATGATTAAAAAAGTGAATTGAATCGTAACCGATTTCAAACGACATTTCGCGAAAGAAACAACCAGCAATAAGTACGGTAAGATTGGTAGCTATTAGGCATAGTTTGCAATATTGTATTAGATTGAGAGGAAAATATGGTCAATACTATTCAAATGAAACAAGTACCAATTTTGTATTGTAAAGATCATGATAATTACAGAAATTGCAAAATCTGAAATAGATTAATAAGCGTCAAGAGGATTCAGAATGAGGTTGAAGTTCAGTGTTCTTCAAAAAGACATAATAAAAGAAAACTTATGAAGTTTAGTACAGGGATTTTCTATGAATTATTGACCAATGATTTTTTGCAACAGTATATAACAAAATAGATTGTGATTATCCAAATAAGTAATGAGGATGTTTAGGCATAATTATCAACGGGCAAAAAATTAGGTTTAAAAATTTAAAAATTATTATTAAATTATTTAAATTATTATTTTGAATGAATTTAAATTTAAAAAATAAATGCCGTTGTTAATTTTGTTTAATTCCTCGGAAATATGAAAGATATAATTTTGATTTGAATAAATTTTGAACTTTGAATGAATACAAATTTTAAATTAAACGAAGATGTTTCCACAACATCTAACATGTCGACCACATCACTGGAACTTTTATTAAGGAAGTTGACACCAGAAGAATTAACAATGGATGGAGATGTGGAAATATTTCCGGGTCGATAAATTAACGGGTTTTTGTCAAGAGATGATGGGTTGAACTCTGGATTTATAAGGAGATTAAAGGGAAATATTTAGACGTTGATCAGTCGATTAAAGACTATCGAGAAAAACTGCGGAAAGCGTTTACTAAGAATACCACAGTAAGTCAAGATATTAAAGCTGCATTCGAATACAGGCAGACAACATCTAACACACCCGGAGTTGGGAAGAAAAATGTTGAAAAGTTGAGTGAATTCAGTGACAATATTTTTTCAACCATATCCACCATAAATATGTGAGACATTTTAAATTGCTGCAGTATTAACCTAATCCTGTTTAGCCCAATTTGAACTCTGGTTGTGGAAAAATAATTTCACAACACATTCAAATTTATATCAGAGAAAATTTATTTCATAATTTTCTGGGCCTCTCTTAATTTTGGACCTATGTTACACATATGCAACATACGGTTTTAGGAACCGTGCTAAAAAATGTAGTTATCTTTTCGAAGTCAGAAACATATCCAAAAAATATTCATTTAATCACACACAATAGAAACTGAGAATATGTCTGCTTAATGTGCTTAAAATTCGATTGAGTTAAAACTTCACAAAAACAAATCAACAGGTTGTACGTTCTAAAGTGGTTGTGTTGAAAATGAGTGCTGAATATCAAACTATAACTGTTGAATATGTGCAAGAATGAGTCTAAGTATTTAGAAACACAAAATTCCACTGAGAATTTTAATAAGTTCATAGTTTAATAAATGTTGGAAATTTGTGTTGGTATGTGCAACACGATAGATAACCAGGATTAAAAACTGAAAATAAGTAATTTTATTTATCTTGTTTAATAACATAACGAAAAGTAAGTTGACCAAATAAAATAGAAGTCATCAAAATTTAAAAATTTAGATATTGACTCTACTTATTCAATTAGATATTTAACAGAGATGTAAAGTAATTATTTGTTTTAATCAATAAATTGTCTGAACTTCACTAAACAATATCTTGAAGAACAACAGAAAAATAGTAATTTTTATTGGATTTGAAAACTGATTTTACGAAACTAAATTAATCTACGTTTTTTCAAAGTATTTTAGATAAAATAAATAACTACAAATTGTAGTCTATAATCTTTTTTAAACATTTATGTTGAAACGTAAATTTTAGATCATGCAATGTCATTTGTATCGATTTCTACAAACTTGCCTTGGTTATTAAAAAGATTTCTTTGTAATTTCCACTTTAAAATCTGAAGCAGGCGTCAACTGACAAATCATTTCTTATACAATTAGTGAACGTAAAATAAATTACTAACAAAGCAAGCTATCAACACGAAATTTCAGACATTTTTTTAAAGTCTGTTATTTTTGGTGCACTAAAATGTCATTGCTAGAAAATATTGCTTATTATTAAGTCAGAGAAATAGTATTTTGTATAATTTGAACTTTCTGGAAAACAACCTGTGTAGTTCTCATATTGGACATTTCACAGCACACTTTTTACTGATACAATGGATTATATTCAACTTTTGCTGTTCTCGCATTGCAATTTCTCATTGTAATTAATAAATTATCTTTTTAATGATAATATATATATTTTATTTTACTTGTTTAAATGATTTTCAATTCCTTCATTCTATAAATTTATCTTGTATTTGGAAGTAGAGGTGTCTAAAGAAATTCGCATTTTCACTATACTGATTCCACCAAAGACACAGTGTATCACAAATATAGAACTATTTGCTTGAATGGAGTAAACCAGCAATTTCTGATAGAAGACAAAATGAGGCTCGTATCGAACATCCTCAAGCTGTAGACAATCACGAATTAAAATGTTTAATTGAATCATATTTAACGATATCAGTGTGAAAAGTCTAAAACACAACAATTTGCTATCACGTATGATAAATAAGAAAGATTCAGTAGATGGAAATGTGGTTTCCTTGTGAATTACTGCAAGGAGGGAGATTTACTGATTTGCCATATGTAAATCGCTACAATTGAGATACAAAACTGACGATAAGGCTTGTAATAATAAATGTGCAAAGTACTACTACAACTTTGTAATAATAACAAATTCGATCCAGAATATTTATTATAAATTTGAAATTGATTTACTGCTTCTTGCTTGTTGTTGGACTTGTCTCAAACCTTATTCTATTAATTGAACTTCTGCAATAATTTCTATTGATCCGACTTCTTCAGCAACAACCTCAGTGACTTATTTAGATTAAGAATTTAAAATGTACATATAAACAAATATATTTTAACAGTTTAAACAGTTCCGAATTTTTTTACTGTATAGTCCAGCCGAAGAAAATTTTCGCTCAATACTCGACACTTGTCGGTTTTAAAGTCATTAAAAATGAATGAGCTTTTATATGTAACTTGTCATAATACACATAAAATTTAAAAATTTTTAAGCAATACAAAAATCAATTTATCACAATTAATGCCTGCAATCCTGGGAATTATCTGCACATAAGAATAGAATAAAATAAATACATGTTTAAACAAAAACACCTTTAATAAATAAGACAATTCATTGCTGTAAAGGGAATCATAAAAAATTCAGTTTAGAAATCATAAAATAGATTATTTTTGTTTTGTTTTGAAATATGATTTCAGAAAGCGCAGCGCCTCTATAGTTTCAGCGTCTAAACAGTTCCGAATTTTTGTACTGTATAGTCCAGCCGAAGAAAATTTTCAAAAATTCAAAAAGTGTCATTTCTTTTTGTATTTTTAACAATAACGTTTCATATGTGACTGGCTCAATCGGTGTTTGTCATTATTTACTAACACGATTGAGTTCATCTTCAATACTAAGAGGATTACTTACGGACTCATGTTCCATTTCAGGTTCTTTAGTTATTAAATCTAGTGTATCATAAACAAGTGATGCTCGTACCATTGCAGGATTGGAAGGATTTAGCATTTTCAGCAACTCTGTCAAAAGCTTTAGACATTTATATGAAGGCACTGTAATTATTTCTCCTTCAACAATGTTCATGTTTAGTCAAAATGAACGGTGTTTCGACCATTGCCAAGGTATTGGAAAAGTCAAATTAAATCAGTTCGGCGTTCATGCATAAAAACCATTAGAGTTATATGCAATTTCTTGCTTATGCTATTGTCGGCCTCTTTTAATTTTTTAAGCATAAAATAATTGACAATGTCGACTGTGAACAGTTCAGCATCCCGACGATTTGTTCATTTTTAAATTGTGCAGGATAATTAATAATTATTAATTAATAAAACTAAAATTAAAACAATACCATTTTAATTCATGCAAAATTTGATTTCATATATTTGGTACACATTGTACACCTTTACCAACACATATGCACACAAATACGTAGATAAAAAACACTTGGATAAGTCAAGAAATAAATACTTAGAATTTCACAAAAATTTCAAATTATAGACAAAATTGTACAAATGGGCAAAAATCCCGGGATTGTAAGTCCTAATCACAATTTAACTTACTTAAACTATTTTAAAATATTCAAAACATTCGTAGTCATAGCACTTTGCACATTAATCTTTGGATACAATGACCTTATTAACAATGCTTCACATATAACATGTTCCCAATAATTATTGAAACTTTTCAATAAAATATTAAAATCAGACATTCCTATTTTATTTTTACAGATTCTATAGTGCTCAATAATATCGACGGCAATACTTACTAGTGGCGCAACCAGTAATTTTGAATAGGGTACGCTTTCAGTATCGGCCCAAGGAGGGTCAAGTGCGGGCCTTGCACTAAAGGACCCACATATGCTTACGTAATTATTACGTAACATTTGACCCCTGCACGCGCTGTTGCAACCTGGAGATTGACCTTTGTCCACTACTTAAACTTCAAATTGAACTTTTGAATGTTTCATTTCATTTAATGTAATTTTTAATTTTTCCAAAAGAGAAGAACTATTTACTTAACATTATATCTTCCGATGTTCACTTTTATAATTCGATGTGAGCGTAGTAAATCATATTCAATTTCTGGTTCAACAATAATGTCGCTTAACCCTAGTCCAATTTGTAAATCATCTTTAATAAATATTTTTTCAAGTATTTCAGATTTTATGGTGGTTTTTCGTTTCAAACTGTGTTTAAACAATGATTTTTTATCTGTATAAAATTGATATATTACTGAGCATTTCATGTAAAACTCTACATTTCTCTGCACATACTCAATATTTAGCGAAAATATCTACTTTAAATCGATATATTACTGATCATTTTCATTAAAAACCCTATATTTATCGATACAAACTCAATATTTAGCCACAATTTATCCCTTAATATTGATATATTAATGATCATTTTCATTAAAACCCCTATATTTATCGATATAAACTCAACATTTAGCGAAAATATCTACTATAAATCGATATATTACTGATCATTAAAAACACTACATTTATCTGTACATACTCAATTTTTAACCATAATTTATCCCTTAAAATTGATTTATTATTGATAATTTTCATGTAAAATGTAACATTAAATGATTATTTCTACTCAATATTTACCTTTGATTAATTTCTTTTAACACTGTATAAAATGATATACAAATTATTATTACGTCATAATAAATCGATTAAATTTCTCACTCAATATTTCCCTTAGTAACTTACTACATCTAAACTCGATATTCAAACTTGTAAAGCATACTAGAATTGATCAAAATCCCAATCCATAGTGATAAATCTAACCTTTCAATTATATCTAAAACTCTGAAATATTCATATGTTGGAATACTCTCTCTAAAATTGATGCAGTTCTCTTAAAAGTTTACGTCAAATTCTCAATAAATTCTTTGGTAATATCAATTGAACTTCAATTAGATATAAAATTCATGAAAACTATATCGAAAATCCTAAATTTAAACTAAAGTATTTAACATGGTCTATATTATACTAAGTGGACATATATGATAAATTAATATACTAGCTATTATTCAATACATTATTACAAGTTTTAGTCTAATTAAACACAATTTCCATATTGAAGCCAATTTAACGATTAAATATTTTTTATCGTTAAATTGGCTTCAATATGGAAATTGTGTTTAATTAGACTAAAACTTGTAATAATGTATTGAATAATAGCTAGTATATTAATTTATCATATATGTCCACTTAGTTTAATATAGACCATGTTAAATACTTTAGTTTAAATTTAGGATTTTCGATATAGTTTTCATGAATTCACAACTTTTTCTTATCTAGCTTACTCTCTCCCTCAGAATATCCTTGACAGATTATCATTTAATGATGACTATTTGATAATTTCATGTATCAAAAGAATTTCAATGAATTAGATGATGTTGAAAATGCCTTTCAGAAATTTACCAAGTTACGTAAACCTGATTTCTTCAAATAAATTATCTTGAATTTTTATCATATTATTGTTACAGATGAATCCATAGTATAGGAAATTTTGAAAGAAGAAATGGTGGCCTTTTTAGAATTTTCCACATGTCTAGTGAAAACAGCCTGTTGTCAGTTAGACTTGATTTTAGTTGGCATATTTTTTTCTTTTTTACTTCAGATTTAAGTGGATAATTCACATTAAAAGTGACATGAATTGTCTGAAAGTAACGTTTAACATTATGTTTATTCGGCACTGCAATACTACTACCACACAACAAACAAACGCATTTATTTTTCAAATTAACGAAACAATTTGATTCCTACCAATCAGTGTTGAAATTATAGGTTCGTTGTCTTTTACTCGGTAAAAATATAGAAAATCAATAGTATTTGAACTACAATATAATATCAATGTTATAGCGCACGTCTGTTCTACATTACATGCATAAATGTATTATAACAAGGACTATAACTATTCCAAATATCATAATAGATTATCGCTTATTAATATAATAATTACGTACATCGCTTTTAGCCTGTTAAAAACTTTCAGTAGGAATATCAAACTCCTAATTTACTTTTTTGTCAGACGAAGATGTCTCCTAGCTAACTGTCCCGGCGCGATTGGGACAGCAATCGCAATCACAATTACAAAAACGTGGTTTCAGGCTATCGCGAAGAGTGCAGTCTGGCCAGCCACTATACAAGTTGCGACAAGTACTATCAGCAAAGGAACCACTGATACATACAATATCGCAAACATACGAACGTATTTAATAAACCTAGGCTCTCAAAAAAATTAAAACTCTAACAAATAAATAAAAATAATTCACACTTTTAATTAATGTTTGTGAAAAAATTCTGTCTCGATCGAATAATGGTGGGCACATACGAATCGCTCCGCGGGCGCCATGGTGCCCGCAGGCACGGGGTTGGGAACCTCTGGCCTAACTTATTGATTATTACTAAGTTGTTGAAACTTGTCTGCTGCATGACGTACTAAGAAAACTTAATGCAGAGTTTAATTTTTTAATGATTTATCGATTCCAAAATAAAGAAAATTATTAATTCTAAAGTATTTATTATTAATTTCTTCTATAAGTGTTCACCTACCATTTTATGCTCTTCCGATTTTCCCTTTAACCTTTTTTTCTTCAGCGCCAACTGAGGAGCATTACCGTTCACTTTGAGATCCACTAATCTAAAGGTTCGATCTTAAAATGTTACATCATTTTTAAACTAATCCAAATAAGGCTAATGATTATTAACATACAAAATAAATATACAGATTTTAATGCATAAAACTCAAAATATTTATTTCTGGAATTATAAAATTTCTTTATTGGAAATTTTTGTGTTTCTAATCATGGTACACAGCCACAGATTTCATGTAAGTTGAAAGATATAATTTCATATATAATTCCCAATAATTTTTTATAAAATTGTATTATTAGTAAATAAAAATCAGTTAACACCAAAATCAAATTAAATTAAACATTAAATAACTGACTTCATAATAAAAGTTAGATTTCAGTGGGCATTTAAATTGTATGATACAGCTCGAATTCTGGTTATGAGTGAAAAAGTTCCCCATTCCATCAGAGGTTATGCCAGTTCCAAAGATGGTATCTCCAAAGGATAAGCTTGACATAGTGTTATCTATATTTTATATTATTGTCGGAAAGAACGTAACACAAAGTATACCTTTTGTTGATACATCAAACATTGCCAGATCACCAGCAATACCTTTTTCAGTTTTTATTGTAGGAAATTCAGAAGAATGCAATATTTCTGACGTGGAAGACAACTATAGAAATCAATATTAAGACATGTGAGAATTATACGCCGACAAATAATTTTCGGCCGCATAAATTATATATTTAAAATATTATTTAGATGATTTTATAATGAAAAAAAAATTGTTAGCAAAATGTAAAACTGAATTTTAAACAGAGCGTGTCTTCATAAAAGTGAAGAAATATACAACATTTTATTGATTTCATGCTGCTAGTTTTTAAAGAAAGTGTCTTTTTTAATCACATTTATTGCTAGATTTTAATAACTACTAGTATCACTACCGCGGAGCTGCGCCTCCTCTTCTCTGATATTTTCTTTCACTCAAATATATTTTGAAAGTCTAGTTAAATTTTGGTTATGAGTGATCAGGGCCGTTTATCGGTCGAAATATTTCATATTTTATGAATAAACATTGCGGAAATTAGATTGTATATTTGGACCAATAAAATATATTATTTATATAATCATGCACTAGTTTTTTTTATTCCGAAATAGCACATTTCTTCGTGAATTTTAGAAACAAGTTGTTGAGTGAATTCGATTGGAATCAATAATAAATCCATCCCATCTTTATTTACAATCAAAAGAACATCATTCATTTTCAAATTATCCCTTAGCTTAAAACGAAATCTTTCTGGTCAAAATTTCCATTATTTAGACAATTCTTCATCTTTTGAAATTCCTTATTGCTTTCTTGAGCTTTAAATACTTGGTGCATTACTTCTATCTTTTGAATCATACAAATGTGTTTTATTCTGGCTTTAGCTTCCTTAGCATTTTCATGTCTTGTTTGGCACTGCGAGCACAACATTCCACTGATCCTAGATAATCCATCAGCATTTGAATGATTTTCACTTTTACAGTACTTTTATTCAAAATCGTATTCTGATAAATTCGCCATCTAAGTTTGAAATTGTGGATTTATTGCTTTCTTCGTAGTATTAAGAAATATCAATGCCTTGTGATCTGTTCGCACCATGAATTATTTCTCATATAAATATTATTTGAAGTAACTAACGTATTAATGTATGGCGAGTAATTCTTTTCTCGTGACACTGCATCCATTTTCATGAGCTGATATAGACCCATATGCTATGACTGTCTCTTTACCGTCTTCTTTGTGCTGACTTAGCACAGATCCGATTGCTCCGAAACTGGCATCTGTGTTGAGAATGAAAATTCTATTTTCCTTTGGATAATCTAAAATTGGGGCTTCACACATTACCTTTTTGAGAATCTGAAAAGCATCATCGCATTCTTTCGACCAAGTAATCTTTTTTCGCATCTTGTTATTGATGCATAAAGATGAGCTGCGATCTTTGCATAATACTTTATGAATCTCATATAATAATTAGTCATACCTAAAAAGGACCTTAATTGCTTTGCACATTTTGGGTTTTCCGCATTTTTAATATCTTCTATATTTTTATCATTTGTATAAATCCCTTCTTCACTTATGGTATGACCAAGAAAAACCAATTTCTTTCTGTAAAACTCACATTTCTCGGGATTGATTTTTAAACCTGCGTTGTGAATGCAGGTTTGCACAGCTTCATGTATTGCATCATGTTCTTCTATTGTTTTTCCGTAAGTAGGTTTATCATCCAAATATACTATAACTCCTTTAAAGATAGCGCATTCCAAGAGAGTATGTATCATTATTTGAAAAGTAGCAGGAGCTGTTGTTAACCCAAATGGTACTTTGTTAAACAACAATTATCCTTCCTTAGTACTGGAGGCAGTCATTTCTCGTATTTCTGGAACTATCCCAACTTGGTAATATGCCTGTCCTGAGTCTACTGAGGAAAAATATTTTGAAAATTATAAAATAGAGATATGTAAATTAAGGTGAGATAAAAACAGTTAATAAATAATTTTTTCTTAGTTTGTAAAACTTTATTAAGACATAATAGGAATATACTAATAATTATTACTCAACCCCGTTTAGCGGACTTTTCTGCATAACTTAAACAAATTGTTGAGAAATCTATCAGGTTAAAAGATTCAACGAAACGTAACCACTTTTTCATTATCAAAACGTTTCGTCTCATTTTAAATAGATAAAATCAAACCTAACATTTTTATTCAAAGCCGACATTGTTCGCTCTAAAACTGAGATAACTGAAGGTACTTTGGATCCAACATTCGGTAGAGAAATGTGTTGATTACAATTTGGTTTTAAAAAATAATCAGAGAATTCTTGAGTAGAAATAACATCAATATTCATGTGTCCGTCGGAAATTTTGGTACCGGTTTTATTCGTTATTGAGACTTGACTACATTGACCATAAAGGTCTAAAATCACGTACAATCCTAAATTATACAAAAAAAATTACCTGCCTTATTCTATAAATATAAAAAAACAAATGAGGAAAAAAAATTTAGTGTTGCACTATTCAATTTTGTAATTTATTCATAAAACAACATTTAATACCGGAAAATTTTATTGTGTAATTATAACTTATTTGACTAGCCTTGAAATTGAAAAGTTCAATTCAAAAATTTAAAACAGATAATCTTAGATTTATGACTTGGTCTCATTCTTAAGACTCTATTTTAATCTGATTTTGACGTATATGTGCATTCTTTTTAGTATTTTTAAAAAAAACAAATGAAAATAAAAAAAAATTAATTAAATAAATTTGACAACAATTTTAATTAAAAGATAACGCCAATAAAAAACTCTTCGTATGATATATTTCGACAGCATAACTGTCATCTTCAGGTACACAAAACCAACTAAAAATATTATGAATTAAATTTTCATTTAAACAAATTATTTTTTTATATTAATTTAATTTTGTAATAAATAAACACTTAAAAAATATTCGAATACTTTTAACTAATTTAAAATGTTATTTATATAAATATTATAATTTTGATCTATATTATAATTTTTTAAAAAATAATGTAATTTACAAATTCAATTATTTTAATAATATTAAAAAAAGTTTTTTAAAAAAAAACAATACATAAACATGATTTAACATCCTTAAACTATTTAAAAACATTCAAAACATTTGTAGTCACAGCACTTTGCACAATAATCTTTGGATCCAATGACCTTATCAACAATGCTTCACATATCACGTGTTCCCAATAATTATTAAAACTTCTCAACAAAATTCTAAAATCAGACATTCCTTTATCACTTTTACAGCCTCTATTGTGTTCACTAATATTGGTCAAACCCTTCAATCGACAATGCTCTAGAACTCAAGTACAGAGATGACGGGAAGTCTCTCCAATGTATGTGGCATTACACCCATTACATGTAAATTGATAAACGAGATCAGAACACAATCCAACCGGAGTTTTTGATTTATTAATAAACATATTGCGTACCTTACACGAATTAGAGACGATCTTATACTCTAAATTTCCCATCTGTTTACTTAACTACCTTTTATAATTTGTAAAACCTTCAGAGTACGGCAATACTAACACATATTTAGGCTCAATTTTAAATAGATTATTAAAACCGTTGATGCGATCAGATTTTGAATGTAAGGATAGCTTTGAGTTTGTGTCTTGTATTGCACAGTAACAAAAACGAAGTATGAATGATGTTATGGTTTCGTTTGATGTTTGTAGTTTGTTTACGAATGTGCTACTGGTTGAGACGATTGACTTATTCTGTGGGTTGTGGAATGAAAATGATTCGGAACATCACATTTAGGATAAAAGGGCATTTCGTAAACTTCTTGAATTTGCTACTTCAAATATCGATTTTCTTTTCAATGATGAATGGTATCAACAAATAGATGGAGTCGCTATGGGTTCCTCTTTAGCACCAACGATGACATCAATATTTTTGGCTAGTTTGGAAAAGAAAATTGCTTCTTTCCAATTTGAGAAACCCATTGTTTATAAAAGGTATGTTGATGATATTTTTCTTGTATTTGAAAACCAGAAACATGTAGGAACCGTAGTAGGTAGTTAGTGGCACTCTGCGCTATAAAAAATATAGGGGGAGGGGGGAGGGTTTTCTCGTGATTATTTTCTGTGTGTATTGATTACTTAATGATGTAATTTTTTGTGTGCAATTAATTTTTTTTTCTGTGTGCAATTTAATTATTTTTTTGTGTATTTTTTTTCAAAATTTTTGTGTATTTTTTCAAAAATTTAAAATGTATTTTTAAGATTAAATTTTAAGTGTATTTTAAGATGATAATGTGTATTTTAAAATTTAATTTTTTAAGCATTACATATGTTTAATTAAAGTATTTTATAGGAAAGTTTTAGTTTGATTTTTGAATTAATTTTTAATAAAATTTTTAACAAAATAATTATTAAATTTGTATGATAAAATATGTAATGTTTTAAATGATTTAAAATTTTATACATAAGACTATTATAATTGAATAAAAAATGATATTGTTAACATAAAATAATTAAAATAATAATAATAATTCAACCAATTTTAATCTTTAAAAAAAACTATAAACAGGTAAAAGATCAAAATCTTTATAAAAAACAATAAACACACAAAATAAACTCGTAAAAGATCAAAATTTATTTACATCATCACAAATCTGCTTATAGTCAGCTCTTCTTAGCTAAGCCAACAAAACATGGACAACTTCCTTCTTTTTGTAGTCCCTGCAGCATCTGCATCTAAATGCACAAGTCAACATTGAAGGATCTGAACAAACAATGCAGTCATCTAAACATTTCAAACCAGATCCTTGAACTGATTCGTAGTGCATACGTACAATTTCTTCGATGTTGATTCCTGTCATTTGATAGATCCGTGTAGCCAAGTATTCAGGAGCACAATAGGAAAGTTTGTTTTTCATATTCGGAAACAGTTCTTCCATCTTCATCAGAATTGTTTCGAATACGTATGCTTCTTGCTCGTCGATCATTTTTAATTTTTACAATCGTCTATATCTATTTAAACACAATCAATGCTTAATAAATAATCTAGTATTTCTTCGTTGGTATTAAGATTATTAATTAAAAGTTTTATAAAATTAAATATTTCTTGTACTAGACTGTTGTATTCCAGTGTTTTTATCCCCATGACAACAACTTTTCCGCTTGCAAATACATTCACACAAAGTGGATTATACTTGACAAGTCTTAATGCAGGAAACAGTTCCGGTTCGTAAATGTTCTGTGTTTTGGTAGACAATTCGTACAAGTTGATTCTACAACCCATGTCAATATTCAAAGATAATGATTGAATTTGTAAATCTTGAATCTAATATTTAGGATCCCCTTCCTGTAACGGTCTCTTGCAACCCATTATTCTGCATTTCCGTTCTTGAAGAATAAGATTGGATATTTTCCACTTCTATCCACTACATGTTGAGGTTTTCCGGTTGGGAACTTCATTCCGACTACTTGTATACATATTAGGTAACCGATAACTAGTTACTGAACAAATAAATATTTGGTTACTTACCAACAAAACTTTAAATAAAAGTAAATCAATAACATGAAATACAAGTAAAAATACAAATTTATTAAACAAAAATTTTCTTCACTCTCTTTCACAACATTAATGTATCTATATCTGTAAATCACTTGGTTTTTTAGTTACTGAGTAGTTAGCAAGACCTCTTTTCTGAATAAAATTTTGTATTTGATTATTGTATTTTATTGAAATTATTTTGTAAAAGTCAAACAGTTTTCAACTATTTTTAAAAATGAATTCAATTTTGAACAATTATTCTTCTATTAAATGTTATTTTTCATAAAAATATTCATTTAGATAGTATTTACCCTTTAAATAACAATATTCAACCGACTCAACCCCTTAAAAATATCAATAAACTTGTTCCTCGTCGATAATCTCCCCTTAAAATACATGGTTATTGACTATAAACCCAAAATGTTACCAATAACTAGTTACTGAACCAATAAATATTAATGATCGGTTACTGACCAACAAGTTTTGAAATAAAACACATAAAAGGTTGAACAAAAGAAATACAAGTTGAAATTTTATTAACTTCTTCACTCTCTTTCACATCATTGATGTCTCGAAATTGGTAAATTGTTTGGATGTTTAGTTACCTTGTTGTTAGCAAGCGATAATTAATCAAATTCATTGAAACCAAATCCATTGTTATATTTACTTGTGAATACTGATAATCCATACACAGTAAATAATTCATTGATTAATAACGAACAACAATCACTAGGTACTGTGTACAAATAACTGAGTACTGTACAACTCTCTATATACATACTAGGCATTGAATAATTAACTTATTCATTAAAATGACATATTTAAATAATATTTACTCTTTGAACACCGATATTCAACCAACTTAACCCACTTAAAAAATAAAATTTTCTCTCGATCATTTCCCTTTAAAATACATGGTTATTCACACACTCACAATATGTTATCAATAACTAGTTACCGAACAAATCAATATCAAAATTTGTAATGACCAAGAAATCTTTAAATAAAAGCACATAAAAATTTGAACAATCAAAAGAAATACAAGTTGAAATTTTATTAACTTCTCCACTCTTTTATCGATCATTAATGTCTCCAAATTGTTTGGTTGCTTAGTTACCTGATTGCTATCAAGAAACTATTAATCATTGAAGTCCAATCAAGTGTTGTATTTTCTCTGAATAAAATTTATTGCTTTACAAGTCTTGTATGTAATTTATTGACATTTTGTAAAACTTAGTTAAAAGACTTTGAAATTTTTCTAATATTTTTGTAATATTTTTAATTGCGTCCAACAATGAACAATGAACTTAAAGTTATTTTCAAAGATAAATGTCAACCTTTTCATTTAATTTTCACATGTCCCTAAATAAATTAATTGCTAACTCATCAAATAATTACTTAAATTATTTTTATAGATTTTCTGATCTTTTCACCCCCAACTGTTTTTGTTTACTGAATGATAAATTAATTAGTAAGTACAAGTAGTGTTTAATCTAAATGCTAGTGAAAAGAAACTTAATTAGAAAAATATTCTTAAATTAATTTCTCGAAACATATATTACTTTCATTATACATGGAATAAATTTTCATATTTTTATTGAAAATGATTCAACTCTTAAAATTATTAACTCAAAGATGCTAAAGGTTTGAATAAAACTGATATAAAAAAATAATATCTACCACATTACTAGAAATTAAATGATTATCGACCAACCACTAAATAAGTTGAATTTCTAACAAAGCTTAAAAAACTACACGGAACAGGTACTTATAGATACCGATAAAATCTACTAAAAATCCAAATATGTATGTTTAATTATTGTAAAATACTTGTTTTTGTAAAAATAAGACTTATAGTTAAATTATGATTATCATGTGATTAGAATTTGATTAAAGTTGTGAGAAATATTTTAAGTTGTTAAATTTTAAATAAAACTGCTTAATTTGTAAATAATGTTAGTACTTTGAAGAAATTTTAAAATAAGACCTTCAGCAAATTGGTAAGAAAATAGTAGTTATTGAGTAATACTTATTAAAATTACTAAAGTTTTATAATTTTTGACAAGTCTTGATATATCTTTAATAAAATTTGTTAGTACTTTGAATAAAATATTTAAAACAAAAAAGTTTCAACACAGTAGCAAATTGTAAAG
This sequence comes from Schmidtea mediterranea, assembly GCA_022537955.1. Lineage (NCBI taxonomy): Eukaryota > Metazoa > Platyhelminthes > Tricladida > Dugesiidae > Schmidtea > Schmidtea mediterranea. Next base: position 38,483,455 of record CM039680.1, on the reverse strand, counting down.
AAAATAGTACTTATCAATTAATTAAATTAACTGAGTTGTAAAATAATTGAAAAAATTTGTTAGATTTTTTAAAATTTTAAGATTGTTAGGTAATTGTTCTAGATACTTGTTGAATGAAAATTAATTGTACAATTTCTCTTCATTCGTAGAAACAATCATATATATTTAAATTATTTATAAAATTGTCAATAACAACATAAGTAATGGGTAACATAGATTTTTTAAATACTAGTCATTTTTAATTAAATTACAAATAATAAAATCAAATAAATACTTGAATACAAATAATTACATGAATCAAACATTTTCTTAGAACCAAACGCGTATAGTATATTTTATTCAGATTCCAATAATATCATTAAAATTAACCAAAATCTTACTGATATATTTTCATAACCCTTACTCTCAACCAATCATTTCTCTTTAAATGACAATAATCCCAGCTATATTCATTATTTTTGATAAAAATCATCGACTTATTTCGTTATTGAACCGAATAAATTTCTAGAAATCCTCTTAAAATAAAATTCATCTCTCGACCAATCATTTACCTTTAAAATATAATAAAATTTACTCTAAGCCAATCATTTCTCTTTAAATGACAATATTTCCTGCTATATTCATTATTTTCATAAAAACACCGATTTATATCGATATTCAACCTAATAAATTTCTTGAAATTCCCTTAAAATAAATTCATATCTTGACCAATCATTTCCCTTTAAAATAACAAAATTCAACTGACACAACCTCTTAAAAATATCAACAAACCTGTTCTTATTCGATAATTTCCCCTTAAAAGATCATAAATTCTCTTCTTAACCAATCATTTCCCCTAAAATAAAATTTACTCTCAATCAATCATTTCTCTTTAAATGACAAAATTCCAGCTATATTCATTATTCATAAAAAATCACCGACATATCGATATTCAACCGAATCAATTTCTTGAAATTCCCTTAAAATAAAATTCATCTCTTGACCAATCAAATCCCCTTAAAAATACTATAAATTTGTCTCTCAACCAATAATTTCTCTTTAAATGACAATAATCCCAGCTATATGGATTATTTTTATAAAAATCACCGACATATCGATATTCAACCGAATAAATTTCTTGAAATCACCTTACAATAAAATCCATCTCGTGACCAATTATTTATCTTTAAATGACAATATTTCCACTCTCTCAAAAGATTTACACACATATTGATATCGATCTGAACAAAGCCCTCTAAAAATAATATAAATTCCTTCTCTATATTCTCCATTTAGAAAATATTTAGCCTTTGAACACAGATATTCAACCAACTCAACCCCCTTAAAAATGAAAACAAACTTGTTCTTAATCGAGTATTTCCCCTTAAAATATCATAAAATTTCCTCTTAACCAATCATTTCCCTTGAAATGACATTTTCCTCCAATGCACCAACAATATATACATATTTTTTGTACAAATTTCTTTAGAAATCTATATTTAACCGAATAAGATCCTTAAAAATCAATCATTCGGATCATATTCACTATATGTATTCAACCAATCAAATTCCTTTAAAATTATCATAAAATAGGAATTTTACCAATAAAAATAATTTTTCTTTAAAGTATTACATAATTGTTATCGATACCCAACATTTTCCGTCGAAAATCACCACAATTTGATTCTGACAACAAATTCTATCAAATAAAAAATTCATCAAAAATAACTAAAATTGAATAAAGTTTATGTTTCCCACATAAATTAAATTTCACTAAATTATTGTAAAATCATAAAATATATATGTTGCTCAAATAACTAAAAATTAATCAGCAAATCAAGTATGAATTCAATAAAAATTACCAGTCAGCCCATAGATATAATTCATCGATTTTCATATGTATACTGATAACCATACTGAGCATCCTCTTAAAAATCTCTAAATTTTACTACTTTTGTGATTGATATCCACGAAATCAATAAAATGGAAAATGCAAATAATTAATTGACCATCCTTTTTTTTTACTGTAAAATCAATAAAAATTTTAGGTTTCACTAAAATATTTTTAAAAATCAACTGATTTAATCAACTTTTTAAATAGAACATAAAATTATAATATCATTTACTATTCAAAATTTATCAGTCAAATTGGATTCTAATTGGTAAATAATTATCTAAAATATATGTTTCATAAACATTTTGTTCCTAAAATAAACTTTTATTTAAAATAATCCTAAAATCAAGTAAAATTTATTAAATTATCAAGAAATTAAGTGCTTCTAAAATTATAGATTTACCCTCATTTCTTCAATATTTTGTACAAAAACAAAATAGTCCCAAAATCCATTAAAATTCAACAGAAAACCATAAAATTCACATAGATGATTAAAATTTACTAAAATAAATACCTCGTAAAACTAGATATCACTTAAATTATCATAAAATTTCCTTAAAAGCTCTAATTGATTTACTTAGCAAAAAATTATTTTATTTTTGTCGATTACAACCTAATCTATTGAAAGATGTAATTTATTTAATTAAATTTTCATTGAAAATAACAAGTCAACAAATGGAATTTTAATTAGTAGAGATTATATTCTATAAAGAAAATTTTCAGTGAAGAAGTAATATTGGTGAGAGAGTACATTAAGTGACTAAAATCGTTGAAATTACTGAAAAAAGTGGGATAGCTAAAGATATCTACTAAATAGATGAAACATCAATTGATATATTAAAAACTTACAAGGGTAATATACTTTGAATGGAGAAAATATACATCGAAGAGAGAAAATATTCATTAAAGAGGAATGCTATCATTAAAGTGAGAAAATATGAATTGAAGCTAACAAATATTCAGTGAATCGAGAATTGCTTTTAATAAATTAGACGGTAAAATTTCTAAATGATGAGATGAAATATCAATTAAATATTGGGAAATACTTGAAATATATGGAGTCTGAATTATTCACTGATCAACAAATATACTTAAAAGATGAAAATATTCACTGAAAATGAATTATAATTTAAGAGTGGATGAATTACTATAATATTCAATTAAAAAATGATTAACAATTGAGTAGATTTCATCGGTTAATTATGTTTAAATATATATATATATATATATATATATATATATATATATATATATATTTTTTTTTGATGGACACTTATGCATGGAAGAATAGTTATTAAAAACAATAAACGCGCGCGCGTATGCAAATCCAACGAATATTATACTATAAATATGGTTGGATCTAATATAATATAACAAGTAGGAAGAATGTAGTAGAAAGTTCAAAAAATAAGGGAATTGAATAGATGAATAATTTGGTATAATGATTATAAGAAACATTTAGTTTTTATTTAATGTTAAATAAATTCATTAAATTTATGTTTGTTTTCTATTAATTATTGCTTTTTATTAAATGTTGTAAATTTACTTTTAGAAATAATAATCATTTTTTTTTGATATTTTATTATTATTTTTGAATTTAAATTATTATGTTATCAATAGTTACAATTGAATAAATTATTTTAAATAATTTTACATGTGAATAACAATTATTTATAACCATAAATTTCTAAAGATATTATTCAAAATACTTTTATTTTGTCAAAAAGTTCTATTTGAGTATAAAACTAAATCAAATATTCTATTTACTAATCAATAAAAAATTATTTTAACTAAATTTAAAATACAAGTTCAAATAATAGAATAATTTTAGAATTTAAAATAATATGTTGTCAATAGTTACAACAAAAACAAATATTTAAATATAAGTTTTATCGAAATTAATTACATTTAGATAATAATTCTTAATAGCAATAAAATTCAATAATTTTCATTTAAAATATATCATTCAATGTGTTTTTAATGTAAGAAACTTAATATTAACATAATTTGTATATTTTTTGTGGCGAACAAATCTTGTCAAAAATTAATAAGCATCAAGAATTTTAGAGATTTCAAATAAATAAATAAATCTCACCGGTAGGAACATCGACGTAAGCAGAACCCATGTCAATACCATCAAGTAAAAAGTGAAGCATGCCATTCTGTTTGCGAACAATTCCAATTTTGGTATCTACGTGAATATTGTCCATATCCAAACGGTAATCATTACGAGCTGTTATGCCATTATTCATGAGACAAGATCCGCTGGATTAGAATGTTTTCAAACATATTTAAGTTGATGAAATAACAACCTGAGAATCCAGCATTCTTTATCAAGCTGACTTAATGTACCGGGAAAGTTGAGATCTTCTGGTTTAATAAGTGTAACACCCATTTCCAATGAACCACTCCAATGATCAGTCAATTTTTCCACACAGATTTCAAACAGTTCGTCACTAACTAATGGCCTCGATGACATAACTAAAGCATTTTTAAATTCATTATTTGGTAATGGCCTAAATGATATTAGTTATTTGGAAATATTATTACCATCATGACATTAAAACCTGTACGCTGTTCGACTTTCGTTTGTCAAAATTACATTTCTGCCATGAATATGATGAAAGCGTATTAGTCTTTTATATGATTTTGTGTCATTGAATAAATTTTGATCATTTGAGAGTAATCTAGAAATGGTGTTGTTTAAATAGGTTCAAGATATTTGTTAAGTCTTGAATTTATACCCTAATATTGATAATACATTTAATAAACCTCATTTAATGTAAAAGTCTAATTTTATTCAATACTAAAGAATTAACCAATATTAGTGAACATAATAGAGGATGGGTGTATGAGTGAAATAGGCATATATAATTTTAAAGTTTTATTAAAAGAATTTAATATTTTTTTAGAACCCGTTATATGTGAGGAATTGTTGATACGGTCATTGCATCCAAAATTAATGTACAAAATGTCACGAGCACTTGTAAAACTATTGTAAAATATCTTTTTAAAGTTTATACGTTTATAATTATTATCATTATTATAAATTTAGAATTTGATCTTTTTTCATAAAACTTAATGTTTAGTTTATTTGAACATTCCGGTGATGTTGATTTCATAAAATTATTAGAATTAAATTCAGTATGTATCAAAGTAATCAATATTGCTCAAGTCACTATATTCTTGTTTGGTTTAAAATTCAAGATATTCACAACTCCAATTATTTGAAAATAGATTATCTTTTGATAATAAAAAGTTATTATTTGATGTTTGAAATGACATAAAATTAGAATAAACAAAGCATGTATGTATTATAAAAATCCAAATATATCATCTAATTAAAAAAAAGTTGCTTTATTTTTACTGTTATTTGAGCATAAATTTTAATAAATTTAACTTTTATATAATTTTAATTTACATAACTTTAAAAATATTTGATCATCATAATGAATAATATCAAGTAACTCATTTCAACAGTGTTTTCAAACTAAAGTGGGTTGTGTTCATTCAAAAAAAGAAATTTAGCGGATCTTTCTGAATGAATCGTTTATTTCCTTCTTTTGTTGTTAAATTTACATAATCAAATGAAAATTATTAATTTAAACAAATTAAAATATTTTAAAAAAGTCATTAATCGTTAACTAGAACTACTTTAGGTCGAAAACCTTTAATAAAAAAACTGTAAAATGGTTTACCTAATTATTTGAATTATTTACAAATAATTCTGCAAACGACGATTTATCCTAAAGATTATTATTATTTTTTAATATTACTAATATTATCATTAACCATTAATAATAGTAATACTAAACACTATTCCATAGATTATATTAATAAAATAACTATTCAATGAAATGTGAAATTTAGATGATTTTCTGATAATTGGAAATGAATTTATTTTTTCTTGTTATTCTTGTTGACTGTTAACTCGAATTATAAATATTAAAAAATAATATAAAAATTGTCAACGAAATAACAAGATATTATTTTCAATTCTGGTAATAAATTCAACCCATCAAATCCACGCTTCTATTCAGTGGATTTATATGGATGGCGTAGAGATTCTACGTGTTACATACTGACTTAGACTTGAATTTCCTCAAAGATTTTTCTTCCCTATTTACAATTAATTAAAAAAATCTGTTACCAGTCGAACACGTTACTTTATTTATTTTGAAAATTTTGAAAATTTCTATTTTTACTTTCAGAATTATTCGTATTTAAATATACAGAAGTAAATAAATTAATATTCATTGTATTTTACAAGTACTTGACAAAAATTATGAACCGAGATACAATTGTAAGTTATTCATATTACTATTTATTTTTGATGTCATCTCATGAGTCTTACATTGCGTAGAAATTAAATAAATCAAACGAAAGAAAGTTATAAATTAATGTTCGACAAAAAAAAGTATAAAATTTTTAATCATTCACATTCTTAATGTTCCATTACTCTAAAATTACTAAGAACAATAATTTCGTTCTATGAAATAAAATATTCAAAAATATAATACTAAAAATAGAGGTAAAAAGCCAGTGCAAATATCATATAGAATGTGTATTAAATCAGTGGTCAACAAAGTTTTTCTAATTCTAAGACTGAGCCATAATGCATTACTATGGTGATGAAATAAGGTGCTGCTGCCACAAAATAAATAATCAGACGGTAGAAACTGGCAAGATAAAATCAAAAAGTTTCAAATTAGTTTTATATCTGATAACAGAGGAAATATTGAGATCACATTTAATTGAAAAAAAGTTCTTTAAATTACAATAATTCACTTTAAAAGTAATTATGATAATTGGTTTCGGGAATTGGTTAAGATATAATCCACGTAGCAAGACTGAACTTATGTTGAAAGGATTTTCAGCTCATTAATTTGGAGAAATCTACTTACATCATATTTTGAAGAAAAAATTAATTTTACAAATTTAAATCTTCTAATTATACTTATTTAAAATTTTAAATATATAATAAATAATTAAATTTTAATCATATGATGAGCACAGCCATAAAGAACAATCAAACTATTTCTTCATTGTAAAATATTAATTTAACGTTTAATTCAGTGTTTCTCAAGATTTTTTTAACCATCGCCCCCTTAAGACACAATTTAATTTGCCACCGCCCTTAAAGATTATTTAATTGTATAATATACAAAATGTATTACATGAAAATAAATTTTAATGGTACAGAACAATTGTTACCGGATTGCTCCAATAGCGTTATTTAACAGAAACCTGTTACAACTTGATTGCGTACGACGTGCGGGCTATCCTACGAAATCTATGTTAAGTATTTTAAGTTTTTATACCATCATACAGGGTAGAAATATAAACTAATTATTCGTTATTGTGTAGTAGGTAGGTTTTAATTTTAGTGAAATTTAAAATATAAAGTAAATGAAATTACAAATCTAACATCGCCCTCTTAACCCACGTCAACGCCCCCCATTTTTTTCTGGGCCCTTTAACGCCGCCCTATAGGTCTCAAACGCCCACAACGGGGCGTTATCACCCACTTTGAGAAAGACTGGTTTAATGAATGTTTCTATAAAATTTTTAAATTTCATATTAAAAGTAAATAATCAGTTAAAATATTTATACTTTTTTTAACCTTTGATATGGTTTTCTCCTTTTGAATTTGAGTTATCTTCAGTTAGGTTACAAATATATACAGCAACTATGTGCGTAAGTGTATGTGGTCAGTACATAGGATGACTTAATCGATAGTTATTAGTAAAAACCTGTAAAGATGTTCATGAGGTAAAAGTTCAACTATTATATAATAGTACATACGCTAAGTATGACATAAGAAGTCAAGTGTTATGTTATAGATAGAATGTTGAATATTACATAATAATTCCGTTATTATACAACTCTCCATGCTATCATAATAAGTTATTTCGCAATGTATTTCCTGGGATATTTGGCTTGCTTTAGAGTCCTTACTTCTCACTTACTATTTAACCCAGAGTGATATATAGTCGAAAGCTAAATGAAGATAAATTAAATTCTCAAAATAAGGTCAAAAGTTACAAAAAAATAATATTTTTACTGATATTTCACTTAAAATATAAGTAAATTGTTTTTGAAGATTCCAATGTCAGAAAAAACAATTTACTGATAGTAATAAGAAGTCTTACTGTATGAAAGATCTATCTGCATTTATTAAAATCTCATTTAAACTCTCTTCAGACTGAATAGGGTCAGATAATCTATCAGTAATTGCAGAGTAGTCCAATAATAATTCCTCGGTCCTTTGCTTCATTTCATCGATAGAAACTTCATTATCATTTGGAAATTCCCCATTAAACATTTTGTCTATAATGGGCACATCAGAGTTATAGATTTCCTCCAAACATATCAATACTTCAGCAGCTTTCCCATATAAATCAATGACTCCATAAATATCACTATCACCCTTCAATATAGGATGAGATTAAGGATATGGGTTGTAACAAATTATTAGCAACTAAAATTCATTATTTATATCAACATTTACTGTATAAAAAATATTGTATAAATGTATTTAGATAAAATAAATCTCAAAAATTGAGAAATTATTTGAAATAATTAGTATATGAAAATATTAATCTTAAGAAATTTTCATCCACATCATTAGACCGCCAGGGGTTTATTTAATAAAAGTACGGGTCAACCTGAGTTAGGGGTTCAAATGGGGGTCGATCCGAATATTAAATATTAAGATATTTAAATATCAACATTAAGATATTTTTCATACAACTATTGTTACACAATGTACTATTACTTTAAATATTAAAACTATCTATTAGGTACTGTGTTTGTACATTTATTTTGTGATTTTTAACTTTAAAATCATAAAATAAATGTACAAACACAGTATCTAATAGATAGTTTTATTATAATTAACTGAAAATTACTTTTATGGGGGTAGATGGAAATTTCGAAAAATTATATAGGGGTCGATGATCAAAAAATGTTTGGCGACACTTGATCATAGATGTTGGAACATATTGAATCCAGTTTTTAAACCATTTTATTCCTTCAAAATATATTTTTATGCAAATCTTCAATAAACTCTTACTTTAGCTCAAATTTATAGAAAACAAGAAAACTATGCATGCTACACGTATTAAATATTTCTTAGATTCTACGGTAATGTAATTTCTATGCCAAACCGATGTAGCCCGAACTATATATCTTTAGATAATACGGAACTGACGAAACTGCATTGTCTGGCTTAGGCGCACATCCAGCGAAAGGGGTTGGTAGGCTGAGCCTCATGACTTAGTCGAAATTTTGCTTTAGGTTTATTTCATTAAATGTTACTAACAAATCAGAAAAATTGGATTGAAATATAGCATAATTTTGAAAATGGGTTAATTGTTCATTATTCTTATAAACCTAAGGGGAAATGCAAAATATAAATGTTACAATTTAAAGTTTTAATAAGACTAATTTATTGCGAACAAAATCTAATTACAAAAAAAGTAATTATCCTAAAAGTACAATTAATGATATTATAGGAAAAGTGCTTTCTACTTAACAATATTATTGTGACCAGTCAATTTATGACAGAAAATTTTGTATTGGACAAGATCAAAAATTAGATAATTTTTTCGAAATATTTCATGAATTTTTTAAATTAATCACAGTATTATTAACATTTTACTACAGATTTCTTTTATGTCACCTTTCTCAAATACGAACTCAAAACTTTACTAGTGTGTTTGTGACACCTACACTCGTGAAATATTGTTTTTGCAACCACCCCACCACATAATATATTTTAAGGGTGAGAAAGAAAAGATCAAAATTTTCTAAAAGTAATGTTTTATTTTTTGTGTGGTTGTTTTACTTCTTTAAAAAATGATACTATAAATTAAGTGAATTAACAATTGTAAAGTGAAATATATTAAAATTATCAAAAAATTAAAATAGAAATAAACCCTTAAAATTCCCTTAAAATCTTTAATTTATTTAAATAACCCAATTATTTTTAACAAAAAGTATATAGATATAACCCCAATTTTATCCATATTGAGTAACCCCTTAAAACCCATAAAAATACTTAATTCTATCAGCTTTGTCAAATATATTTATGAGATTGATAACATCCTTAATAAAAATAAATAATTTAATGCATTTATCTTAAAGAATCACTCTAAAGATATAAAATATTTCACTTTAAAATCAATTAAAATGTTTTATAAGTTTCACCTAATATGTTATCCCTAAACAATTTAAAAGATCAAGTGAAACCCATTAAGTTTAATAAAAATGTTATAATTAACAATTTTAACTAAATTTTTCTTTGGTTGTCAAACATTGTCTCTAGAAATTTATCAAGAAATGATCGTAATTTACTGTAAAATACCGGGTTTAACTGACACAAATCAGCACCTAATAAACTTATGAAAATGAAAATTTTTTACATACTTTCAACCAAAGAATCATATCAAAATATAATCTTTACTAAATTTCATAAATATAAAAATAACTATTAAAAGATTCAACTAGTATAAAATCTATCAGTCAAATGCGATCCTTATTGGTAAACAACTATCATAAAATCGATGTTTCATAGACATTTAGACTGATTAATTATCAAATAATACATAAAATTGATAGGTTTTCAACTTAAATTTAAATATCACTTTAAATTACAGTAATGAATCCTAATTATCAGCCTAATTTGTCATGAAGATTAATTTTTATTCAAATAATCCAGAAAACAAGTCATCTATTAAAATTATCAAGAAATTAATTATTATAAAATTACTTGCATTTCTTCAATAATCTTTATTACTAATCTTTATTTTTAATCTTTATTACTTAATCAATATTACTAAAAATTATAAGTAAAACCCCTTCAAATTCATTAAAAAGTTTAATTTATTTAAATAGCTCGAAAAATTTTCGATTAAAAGTTGTCATTAAATTTATTTGAAATTTATTGAATTTTCTACATTTCCACAGGTCAATATATCCAATAATACCTTCACATTTATTTACTAATGTTTCTTGGGAATTTAAAAACGGCAAAATTTTAATGTGTGATATTTTATTTTTTTTATTACTGAGTATTTTAATGTTTTGTAGAAATAAATTAAATTTATAACAAAAAAATAATATTACCTCTTCCAGTGTAAGAATTCCAATATCAGTATTGTTAATGGAAAATTGTAACTTAGACCGATCTACTAATTCGATACCAAGTGTACAATTTTCTACTAAACTTGAAATCCCAGTTAGAAGAATAGAATGAACATTTTCTAAATTTATTGAATGATGACCTTGGGACAACGGGCAACCATTGATAACAAGGCCGTTTGATGTAAGCATTACCGTACTTTATTATAATTTTAACACTATCATTTACATATCAAAATAGATTACTATCCAATACTTAAGTCAGTCATAGTTGAAGGAATATCAGAAGCATTTGGAATCAATGTTGTTATCCCCATTTCTAAATTTCCCGCCCATTGATCTACACAGCGCACAAGTCTAACTGTCCAACGATCTCCTATTCGTAATGGGCGATTTGTGAACACAACTCCATTGTTGAATTCCTGATCACTATTTTATGAAATAGAATTGAGTTATTACTTCATTAGGGAAAGAAAAATTTTAAAAAGTGACATTTACAAAGCTCGGCGAGTTTTAGCTATTATTTCGTAAACACCATGTAAAAATTTACAACCGTAATTGTGAAGTATTTTATACTCGCTACAGATCAAAAATGTATTATTTCATATGCATTCTTTCATCACCAATGTTTATAAATTTTATTTTTGAATTATTTTGAAAATTATCGATTAATTTCGAAAGTCACTCAAAAAAAAGAATTATTTCTGAAGGTTATCTATTAGATTATTGTTTTTTTATATTCGATAAGAACGATAAAAGTTTACATAGTTTTAACTGTGTGTTATAATAGAACATAGCATATACGTGCATTGTTCCTGTAAATTTCTAAAGAGGATTAGGAATATTTCACATAGTTTCAAACATTTTTTTTCAAAAGCACCGTTATTTGGAAAATATTTTTCTTGAATCAGAAATGATTATACTAAAAAAAGTTGTCTCTAAAAAAGTTCTCCACTTGAAAATTTCATCGCTTTAACTTAACACCTTACTTTGCCAATTTCACACTGAAGTTTAGGCATTTTTGTCCATGATTTACATCATACAGCGCTACAAAGAAACTGCGAGATAAATGGACTGCGTGTTGCACAAAGTTAAATGAAAAATAGGCAAAATTTCAGAAAAATACGGCTAATTTTTTCACAGAGCGCTTAAAATTAAACCTATAAAATAGATTTTTAAACTCCAAGACAATTCTGCCTATTTTCATCTTGAATTTACTATAAGATAATGTACGATTTTGATCTTTACTTCAACAAACTAAGGTGAATTTCTCTTTATCAAATATGGATTCTCAGGGATATCTAACATTTGCATTTAAACAATAATTAAATTATTATCAATTATATCCGAGCACAAAAAAATAATGAAATAACTGTTAGTTATTAGATCTTCGTTTTATTCTCAACCATTTTAACTGAATTTAAATAACTCTATTATATAAAAACTTGAGTTGAAAAATTTGATTTGACCTGCTCCCTGTGGAAAATTACGTGTACTAAAAACATAATATATATATTTTCGTGACCTACATAACATTTCGATTCGATCTAGATAATTTACAGGGGATATCTGAGTTAGCGGGCCCAAATCCATCTACTATCAATTATATCAAAGCACAAAAAGAATGAAACAACTGTCAGTTATTAGATCTTCGTATTTTGCTCAACCATTTTCACTTCATTTTAATAACTCTATTATAAAATTAGTTATATAACAAATATTTTCCATAAACGTTAATGACGCTATAACTGATGTTATGGTTTCGATTGATGCTTGCAGTTTGTTTACGAATGTACCATTGGTTGATACAATTGAATTATGTTGTGTGTTATGGGATGAAAATGATTCTGAATATCACATTTTAGATAGAAGGGCATTTCCTAAACTTCTGGAATTTGCTACTACAAATGTCAATTTTCTGTTCAATAATGAATGGCATCAACAAATAGATGGAGTCGCTATGGGTTCTCCTTTATCACCAACGATAGCATCAATATTTTTGGCTAGTTTAGAAAGGAACTAAAATAGTTTCCATATAACAAAAATATCTATTTAAATGTAGATCTGAGATCAAAAGATTTAAACGGAAAAGATTTTATGATAAAATAAACGTTTGAGGGATGCAAACTTATGTCTATCAAATATTGAATTGAATTATTTTCCCATATTGAATATTTTATCGTACTCCCCCTCTAAGAAAGCTTTAGTTTCCACTTTGGGAACCATCGATTTAATTATTTGCAATTGATTGAATTTTCATAAAACATTAAGTATCATACTTTATACGGCTTGCAATAAATCCATCGTTTGTCACAAGAATATTTCGGCCACAAATCGAATTGAATCTCAATTTATCATCAGTTTCATTGAATGAAATTTCATTTTCTAAATCTAAAGCCAATTAAATGATTTTATTATCAAATTTTAATTATTATCTTTTAGCGCCCCTCATATGCATATTGCAGCTGATATCAAAGATCTCGAAATTCGGGTGAATCACAAAAACAACAAATGGCAAAGCATATATAAATAAAAAACCCTTTAGACTGATACATAAATATAAATGGTGCTACAATGAAACTTTTTATGTACAAGTGAATTATGTTAACACATTCTGCTTTCAGGAACTTCACCCAGTGATTTACCAGTAAAAAGAGACTATTTTTTAAAAAGTAGCATCCTTGTTTTTGATATCTTCTGTAGACTAAATTCTCTGCCCTGGAAAATGTTTTTACAAGCAATTAAACAAGACAAATCACTGTTAGTCAAATTACGGTTACACAGTAGATGTGAAACCAGCACAGAGCCATTTTTCGCAATTGTATCCACAGTTCAGTAAGCTGTGTTACCATGCAAGAGATATAAGTCTTGATTCCAGGGATTTCGATGTAACTTTCTCATATCTCTAACCAGTGCAAAGTAGCAGTGAGAGTCGATAATTCTTGGACTTAAGTTAGTCTTGATAAGAACGTTAGTAGTGGGATGTGTCACATCCAGCACACTACCCCCCTCCCGGTAGAAAATTTTTCTAAGTCGAAAAGTACTAATTTTTCTGAGACAAAGACAATGACTCATTCAAGGTCATTGAAACAAAGACAATGAGACATTCAAGGTCATTGGATGACTCATAATAATTTATCAATGTCATTTAAACAAAGACCATGACTCATTCAAGATCATTGGATAGGTCATAATAATTTCTCAAGGTCATATTATTTTAAAAAAATTTAAATTTAAAATTACTACTTATTTTTATAAGTAGTGTTTTATTTATTAATTTTTATATTTATAAGTGGTGTTTTAACTATTAATATTTTTTAATTTTTATTAATAATATTATTATTATTATTATTACAAGTTTTATTAATATTATTATTAATATTAATATTATTATTGTTACAAGTTTTTATTTATTATTATTATTATTATTATTATTAAAAGTTTTATTATATTTATTATTATACTATAATTAATATATAATAAAAACAAAGTCATATACAAAAAAAACTTTTATTAAAAAGAAATAATTCGACTATAGTAATATTGTCGAAGAGCTTTATTCAAAGCCCATTCCACATACTTCCGATATCGGGCAGCGCAGCAATGACATCTATCACCACATGGATATTCGGGTTCCATATCTTTTAACATTTTGTTTTGCTTGACGTTTCATAGGAACTCATCGATTACGGAAAATATCCATATAGATGTATAATTAAAAACCAAGTGTGGAATTATTGATGTTGGCTTATTCTTCAATATTTCATGTATATCTGGATAATATAAGTCCAGACGTTCTTTTATAACTTTAAAATAATCATTTACAAAACAAGTAAAAAAATTAAAAAATAATAATAAATTACCATAATGTTCAATTTCGTTCATTGATTGAACTGCGCTCGGTACAATAATATCCATTATAATGATAAAAAATTGAAATAACAATTACTTTTATACTAATTTAAACCAATGAGAAGTTAAACACACAACCTTTTAGCTATAAACAATAAATATTAATTTATGTAGATTTGAAAATGATTAAAGAAATTTTAATAATAATATTAGTTTTTAGTGTTTTTAAAATGGGTAACTCAATTGTTGTAACCGTTAAAGGTAAAAATTCAACAAAATGCGTATGTCCTGATACAGCCGTGTTGGTGGATATTTTGTATATGATAGATAGGCATAGATATTTGAAAACTCCAGTCAAAAAATCCGATTAGAACTCACATATGAGACTTGAACAAGAGCTCGGAACGCAATATATGATGAACTTCTATATCTAAATCAGACCACATGTATTATCAAAAATGAATTAAGAAAATCAATATTCAAATTGAATGAAAATCGAAAATTTAATGAAAAAACGATAAATCAAGTTCAATATAGTATAAAAGTTTATTCTAATAAAACAACTGATCAGTTCAATCGAATAATGAAAGAAGTTCAACAGTCAATACAACCAGTTAACAGTGACAACAAATCATCAATATTCACATTTCTATTATACGTTTTTACCTATTTTCTTAAATAAAGACATTGCAGCTTCCCAATATCCATGCATGATTCTGATTGGTCGAATATAGTATAAATAAGCTTACACTTCCAAATATTTTTATAAAATGGCAGAAACTAAATTTTTTATAACTTTGTTGAATGAGCTGGTTGTTAATAATGGAGATGATGATGATTATATCATTAAAAACAAAAAATTCATGGTCAACCGTACCGAAAATATTGTAGAAGACATCCCATTTGAGCCCATTCTCAATTTGCAACATTGGAGAGAAAGAAAAATTCATTCCAAACAATATTTGGTTATATGTTTGATGAAAATAATAAATGGATGCGAATAATAGTAGGGTTAATGTATATGAAACATATTATATTAAAATCCGGATCCGACTATGAAAATTATTTCCAATGGTCTATAGAGGTATATTACTTTATATTATTATTTTATTTTTATCATTATTTAGGTAATAAAAAGAAAAATTGATCGACGGGTAGAAGCAAACGGTGAATGGGTAGCAATTATTCAAGTTGCTGCAGAAGCCAAACGTTTAGATATTTATATTTCAAATTGCAAATTTTTATTAAAACTATTAACTGGAGCATCGGTCATATATATCTGTAATAAAGTTTACCATAAATTTTAATAAATATTTCTTTGTTATTTAGTGAATTATTAATAAAAACTACATTTTTAAAGATTTATTGATTATTTACTGTGCATGCTTCATCACCACAATATTCTATCACTATATTTTTTATGACACGGTCAACACAAGTCTTAAATTCGTTAGGCTCAACTAAATTTTCAGTAGGGGTTTTTTCATCGTTAATAATTTCAGTATTTTCATTATTAATAATTTCTTCATCATTAACATCATAATCACTCTGACATTCTGAATCACAACATGAATCTTCTTTACCCAATGCTTCAACTAGAGTCAACATATCTCTAATTTTTACACCGGTTATTTCTTCAAGTTTATCAAACAAAAAGTTTATTAAATATTCTAAACGAAAATTAATTAATTATTTTATATTTTACCTTTTTCAGACATCATTTTTAAACAATTTTAAAACTAAATATAATTTTGCTTATAGAATATGCTGTAAAGAAAACAAAATCTGTTTAAATACATTTATTAACATCGACATTAAACACTAAAAGATAAATTAAAATAATTGTGAAAGTCTATCAGTAACAATTTTCCAGATTGGAGAAAACACATCATTTTGATCAGCTTTATATCCCTGTATTGTTATTGTTAAATACCAGTTTTCCTGTTCTTTGAAACCTATTTCTGCAAATGCATCATAATATCTGGTATATTGACTGGTGAAGAATGCATTTTCATTGCATTGTAAATTCGAATTGATCTTATTGAAAATCATATCAACATTGATATTGATAGGCTCCTTTAAAATATACATTTTATAATTGTAGAACATCTGAACTGGTTGGACATTGATAGCAGAGCTCACTATTTTCTTGGTCATGTTTGATTTATGATCTTTATAATGTGGTCACGAGCTTTTATACCCTTGATAGATACTGAAATCGCAACAGCTGCTATCCAAAATACACGGGTATTCGGGTTCCATATCCTTCATTGTTCGTTTTAACTTAACATCCCATAAAGCTTGATCGATTATATTGAATATCCAGATATTTGTCTCGGTGTATACGAGATCTGGAATCATTGATGCTGGTTGTTCTTTCAGAATTGTTCGCATTTGAGGATAGAAGAACAAACGCTCTAATATTACTTCTTGATATTTATCTGTAAACAATGATAATAATAATAAATAATAAATTTACCATAATTTTCAATTTCGTTCTTTGATTTTACTAAACTTGTCATCGGCATAGTTTTTTCCATTTTAAAAATGAAATAAAATGAATAAGCAAGTTGTATTTAATCAATCATTAGCCAATCAGATATCGAACAATCCCATGATTTCATTGCGTATATTTGTAACAATATTTTTGTACTCTAGATTTTGCAACCCTAATATGACTATTTTTCCACTGACAAACACGTTAACACACATTGGGTTGTATTTTAAAAGCCTCAGTGCAGGAAATAATTCTGGCTCGAACATACAAAGACATTTGTTGACATACATGTTGTAGAGATTGATAGAATGTCCCGTATCCATGGTAACCGTAATAGACTGGATTTTAATATTCTTTATTCTATATTGTAATTTATTGACGTCTAAAGGTTTCTTACATCCCATGATTCTGCATTTGCCAGATTTGAAAATTATTATAAGGTATTTTCCATTCCTATCAAATATTTGCTGGGATTTACCAGTCTGAAACGTCATTTTTGACACGTCGAAAGTTCTTTTATAATTTATATTTGATAACATGATTAAAAAATAGTGAAATATTAATCTATATATATATGATTTTTAGAAAGAGTTCATTAAATTATATAATATAAGCAAAAACCTATAATTATACAAATTAATAATGGAATTAAGAAATGATGCAGTATATCAAATCATTGGCCCAAGTGGTAGTGGTAAAACTATGTTTGTGTGTACATTACTGAAATCTAATTTATTCCAAACAAAATTCAATAAGATTTATTGGCATAGGGGTGAAGATGAAGAACATGGATTAACTCAAGATAATTTCTGTAAATTGAAAAACATGAAAATAGTCAAGGGTTTCGATAAAAACTGGTCAAGTCGATTAAGGAAAGGTGATGTCATCATTATCGATGATTTGTATCAGGAAGCTAAGAAAAGAATTTTAATAATTTATTCACAAAAATCAGTAGACATGTTGGTGTTACTGTGATCATTATTACTCAAAATCTATTTCATCAGGGTGGCGCACATCGAACGAGGAATTTAAATGTTCAATATTTAGTTATTTTCAAGAATCCTAGAGATGCATTGGTTATTGATTTTTTTGCTCGACAAGCATACCCTAATAATCGTAATTTTCTTATCAGTGCACTTAAAGATGCTACAAAATCACCACATGGATACATCATTCTTGATTGCACACAATGCAATGACGATTTAAGGGTAAAAACAGATATTTTCAATAAAGAAGGTGCCATGGTTTATAAACAAAGTAGAAAACATTTACATGTAAAAATGTTTATGAAATCCAGGCTTAAAAATGTCCGAAAACTTAGACAAAGTATTAAAAAGAAAATAAAGACTGGAAAAGTTCCACTAAAAAACTAATAACCGAGAATTTTCCCTCAATGAATCTAATTTCGAAAAACCCTATTAAAAGGTTGTAATAAAGAGTCAAAAAGTTTAAATTTTAAAAAATCATAGGAGTTGCCCATATTTTAATGCATTGTTAAAGGCATCGAGTATGAAAAGAATGTCTATTTTGCAATCATTTCCAAATTTTGTTGTCGATGATTAACTCAAAATTCTATATCAAGTAGTCAGAGGTAAAATTAAAATCAGTAAATCTAAAAAAACTAGTCTTGAATAAACATCGTAAGCCTTTATTATCGCTAGTAAATAATAAAAATCGTAAGGAAATGAGAAAACTCATATATAAACAAGGCGGTTTTATCGGAGCAATGTTACCATTAGCAATATCATTATTAGGTGTATTACAATAAAAGATGGGACAATCATTACTTATTGTTAAATAAATATTTAAATCATCTTGTTGTAATGGAGAAGATTTGGACAAACCCAGAAGACGAAGCAGGTTTCGGTGGAGAGGTAAAGTTAAAGAAAAGAGTCCCAAATTCGAAAAAGAAAACGCAAAAATGGTTGTCAGATCAGCTTGCGTGCAGTTTAAACAAACCGATGCGGAAAAGATTTCCAATGAGAGCTTATGACATTCGGTATTAATGATTTATGGCAAATGGATTTGATGGAGATGATACCATATTCGAAGATTAACAAGGGTGATAAATATATTTTAACATGTACTGATGTTTTCAGTCGTTTTGCCAGCGGTGTACTAACAAAGACAAAATCTACAGAGGAAATATCTAAAGCAATTAATATTTTATTTAAAAATGGGCATGCAGACAATTTGCAAACCGATTTAGTTTATTATTATTATTATTATTATTATTATTATTATTATTATTATTATTATTATTATTATTATTAATATTATTATTATTATTATTATTATTATTATTATTATTATTATTATTATAGGCAAGGAGTTTTACAATAGTAAAGTTAAGTAAATCCTGGATCGTCTCAAAATAGATCATTATTCTGTACATTCTCAATACAAAGCCGCCCATGTTGAAAGATTTAACCGGACATTGAGGGATAGATTGAAGAAATATTTCGTGCATCAAGGTAATAAAATATGAATAAATGTATTACCGAAAATACTTGTTAGTTATAATAATTCATTACATCGAGGTCTGAATGGTTTGAGACCCGTAGATATCAGCTCGAAAACATTAGCTAAATCAGTACGGTCTAAAAAAGTCGTGAAAATTACAAAACCAAAATATAAAGTTGGTGATCACGTTAGAAATAGTAAAATATCTGCTTCACCTTTCAGAAAAAATTTGATTGTAAATGGAGTGATGAGGTATTTCAAATTACTAAAATTAAAACTAAACAAAGTCCTGTAATGTATATTATTAAAGATAGTGATAACAATGTAATACAAGGAAAATTCAATGAACAGGAATTACAAGTTATTTCCAAACCTACAGTGTTCAGAATTCAGAAAATACTGAAAACTAAAATGGTGTGTAAGAATATACAATACTATGTCAAATGGCATGGATATCAATAACCCTCATGTATATCATCAAAAGACCTAGTAAAGTGAGTTTCTATACAATTTTACCGAGCAATAGTTGCCCACTAATCCATCCGAAAAATCAAGCAAATTTATGGTAGATCTTCAAAACCGATTTTATAGTCAATGTAAAATCGGTTACAAAAATCGTGTTCCCAAAACATGTAGTGGTATTTTCTCAATCAATAATATTGAACGATATTGCCATATTCCGAATCAGATTTTAGATGAAAATAGTGGCATGTTTTTCAAAGATAATTGAATGTTAGTTGTGATTTTAGTCCATTTACAATAAAATTTGAAAGTATTGGTGATGCAAGCGAATGGGTAGTGATAAGCTTAACATTATTGTTCCTGATAATGAATACCTAATACGTTTCAAAACTTATTGATGTCGGCCCTGTGAATGAACACATCAAAATATCTGTATCATATATTAATGAGGTGGAAGATACATTTACGTTTACTAATGATTTATATATTGAACCACTTGAAGAGTTACATAAATATATTTCATTCAATTGTTTACATATATTTAAAACTATGGAAATTGTTAAAGATGGATTATGCAAATTCAGTTTAAATAATAACATTTGTGAAGTTACATTTGATAAAAATTTGGCTATTACATTGGGATTAGATAAGAAAACATATAGAGCAAGTGCTTTTGGAGTATGCAAACCAAAATAATAAACTTCATAGACAAATGTTCATATATACTAACATCATCGATCTTATAATTGTTGGTGATTCTTTGGTTCCTCTACTGAAATCTGTTTGGGTTGATAAACATCACCAGGATGAAGTTGTCAATATAAATATCGATAATCCCATGTACTTACCGGTATCATCATCATGTATAAACAATATAAAATAAATATTCGTGATGATAGCGGTAAATTTATTGAATTTAGTAAAGACACTAAAACTTATTTGACATTACATTTTCGTAAATTAGATGGCCAATAACGATATCATTAGTATGTATAGTGGTAGCCAAAGTGGTGGCGAATTACCATATTTTATTGGTAAACAGTACGGATCTGGATGGTTGTGAACTCTTTGTAGATTTTCACTTCCTATTCTTAAACGCATTGGTAGTTTTGGTATGAAAACAGCTAAAGATGTGATAATGAATGAGTAGAAAATATGCATTATCCGAGTTAGGGAAAGTTCTAACGGGTGTTGCGGGTATGTTTCAAAAACAGCCACCGGCGCCAGCACCAGCACCAGCACCAGCTCAAAAACGTAAAAGACATCATAAACATCATATAAACAAACGAATGAAATGACATGTAACTATATTTCAAAAATGATTTGCGGTAAATCTGAATTGCGTTTATTTGATAGAACATCTCCCCAGGTGGTTATTAAAATGGGGGCCTTTGAAGAAGTATTTCCGATGAATTCTATTATGGATAGTAGAACGGATATTGAATTTTATATTAACGGTTCCCAAACTGAATATTTAGATTTGAACGATACTTTGTTAACTGTTCAGATCAAAGTTGTAGATAAAGATAGAAAACCGTTGGGTGAACCATATAATGTGACAATTACTTTTCGAATAATGCGGAGACATTTTCGGACAACTTTTTAAGCGAAGGGGTTAATAAACTTAACGAAAAAATAGAACAATTCACCCATTTAGGCAGTGGGTGGCGTGTTATTAATATTATGGAAATATACTTTATTTTAACTAAATATGCTCCTATTAATCGTCTGTCCGGACATAAATATATTAAAACCCCTTCTGCATTGAAAAATAAAGGAGCTGTAGTAAATATAAAAAATAATGACGACAAATGCTTCCTTTACTCCATTCTTTATATATTAAAGAAAGATATAATTGGTGAAAATCCCAAAAGATATTCTAAATATACAGAATTTTTAGAGGAGTTAGAATATGATGAGGTCATGGATTGTCCCATGAAACTTTGCAACATCCCAAAGTTTGAAAAGAAAAATTCTAATTTAAACTTAGCAATTAATGTGTATTCGTACACACTAACTGTGATAATTGATGAGGTCCCAGATAATTATGTCTTCCACCATCCTCATTTAAGTTTAATACATAGAACCAAAGTCACTGACGGAAACCCTATTTATTTATTATTGCTTGAAAATAAGGACAGATATCATTATACTGCAGTGACCAATATCAACTGGTTAATGAATTGTCATCAAACCCCTGACTGTAACATACAAATTAGATGCCGGTGGTGTCCACATTGCCTTAATGGGTTTAGATTAGATAATGCATTCAATACACATGTTGCATTATGCGCCAAAAATCAGACTGGCACAACCCTTTTTACATTACCCGAAAATAAAAATTTAGAATTCCTAAATTACTCTTAACATATCACCCAACCTTTTGTGATTTATGCCAATTTTGAATCGGTTTTACCTCCTGATGATAGACATAATTAAATTCATATGCCTATTGCAGTAGGCCTTTTATTAATTAATAATTACACCAACACAAAATCGCATTCATACTTTTATGGTCTTGATTGTATTCCTGATTTTCTTAAGAAAATTGCAACTGAAAATGTTATTCTGTACTATGATTCGGAAAGTGATAAATTGATAGGGCTTATGTCTTTCAATGAGGTTCGACAGTTTAAATCTTGTCGAACCTGTTATTTATGTAAAAAACCTATTGTACTTCTGGTTAGAGATCATTGCCATTTTACAGGTAATTATCTAGGGGCAGCTTGTCGAAAATGTAATGTAGCTCGTAGGATTTATCGATTACTACCTATCGTTTTTCATAATTTAAGAGGGTATGACCTTCACCATATTAATTTCATTAATTGTTCACATTAACAAATTGGCTGTTCGCTTTATCGACAGTATGCAATTTGTTAATTGTTCGTTAGCTAAGGCTGTGAAAACACTAACTTCTCTTCCATTGACTTCGTCTGTCTTTCAAGGTTCTATAGTTGACTATAAAGGTATCTTTCCGTATAATTTTGCTATTTCTGAGGAAGTTCTTGAAACTACTTATGAGTTGCCTCCAATTTGGGAGGGGGTAAGTGAAGATAAGTACGATAGGGCACAACTAATCTAGACGCAGCAAAACTGTAGGATTTTGCGTGATTATATGTTAATTTAACTTTAACTTGAAGTATTCCTCTTTGCGGACTATTTTCAACAATTCCGCGCCAAGGCTATTGTTTACAATGGTCTTGAACCTCTAAATTTTTATGGAATTCCGGGTATGTGATGGGCTTTAGCGCTTATGACATTAACGGAACCCATTGAACTTTTACAGGACATGGAAATATTCAATTTTTACGAAGGCGGAATACGGGGTGGGTTAAAATTTGTTAACTAACATTACATTGCTGCTTCGGAGGATACAGAATTATTGTACATAGATATAAATAATCTGTATGGTGGGATCTCAGCCAAAATCTTCCTTACGCTGATTTTACTTGGGTGTATGATGGTTTGGATGAGGTTTTGAGTGAATGTGCGAATGTTGTGGATATTGAAATCCTTCCATATGGATATACTATGGAAGTTGATATCGAGATTCCAGATTATTTACATTGATTTTTTAAATGACTTTCCGATTGGACCGGAAAAGATGTGCCCACCAAACTCAAAAGTTGAGAAGTTAATGCTCACGCATTATCCGAAGAAGAACTATGTTCTTCATTGGAGACTTCTCAGGATTTATCTTTCTCTCGGGGCTAAGGTTGTATATATACATAGAGCTATTAAATACAAGCAAGCTCCTATTTTTAAAAATTATATTGATAAAAACACTGACTTTTAGTGAATTATATAGAAATTTATTTAAATTGTACAACAATAGTCTGTATGGTAAATCCGTTGAGAACCTTAAAAAGAAGATGAATTTGCGACTATGTAATTCAACTGAAAAGTTAATTACATATTCGTCAAAACCGGCATTTAGAAAAACAATAGAGATTACTGATGATCTTTGTGCCGCTCATCTTAATGAGGACTCAATATTTTTAGATAGACCTAGCTATATCGGTCAATCAGTTTTGGATCTATCCAAACTACGGATGTACCAGTTACAGTATATTGAATTACAAAAATATCGTGATATTTATAACTGTGATATAAATTTAGTAGCGGGTGATACCGATAGTTTCTTTTTAGAAATAATAAATTTAAAATTAGATATATTATTACCAGCGATGATTTCAGATGACCTATTATACACCTCAAATTATGATCCTTCTCATCCTTTATATTCTAGGCGACTTGACTCAGTTATAGGCAAGTTCAAGGATGATAGTAAAGGGTTAGGATATAGTTAGTGGGTTTTCTTGCGCCCTAAATGTTATAGATTGCTAGGAAATAAGTCAACAATGCGAGCTAAGGGTGTAAAATTACCGGGTACCGACCATTAAACACCAATCGTATTTACATTGTTATAATAACAATACTATTATGTCGGTACCTCAAACTGGGATAGGGACCCGAAATTACCAGCTGTTTACTTTTAAAAATTCAAAAATCGCAATAAATAATCATGACGATAAGAGAGCTTAGGTAGGGAAAAACTCAAGTTTTGCATATGGTCATTATAGAGGGGTTGATGTCTTTGATGTTGGCAGTAATATAGAAATGCCTGAAGCCGATCCAGCAATTCGCAATGAACAATTTTTGTAAATATTTGAAAATATAATTGATATTTATTGACAAATATTTGTAAATATTTGAAAAATAAAAAATTGTGAAAATAATTTGTCTTAGTTTACTATTTTATTAATATTTTTAGATTTATTTGTTATAGTTTTTTAGATTTATTTTTTAATATAATAGTCTGCAGTGAGCATGCATATATTATATAAGTTTTGTATATATATTAATTTATTATTTTTATTAGATATCTTATATAGGTTTTGTAGGAATTATTTGGTTTATAAAATAATGTTAATAATAATAATAAATAAAACTTGTATTAATAAAAGTAAAATTAATAATAAAAATTTTTAATAAAAATTTTAATAAAATCTTTTAACAATAATAATTATAATATTAATGATAATAATAATAATAATAATAATAATAATAATAAAACTTGTAATAAAAATAAAAAATAACAATAAAATTTTTTAAAAATAATAATATTCATAAAGCTTTTAATAAAAACTTGTAACAATAATAATAATAATAATAATAATAATAATAATAATAATAATAATAATAATAATATTAATAATAATAATAAAACTTGTAATAATAATAATATTAATAAAAATTAAAAAATATTAATGGTTAAAACACTACTTATAAAAATAAGTAATAGAATAAAAATAAAAATTAAAAAATATTAATAATTAAAACACTACTTATAAAAATAAGTAGTAATTTTAAATTTTTTTAAAATAATATGACCTTGAGAAATTTTAGATGACCTTGAAAATAAATTATGAGTCATTCAATGACCTTGAGAAGTTTTTGAATGACCTCGAGAAATTATTATGAGTCACCCAATGACCTTGAATGAGTCATGGTCTTTGTTTAAATGACATTGAAAAATTATTATGACTCATCCAAAGACCTTGAATGAGTCATTGTATATCTCTCAGAAAAATTAGTACTTTTGGACTTAGAAAAATTTTCTACCAGGAGGGGGGGGTAGTGTGCTGGATGCGACACATCCCACTACTAACGTTTCCATCTCTAACAACATGAGCATGAGACATTTTCGGTCAGATGTCCATAAACGAAGCCTTTTTGGTGACTTTCCTCTAGAACAGTGTTTGTCAAACTATGTTCCGCGGAACCCTCGTGTTTCCGCGAGAAATTCGCAAAGTAATTCAAACTATTCTCACATATCCTTACACTTATTTACGTGAGAGCCGATTTTCAACAATCACTTTAACCAATGCCAATAAACAAAATAGATTATATTTGACTTCGATTGTAAGATTATCATTAACAAATCTTCCACCAAATATTGAAGGTTTGTGCAATTCAATGCAAGCTCATTCTTACTATTGATACATAAATTAATGTTTTTTTGAATTAAATGTTTCTTTGGATTAACTTATATTTTTTATTAAATATATTTAATTTTAATAAAATATTTCTTTGCTATTTTTACTTAAATAAACAATTTAGTGTAAAACTTTATTTTTATTTTCATTGTGGCAGGTCGACAAATATGTCAAAAAGGAGTATTATAAAATAAGTAGATAATACTCATCTGGTTATAAAAATTTCTGAATGGGTTCCGTGAAAACGAAAAAAAATTGATAGAGTTCCGAGGTACACCAGAAAGTTTGAGAAACACTGCTCTAGAATTACCAACTCACGAGACTCAGGTTATTGTATGAAACATAAAGAATTAATGGCTTTTCATCCTATGTTATAATATTCTTCAAATATTCTGTCAGACAACATGAAACAGAATCAGGTTTTCTTGACATGTTTGCATTTGATTTTCTCTCATCTCTACTGTCAATAAACGTCAGACGAATCGAAATAAAATAAAAAAATTTTAATTCAAAAATACTATTATTTAATAATGGAAATAAATTTGTATGAGGCTCGTCTCAAAGTTTCAGTCGCTCATGTTTCTTATTTTGAACAATTTGTTATCATAACATTTAATTTAAATATAATAGTTGAATATTTTGTGTCGACTTGAAAATATTTTGTGGCACACATGAGATTCTTTCACGGAAACTGATTTACCAGACACTGGGTACAACACTTTCGTAAAATGTATCGTTTTTTGTGTCAGTATTGAGGTATCTGCTCTAGTGTTTGTTTTACCTGCTGATATTTCAGTAGGTTTAGAGAAACTCGTACAATTCTGTAATAATTTAATTTCTTTAACATCCGAGCTGAGTAATCAACGCATATTAATAAAGTGCTTCTATCATACAGGTTGATATATAAACCAACTGAAAGATTCATGTACTTTGGGACAGATGATATCATTATAAAATGCCAACGGGATTAATACATTGATTAATATAACAATTTATCTATTATTGATTAAAAAAAATTAATATATTAATTAATATAAAATTAATATATTATTGATAAATATAAAACTGATATACTGATTAATATAATATATTTACCAGGATCATATTTTTAAATGAGAGTATAAATTTACAGAGATTGTTTCACTGCAATATGTCAATTTTAAATATTTTTATCAATTTTTTAATTAATTTTTGTATTTATTTATTCGTTTTAAACATTATCCTTTTTTATTAACCCCAAAAAATTAACATATTGATTAATATAAAATTAATATATTAGGGGTACTCTTAAGTAATCAATTATTTTTAGTGTGGAATGTTTGCTTCAGTCTAACTCAAAGCGTCAACGTGTAAAGACGTGTTTTTAATACGCAATATTACAATCCGTGGCCTTGTAACTTGTGAAAAGTGAATTTAAATTGTTGTAATACTCTGGTGTAAAATAGCGGTCAATCAACTAACTGAAGAACATTACTTCATTCCATGTTGTTTCATTTCCGATCGGGTGTTAATGCAATGGTTGCAACAAAGTAAATTTGTGATGTGCATAGAGACGAATTGAAAGTAAATAAATGCTAACGTTGGTTATAAAAATTTTCCAATGATGATTTTGACTTATCTGATAGCGATCGAAGTGGGCGTCCTGCAAGGTTTGATAATGATGCTTTAAAAACACTGGTGGAAACGAATCCAAAACTGAATATCCAGGAAATAGGAAACACTCTTCAGACTACTTGAACAACAGTTGAAAGACATCTTCACGAAATCTGGAAGGTTTACAGGAGGGTATATAGGTCCCACATTTACTGTCGGAGATTAATAAAGATCAACGACGTACAATTTGTACATCTCTTTTGTGCAGCAAAAATAGGTGATCCGTTTTTAGCAAGTATTGTTACTAGTGACGAGAAATGGGTACTGTACAACAAGCGCACTAAACAATTGGTTTCTCCAAATCAAATAACCGTTTGGTGGGACTGGTGGCATTATTTATTTTGAGCTATTAAAACCGGGAGAAACAGTTACGGCTGAATTGTATTGCCAACCATTGGATAGATTGCATAACGACTTGTTGGCAAAACGACCAGGTCTGGTCAACAGAAGAGGGGTGATATTACAACACAATAATGCCAGGCCGCATGCAACAAGATTAACCCAAGAAAAAATAAGGACCACATTCTACCTCGTATTTTTATTTATTACAGTCCATGGAACATTACCTTAAGAATAAAAATTTTAAAAATGTCAATGATGCTCGAACTCACATAGAAGCATATTTTCTTCAAAGGATACGGAATTTTATGAAAGGGAAGTTAAAGTCTACCAACAAGCTGGCATAATATTCTAGATAACTATGGAGATTGCTTAATTGATTACTTATGGGTAAACCTAATATTATCGATTAATATAAAATTTATATATTATTGATTAATACAAAATTTATATAAAATTTATATATTATTGATTAATACAAAATTAATATATTATCGAATTCTATAAAATTAATATATTATCGAATTCTATAAAATTAATATATTATTGATCAATGTAAAATTAATATATTATCGGTTAATATAAAATTAATATATTAATGATTAATATATAATTAATATATTATTGATTATTATAAAATTAATATATGATCGATTAATATAAAATTAATATATTGTTGATTAATATAAAATTAATATATTATTGATTAATATAAAATTAATATAATATCGATTAATATAAAATTTATATATTATTGATTAATACAAAATTAATATAAAATTTATATATTATTGATTAATACAAAATTAATATATTATCGAATTCTATAAAATTAATATATTATTGATCAATATAAAATTAATATATGATCGATTAATATAAAATTAAGATATTATTGATCAATATAAAACTGATATATTGATAAATATTATATATTTAACAGGATCATATAAATTTACATAAATTGTCTGACATTTATGCTTAATGACGCTCAGACTCTGATTTTCAATAACACTTCTCCACACCTGGCATCCAGTATTAGACATTATTTATTTTTTCATAATTTTCATTGTAAATTTTAATTTTTTTTCTTCTCATAACTTATTTGTTTTAGATTTAACAAAAAATCAAAATAATTCATCCAACTAACCTAATAAAGGCAATTTCAATTTATTGTCAGGAATAGCAACTTTAATTGTTCTTCCGTACAGGTCAATAATAGCCCATATTTCAATGTCTGTGGATATGTTACCAGCTATTCCCAAGTCTTTGTTATTAATGAAGAAATTTATGTCACCATTTCCTGTTCTTTTGATTCCTATTTCATCTCCAATCTAAGGAACGATGAAATTTTGAACATAAATTAGCTAATGAAAATCACTTTTAAATCATCTAGACTTGTCGAACTATAGGGTAACTGATTTCCATGGCCATTGGTCAAAATTGAATTCCCGCTGAGAACCAATGTTCCGGATCGTAGATTAGTCATTGTTGCGGGTAACTCAAATGAATTTGGATTATGAATCGTTGCTCCGAATTCAATTGATCCATTCCATTTATTTATCAAACCTTCTATTCGTAACTTGAATAATTGATCTGTAACTAATGGCTGGCTGCTAATGACAACAGCATTTCTAAATTCATTTGTTGGATTTTTTCTTTGAGCAACTCTGTTGTTATTTGATAATCGAACTTCTTTGCCACAATAACTATGAAAATTCACCTCAAATTCCTCGATATTATCTGTATTTTCTAGGACTAAAATTTTGAAAAATATTAAAATCAATTGTAATAGAAATTCGATAAATAATAAATTTTTGGGACGTAGAATGTTAAAAAGTGATCGTTTTTATTTTAATCTACAAATAAAAATTAAATTATTTATATAAATAAAATTTTAAATTAGTTAAAAGTATTTGAATATTTTTTAAATGTTTATTTATTACAAAATTAAATTAATATAAAAAAATAATTTGTTTAAATTAAAAGGTAATTCATAATATTTTTAGTTGGTTTTGTGTGGCTGAAGATGACAGTTATGCTGTGGAAATATATCGTACGAAAAGTTTTGTTATTGGCGTTTTCTTTTAATTATTTTTAATGTTATTATTATTTTTATTATTATTATTATTATTATTATTATTATTATTATTATTATTATTATTATTATTATTATTATTATTATTATTTAT
>CM039680.1:38407981-38450481 GCA_022537955.1 Schmidtea mediterranea | reverse complement strand
TTGCTCAAAGCAAAGTATGAAATATAATGTTCAATGTTGACTGAGTTTAGTGATATTTTATTCGATAAATTTTCGATCATAAAATTCCCTTTGTCAGCGATGCCTGAATATTTAACATGAAATAAAAAAATTGATATTCAAAATATCTAATCATTGAATTGTCAAACCATTGAGTAATTTCCATTGTTTGGTCATTTTTCTTTTTTTGTTCTCTTGTAATCAGACTGGTGGAAGGAATAATTGTTACAAGTGAGCATGCTCCACAAAGATTCACAAACACCCAGATCTTGGATGGTATATCTTCAGCGATATTCCGAAAAGTAACGCCATTATGAGTGTAGCATAATTCTCTTTCTGAAACATTTTATAATAAATGCAGAATAAATTTATATTAGTTATGAAAGGCTGGAGAATAAGTTATATTAAGTGTTAATTATTTGAAAAGCAATTTAATAAAAATTACTTTCATTTATTTTTATTCCAATTAAATCCCCTTCTTGCAATTGGGATAAATTTAAGTCATATTCTTCTGTTGTTATTATATTATCATCATTTTGAAAGTAGAATCTATCACTTTCTAGCATCCAACTGTTTTTAAAAATTTCATTCTGTTTAAGTAATTCGTCTTCTTTGAGATCAGTTGGATTTTCTAAAGTAATTCCAAATTTTAAAGATTTAAAATCTGATGGAATCTAAGAAGCTTATATATTAAATCAACTATACCATCGATGCTATACCAAGTCAAGTATTTGAATTTGAAATTCATCATTTTCATTAAGATATCTTTCACTAAAAATCCAACCATTCTGAAATTCTTCAATAGGTTCTATGGAAAAAGCACTTAACTTATCTTCAGATAACTTTATAGAAGAACCAGTTATTAGATGAAAAAAAAAATTTGAAGACATTTCTAAATAAATAACATTTTTAAAATAACACTAAAATTTTAATTACATAAAATTATAAATTTTAATACTTTACAAATTTAATTTTAAAAATTAATTTTTAATTTTAAACTTATCTCCCAGCGATATTTGAAATAAATAAATTTAAACAAAGTCTTTAGACAATTATTATCGATTTTAAACTTTATAACATAATAAAGGACTTAGAATTTTTGATTAATGAAAGACTTTTTTGCTGCAAATTTAGAGAAAATATCCGAAGAATTAGTAATGATGAAAAACAGTTGTTGCCAGATTAACTTACCGAACGGAATAAAGAGCGTGTGGTGGCCCTGGGAAAGATTTAAATATAAAGTATGACACAGGGAAAAATATCAATCAATAAAATCTATGAAGAAAATGACAGAGTTAACAAGGAAATTCGTACTGAAAATTCGAAATAGGTTGAAGTATGGACAGAAACTCCTCAATAATGAGTGACATAAAATCGGTATAAATGCCCTAATAAATCGTGTTGAGCCAGAACACAAATAGCCTTGAGAATTGTTTAAATGCATCAGTAATACAGCATGAAAACCTAGCACCAAGATAACTTAGATTTTAAAATGTTTAGTTGGTGTTGAGAGAATATAAATAAATATAATATCAAAAACATAAAAGTAAAATAAAATAAATACAAAATTCATCAAGAACCGCACGAAATTTACATAAAAAATAACATAATAACAAGAATATTTGACCGTAAAATGACCATTTATATAAAAGTAAAAATTAATGAATTAAATGAATAAAAATAAAATATTTTTGGCTGAATAAATTTAATTAAAAATGTTAAAAACAAATTACCAATTTAAATTAAGAAATTAATAAAAATTTAATTTAGATATCACAAATAATTTCAAGGTCGAATTTTGTTTAATCGCAATAAAATTAACACGCAAGGTTAAGGCCAAATTATAGGTATATATACTGATGTGTTTTCACAAATCAACACAACTACTTTACAGTATTATTTTCAACTGGATTGGAATATTGATTTTCAGTCTCACTTGGAGACTGATCGTAGTAGTGTGCGTTGCAGCTATCTGAATGGATGACTGCGAACTTGTTGATTGGTAGATTAGTGCTGTAAATGCCATGAATTGTGAACTATGCTACTACGAATTTTTCAATGAATTATAAATTATGCTACTACGAATTTTCAATATATGATGAATTATGAATTATGTTACTACGAATTTCCTATATATGATGAATTGTGAATTATGCTACTACGAATTTCTATTATATGCTTACAAACTTCCGACGATTATTTCATGCATTCGAGGCTTTTACTCAATTGATCTGGTATTTTTCATTCATTCCTTTTTCGGCCCACAGCCCAAACAAATTTCAAGTTATTAAACTAATATATAAATATCGAACTGTGTAAGTGCGGTGTAATTCCGCCAATAGTTCGTGCCCGTGAAGGTTTCAGTGTAGGTAACGCAGTAGCCCGAACGTTAAATCATTGAACTAAATAGCGAAAGAGAGTAGCTTGAGAGAGGGTCTTTTGGCTCAACTTTCTTGAACTTAATTTCGATAAAATGGACAAAAATCTTTAACAACAATCGGCTCAAAATCACTAACACCGAGTAGTTCAGTGGGCACTCATTAAATATAATATGAACATAAATAGGTCTTAGAGACAAAGAGAGGGAAAGAGTAGCGGGAAAATAGCGAAATCGTTGCAACAGTTAAAATGAGTAGCCATTGGAAAAAGATTAATCCGAACGACTAAAATCAGGAAAGATGATGGTTTAAATAATATCTAAGAATTAAGAAAATTATTTGAGATGAGACGGAAAATAAGGTCGGAACGCTGCTCAAATTTTCTGAATTGATTAAAATACTCATAGAAAATAGTAAAGCAAAAGTGAAATGTTGTTCGATTGTTAGTATAATATTCTCTTGAAACCACAAAATGAGGGCGGGTCGCTGCTCAAATTTTCCGAATCAAGTAAAATACTTATCAAAAAATAGCAAAATAAAATTAGGATACGGCTCAGTAATTGATAAGATATCGGATAAGACCGTAAAATAAGGGCGGAACGCTGCTCAAATTTTCCGAATTAATTAAAATACTTATCGAAAATGGTAAAGTAAATGTGTAATGTTGTTCAATTGCTAGTATAATATTCTTATAAACTGTAGGATAAGAGCGGAACGCTGCTCAAATTTTCCGAATAATTAAAAAAACTTTATCGAAAACTATAGAATAAGGATAAAACCATAAAATAAAGGTGGGACGCTGCTAAACTTTTTCGAATTAACAAAAATACTTTATTGAAAACCGGAAAAATACAGATGGATTACGGCTAAATTTTTATATAAGAAAAATATTTCATAAAGCTGAGGAATAAGGAATGATCCCCACGAAAAGCTTGATAATAATAATGATAATAGTATGGATAATGGTAATTGTAATGATAAATAATATTAATTGTTGTAATAATAATAATAATAATAATAATAATAGTAATAATAATAAATGTAATGGTAATTACAGTAGTAATAATAATAATAATAATGGTAATAGTAGTAACAATTAATAAAGGTAATACATATAACAGTAACAATGACACTGCTAGTATCAATAATAGAGAACATTGTGGTTATAATAGGGATACGAGTAAGAGAGATGCTGTGTGAATATTTAACATAACAGAGGGTGTACAGGCCATAGAATAATCCTCAACGCGGACAACGATAAGAAGGACTATGGGAATGGACATAACAATGAATGATATGAAAGTATGGGTTAACCTTTGAAAGAGATAGGAGAATAATGGGACCTAAAAATTGAAAGCGAGTACAGGCCTTCTATCGGCAGTTCGTTGGACCCATGGATCGTTCGGTCAACTATAGCATTAGCAATAGCGCTCACTTTTTGCGGACGATCTACCCACTCGAACACAGTTCCAACGTTGCTTAGCAACGGGTACGAGTGGTAAGCTAATAATATTTGTATGGGGTTTTCTGGGTAACAACCATATAGTTTCAAAATATCAACACACAGAAACCCACCAATCGAAAAGATTAACAAAGAATCCAACAAACAATAGTGATTTAGGGTAAAAGTCTCAAGTCTCAAAAAATGTTCGATCTTATTAACATCGATTTTAAAAATCTACAGAATTATTCTATGCAGACGATGTACATATAAGAATTTTTACTTTATCATATTTCATTAAGATAATCATATAATAAAATAAAATCAGAACGAAAATTATTTTGAAAAACCGTGATTTATTTATAAACAAAATTAAATAACACCTTACCCAATAACGAAAAATTCCAAAAATGAATAATAATTTCAGTCAGAAGACATCCAAAACCCTGAAATTGTAGATCGATACAATTATCCTGGGTAAAATAGAATTTCTTCACTGATATTAAGTCGCCATGGAGATGAACAGCAGACAAAAGATATATATATAAGTAGGTCACGTAAAAGAACCTTTTCGAGCCACGTAAATTGGAATTACATGGCCAACATTGTAAATATTTTCCGTATTGTTATTATTATGATTATCATTAGTCGAATTATTATTTTAATTATATGTATTTTATTAATATTGTTATCTTTAGTATTACTATTATTATTATTATTAATTAGTGTCATTTCAATTATTATTTCATAATTATTATAACAAGATTGATATGGATATCGCCCAACTCATTGATGCAAATTTTATTGTTGTTATTATTATTCTTCTTCTTATTATTATTATCATTTAATGTTATTCAATTTTCACAGTTTATATTTGAAATTCATCTGATTTGCTATTAAAAATCGTATCGATCTCATCCTAGTACTATAACATTAATGTAAATAATTTAGGTTTAGCCATTAGCTCATATTTAGAACTTTCGTATCATAATTTACCACAACGATGACTCAAGTTTGAATAGCCTTAACCAGAATGTAAAGGAATGAGGCGGGAACTCGTGGTCTCTTCTCAACAATGCTTCTACCGCATCTGACAAAGGTTGATGGGTTGTGGCATTGTTGTAGAAAACCTCCCCCCAAAATCATATAATAAGGGAAATTACAGTCACCCCCATACTCCACTTCAGTCAACGCGATGTAAAAACTTACAAGGACAATTTCTTTCTATCATAATTTTTTTCTAGTTATTATCTTTACGATAGACAATTTGTGATAACCAATATTGGCTTGTTTCAGTGGATCAGACTAATAACTTTCAGAACGATTCCGAAGGGACATAGCGAAATACTATGCGGAGGCAATCTCGAAAAATCAACATGCCGATGAGTTGGTACGTCGATGTTGGCGTATGGAGCAGACTTGGTTGAGACCTGAGGAGGTGGCCAAACTGAAGGCAGAGTTAGACGAGTTACGGGTGAAATTAGCCCAAAAATAAGAAGCCCTGCTGCAAGCAGATCAGAAAATTCGCGAACAGGATAAATAAATTGCACAATTAAAAGTAAAGGACGAGATCCGAGATAAACTCGTGCGGTGTGGCAGCCAGTTGTCCACCAAGCAGGAGGCTATTATCACCAGGAATGTGATGGACAAAAATATAGAAGTGGCTATCACTACGCCCGAAAATCCACACCCATCCGAAATAAAAACCCAAGAGAAATCGGCAGAAAGCTCGGCCTGGTAAGCACGAGCCAGAACGTCAGAACAAACTAAAAGCTACTTGAATGGTGGGTCATATCCTCAAATCAAACGGGATTTGAGTGTCACTAAACTATGTTATTGACAAAAATTTGTGATCTTGCATTTGGATTTAACTATTAGTTTGATTGTGACAATATTGTTGGGCAAAAACTAAGATTTTAAATTGTTGTTTATCTGGCACGACATCCGATAAAATTAGGGCGCACAAAATGCAAATGGACGAAAAATCATCAAATATATCCTTCTTAGCATTAAATAATACAAAAAGTAGAAAAAAGAGTAGAAAAATACAAAAAATATGTAAAAAATAAATAAAAACATTTAAAAAGAATAGAAAAACACTAAATTTTGCAAAATTAACCTATTTCATCAAATTCATCGAAAACGCTTATATTCTAGAAAATAACTATGAAAATTAAGCTTAAAATGTAATTAGAAACGTTAATAAAAAAGAACATGTGTGTAAAACCCCCTTGTATACGTCGATAGGAGATCGACATAATTTAATGCTATTTTTCAAAAAAATGAAAGTTTAGAAAAATTTGTTATTTTGCAGAATTATTCCAATTGAAACTATTTAAAGTAAGGGGCTATCTACATTTTATCTTTCATTTTTATTGATTATATTTAATATTAAAATTTCTTAGACGTAACTGAATTTTGGTTTTTCATTATTTTAATGCAGAAATTTTTGAAAATGCCCTACATTATGTTATTTTTGATTTATGAATAGATGTTAGGTGTATTGAATACAAATTTTCAAATAATATGATTTGTTTTCTTTATTGTCAAAATATTAAAATTTTTCTAAAAACATTGATATCAAAATAGTCTCCTCGCATCGATCAAGCCCCAAGGAAGATTCGCTCCCATGGTGCTTGACCTATGCGAGATGCCTCGTGACCGATCTCCATTATGATCAATGATAGGAAATCATTAAAACCTATAATGAATCATTTATCACAATCATTATTTTAATTATCATTTTTGATTACTATTATCCATAAACTGATGATTATATATTAGTTATTATTAATCATTATCATATTCCAATTGTTATTAATCTGATTATCTACATGCATACAAGAGAATAAAATGATTTTTCACCAACTAGTCTAAGACTAGTACTTAAGTATGCGAGGTACCCGTAGTGAATGGTAGTTCACCGGGTCAGATCTCCTCTCCAAGAATCCCAACGCCAGACCCTCAGTGGAGCGTGGCTGATCATGGGAAAGGATTAACTATAATACAAGTTCGAAGAATAAAAGGACTAGAAGAAAGATCATGCCATTTATTTTTAGTGCAATGAAAATAAAGTCAAATTTAATGACTATGACTAGTAAATGTTTGAAAGAAGAAAGTTCATTTTTAAAGAATTGGCTAAAAGTGGTATCTATTATGAAAAAGAAAAAATGTAAAGAAAAGAAAGAGATTCTTAGAATAATTAAACGAAAAATGCAAGCAAGTTATTCTGATTTCAATAAATGCAATGACAAAATTTAGCATCTTAAAAATACGGTCATTAGATAATATGCTCTTCTATTGTAGGTGATTTTCAGGTTTACGAGGAAAGAGAGTTTTGCCTTAGAATCCAAAAAAAATTATTATGCTATCTAATTTGTTTTATTTTTATTTTTTGTTTATGCTAGGCACCTGATGGGCAAAAGATATAAGAATTTCGCGGCCACTTTCAAGGGATTCCCACCAGATGCGTGCAAAAGAGATATAATCATTGGATACTCGTCAAAATAATGTTGGAAATGTATTCCAATGGGCGGTTTCTAGTAAAAGGTGAGCCATACTGCCATGAATGCTAATACTCTATAAAACCTTTGGGTTCACGAGCTACCATAGAAGGTATTCACGCTCATTTTAATTATGGGTCATTCTGTCACCAATTTAATTGAAATAATATCGATCCTTTGATCACTTTATTTTATTTCAGAGGTACTATTTATTGAATATTTCAGAGGTACTATTTATTGAATATTTTAAATGATTAAAAAACAATCATCGACTCAAATTCCAGAACATTTTATTAATTGTTACTACAAATGTTATTGGTGATTGTCGGAAGATGCGGGTCCGAATTACTTTATCTGACCCAGTAAATGAAGGGTCTTCAATCTGCGTCTTCTTTCTCGTTCCGCTTTGCTGGGGTGAAATTTTTTGTGGTTTGGTTTTGGTTGGGGATTACTTTTGGCTTGAGTTGGAGTGAAACTTGAGATGGGCCAGGTGATGTTTGAATCTATGTTAGAAACTGTGCTAAGGTGATGCCCGATCCTTACTCTGATCGTTTCCTTTAACTTAAGTTGATGGTTATCCCTTTTTAATTGGTCTAGCTCGGCCATCATCTCAGTGTGTTGGCTCTTTAACAATTCGTTTTGTTGGTTTAATTTTTTCGTCTGCTCCGGCCGAGTTCAGGTCTCTTCCATCCGACGACATCTTCGGATCATTGACTCAGCTCGCTGGGTCTGTTTCAAGGCCTCATTGTGGTAATGAGCCGTGTCTTGTTGGAATCTTTCTGCCTCTATCGTTTTCGTTTGATTGGGTTGTAATAAAATAATTTAGAAGCGGTCTTAGTTCAAATCGATAATCGTATTTGGAACATTATATGAAATGATAAGGGAAAAAGCTATTTATTTCAGTTAGGAATGCTCATGGAAATTTTATCCGATTAAAACTAATATCGCTTGGACAATATAAATGTGGGTCCCTTTATCCAATACCCGTTTAAAAATTTTTTGGGGATACGCAACCCTTCTATTAAAATAAAACTCGTGATGGCAAATATATACATTTAGAAATATATTTTGTTTTAATGTTGGGTGAGAAGGATATTTTTCTTCTCACTTGTAAATTTTCAGACACCACAACTCGGGTGATAGTAGAGAATTAATTATTGTGTTGGGCTCAGAGCCACAATTTAAACAAAGGATAAAAATTAAAATTAAAAACAAAGAATAGAGGTAATGGAACGAATCACTGCATTACAAGAAGAGACTAAAAATAAAATAAAACATATTAATTAAAACAAATTAAAGATACAACAAAAATTAAATAAAACAAATAATTAATAAAAATCATTAAAAAGCATACAGATGCAAAAAGAAACATACGAAAAATAAAATAAACTGCCAAAACTTTGCAAAATAAGGTTTAGAAAAAACACAGGCAGAAGTGGCGGCCAGAAAACAAATAAAAAGGGCTAAAAATAATATTACAAGAAAATAGTAATAAAAGTAAAATCCAAACATAAAATAAATTGTATACCAAAAAAATAAAGAAAAATATACAAAAAATAATAAAAATAATTTTAAAGTAATAAAATAATTAAAAAGCCCTAAAAATGGCGAAAAATCGCCTATTGGTCGCACACACGCATGAAAATAGTATAAATACAGTGATGAATTTCATTATTTTTAATCTTATGCTTTTAACAAAACTATTGATTTCTACCATCGAATTACAAATTTGAAAGTAAGGAATTTATTTTGTTACTTTATGAATGTTTTCTATGTTAATGTAAATTTTCTCTTAATTAAACTATGTGTAATGCTTCGTTTCATTATTTTAATAATATATGTATATATTTATTGTCCGAACCCCTTAAACTCATTTATATCTACAGTATTGTAATAGACGGTTCATGGGACGGATCTCGTGCCGGCTAGTGGGTGAAAACCCTTAGTTGAGCTCGTGGGTCATGCCTCGTGAACCCCTCGGCAGTCCGCAGTCGGGTCTGGCAATATGCACAGGACCGCTACGCAGGGCGTCGTTGTATACTCGAGGCGGCTGCTGAAAAGTGGCCGGAGCGAGTCGAATTAAAATCAAGGGAAGAGCGACAATTCAACTAGAGGGAGATTAGGAATGATCACAGGTTGATCAAAAGAATTTTTTTTATTTTTCGGACTGATCAATAAATAGAAAAACGGGTAGAAGAGATAGGCTTTAGACAACGACAGTAAATTGATAAAAATTTTCATTAAAACTAGAATTAATATAGGACAAAAGAAAACGGAATTCTCATAATTTATTTAAACAAATCAGCATAGCAAAACGAAAAAAAATAAATGTAAAACTTTCTCACCCTTTAATAGAATGTTCTGTAGCATGGGAGTGCAGCAATAAAAATTCCGCGTTGGTCTGACATGTTCCAAGAGAGGAAAAATTCCACAACTCCATCTCGACATAGAATGTTCTAAAGGACTGATTAGTATTGAGAGAAACTGCAGATAGCACGGTTTAGAGATTACCCATAAGGTTCACTAACGGAAACTAATTAAGGAGCTACACATAGATCCAAGTAGCCAGGAAGCGAGTATGACGATCTTCAAATAAAATGCCTATAAGGAAAATTCCGGTCGATTTAACGATCCAATAACCGAAAATTCCATGGACGCCACGGTTGACTAAGTAACATAATGTAAGAATTATATAAAAATCAATAATTTTATACCCGCTCACGCGTGAAGCTATTAACAACCAAAATTCCGACACACAGCTGGTAGCACCGGTACAAGACAAAAATCGATAACTCTAATCATATGCTTAATAGCGTCACAGAACTCTGTAATTTACAATAACAAAACCCGTACGGAATTTCTTGAACCTCCCCTACATCAGAATTTACCCGTAAGTACATTTAGTTTATTGCAAAATTATTAGTTAAAATATTTACTATACAATGTTTTTATTTACCCGTAAGTACATTTAGTTTATTGCAAAGTTATTAATTAAAATATTTACCATATAGTGCTTCTAATAATTAATTTTTCTTTTGTCAAGTAATTAAAGTTTAGAGTTTTTAATCGGGTTATTAAAATTCTTAGGATCCTTAGAGTCCGTTAAGCTCAATGTTAAACGTAAAATTAATAATGTGGGTATGGATTTCAGCGGGTTGAATTGGTTCTTAATTAATCTTATAAATCCGATTAATATAGAGCACTAAACATGAAGGGTGCCACTTTAATTTTAATTAATTTTACAACTTCCATTAATACGGAAACCCCTTAGTGCAGTTATTGCTTAATTAGATCTAAATTATATCTAGAAAGGACGTTAATTGTACAACTAGTATTGAAATAAAGATAGTGATGGACCAGGATTCCTACTAGTAAATATCGTTCCGACAAACTTAATAAGATCAACACTCAGAATGACCATTTTGTTCAATGACTAATTGATAGAATTTAGTTAACAGTAATATTTTGTCTATTATTTAATAAATTTCGTTTAATATTATTACGGGTAATCTATGTTTAGTAAAATTTTCTTTAATAGTCAGTTTAGCATTTGCTGAATTTTCCTTAGTATTATCATTGTTTATAGCCACTAATTAATGAATTTCGTTCAATTACTGGATTGTCATTTAACGTCTAATAACGGGAGTAAAGTTCATTGGGGAATAAAAACGTAGTAATGTTAAGGGGAACGCATGTCAAATATAGTTGCCAAGGCGGGAAGATAACAAAAGTAAAAGTCAACCCATTAAATGAACGTTCAAACCCCCTCCTCGAATCACTCCATCTGTTTACCCCACCTCTCAGTAACCTCCGTTTTTAATTTTCTTTTCCTTCTCTCCTTTAGAATGAACAACAACAGCAATTCGGAGTTAAACAGCCTGCCAAGGATTCCCCGACTTCCCTCATCCATAGTGGCCGTTAGGCACCAATACGAAGGTCTGAAACAGAAGCACAATGAGCTCCGGGTTAAATACGAGCGGGTGAAAGGCACCTGGGCTCCGCCAGAAACCGTAAGGGAGCTGAAACAGAAGATCCTTAGACTCACCCAGGCGCGTGACGAGTTAATCGCCGAGTCATGCAGCCAACGGCTGCTGATCCGTGAGCAGTCAACCGCACTCCGTCGAGCATTCACGGACATAGAGCTTCGGACTCATGTCCCTGGGAGTGTCCGGGCCAGCCAGCTAAATATCATTCCGGCTCATCATCTCCCTATCGCCGAAATCCCTCCAATTCTATCAGCTCTCATCCCTCAGTCAACTCCCATTCCTCCGCCAGCGGAGGTTGTGGCGAATTCTGTCGCCAATACTGCTCGTCATCGACCAAACCGAAACCGGCGACGTCGCGACCGACGCCGTCGGGAAGAAGGGCTGATCCGAGAAGCGGAACCCACCGAAGCCTCATGTCGGATCGATGACTTACCGCCCCCTTATCAGGAATTCGAGATTCCGGGGCTCGATCCAGATATTTGTTATGCGCCTCAGGTTATTTTCTCGTCACCTCCCGATCCATCCACATAAATCTAGTGGATGAGGACCTTGAACCTCCCCGGGTCGTACGAGCTCTCGACCGGCTGAGGCTAGACATTGACGATATCGCCATCCTCACGGGCGAAGTACCTGATAGCGTCTCTCAACACGAAATCGCTGGACCCTCCACTAGAAGGGAGAGCAACCACCAGGCGAATCCCCCGCCGTATCGACCGGCAAAACGAAGATGTTTACCCACT
This sequence comes from Schmidtea mediterranea, assembly GCA_022537955.1. Classification (NCBI taxonomy): domain Eukaryota; kingdom Metazoa; phylum Platyhelminthes; order Tricladida; family Dugesiidae; genus Schmidtea; species Schmidtea mediterranea. The sequence continues at coordinate 38,438,415 of CM039680.1, read as the reverse complement.
GACATCGACGCCGAAGAGGATTGAAATGAAAAGCGGATTTTCTTCGTCCAGTTTGGAAATGCTCGTATAGACGGCTTATATTTCTCTTTTTGTTTTATTTTTTGATGTAAAATATGATATCAATGTACACTACTGCCAATATAACTTATTTATAATATTCGAGTTGTTTTGTTTTTCTGTTCTACCAAAATTAAATAAATTAATTCCATTTTATGAGAGGTGAGGTATAGATAACCATGGGTGTCGTGAAAGGTTTGCAAACAGATGTATAATCACTCTCCACGATTTTCTCAATGTAGTCAGGGCAAAAAGTAGCGATTTGAACTGGGTTAAGAGATAGAAGCGTAAGTCCTTCCAGCGGCAGCTAATGATCCAGGTAGACGAAGGTCCTTCGAGGAGTAGTGTTAGTAATAACGCTCACCTGCTCGAATGGCATTCGGCTATTGCGTACAGTACCAACATGATTACGGTCATGGGTACGCAATGGTTATTAAAATCATGCGACGTATCAGGTGAATATTCTTAATAGTTAAAAGCGAAGCCCATATCAGTGAAATGAGTAACACCGTAATCCAAAAACTCCTATACGTCCAACAATTGATTTAATATTTCTTTTATGTAGGTCATTGTCCGGAATTTTCCCCATTCTCGAGATTTATCGTCTGAATCTGTCAATTCCGATCAAAGGCATAATCGACAGGTTGATAAATTTTTATTTTATTATGAGTAGGTATTATATTATCTATTAGGCTCCTCGTGTCGACTCTACCATTGAATTTCAACGGAATCAACTTCTCAATCTTATTCTATTTTTGGATTTCATCAATTCGCATTTTTCCAAATAAAAATTCAAAAGTAAAGTTTGTGGAATTTCTCTCAATCTATTCACCTCGCCTTGGATGTTTATTCTTGCCTTTCTGAACACTTTCAATAACTTATTTGGTCGAAGATTTTATTCGATTAAGATTTAATAAATTTTTGTCTGGATTGTTTTGCATTTTATTTATCTATTCTAAGTAAGTGAATACAATATAAAAACTTTTCGTTTGAAATTTTTCTTTTTATTCTATTTATTTATACTGAGTAAAGGAATAAGTAATAAAATCATAAATTTTATTTAATGTCAGTTGAACAATTTTTTAGATCCACGATGGTACTTGTCATCTAATTGCTGATCTTCCTTAACTCTTCCTCATTGATAGAAAGCATAAAAAGAAATAAATAAAATTAATCAAGGTTAATAATAATTGTTGGTTTACAGGGTTTCGTTATTTGTTTATCTTTATTGTTGCCCCAGTAACGCCATACAAAATATTACTCTGACTACCACTCGACACCGTTGCTAGGCAACGTTGGAAATGTGCTCGAGCGGGTGGATTGTCCGCAAAAAGTGAGTGCTATCGCTAATACTGTAATTGCTCGGACAACCCTCGGGTCCAACGAGACGTCGTTAGAAGACACATGCTCGATTTTTTGTAATTGGTCCCCTTACGTCATGTATTTATCATTAGAGTCTAATAAGTTACAGGAATTCTATCATGATTTTCTGGATCCTCTTACATGAGTTAACAAAATCAAACTACAAAATATATATTATCCATGAGTTACAATGTTTGTAAATTTGATTTGGATTGGGTTAGCAATAGAGCGGCGCGGCGCCTAGCTCTTTCCTTGCGTCCTGGGTGAGAATGGGGGTTTACGGTTGTTGTAGGGTTCGAGACCGAAGTTGAAGCAGCTGCCGACTCCCGATAGACTAACTGAGCCGGTGCGAATACGAGCGGATATGTAACAGCCGCTCCCTCTTGACTGGCTGATAGGGCAACCTCCAGTCCTCGTATTTGCGTACGTAAACTCTGATTTATTTGTTTTTCTTCTGCCCATCCTTTCTGAGCAGCTGTGAGTCTCTGGTATAAGGGTTTGATTTTTGCTGGATCTATCCAGGTGGTTCGAATTTGGTGTACTTCTCGAGTTAGTTGGATTATCTGATCGTATAGGGTCTTGTTATTTTGTCGTGCTACGTCTAGTTCTACTCTCAGGGTTTGTAGGGAATCCATGTCTGGAATTGATAATATCAAAACAATAGTTATTACCATAGAATTAACTAATTAAACAAAATTTTCTTAAATTGAAGTGTTACAACATAAAAAAACGAAATTAATGTCTACTCGAACAAAATCTTTATTTTAGTAACAAATATTAAACTAAATGGGATTCACAATGTTAATATCATGTGTCCGTGAAGCCTCTTGCTACCCATTCCTCTGGGGAGCAGTTTGGAATGATCATTACCGGCCTTTTGGTATTCCGAACCCGGTGGGACCCAGTCATTTGCGAGTCCTTCCTGTGCACGCCCGTCCCTTTCCCGGTGTCTCCATACAGGGATCCGCGTGGCCGTGGGTGATAATAGGTAGCGGCAATCCGGCCGGTTTCGAGGTCCTCCTCAATGTTTGCCAAACATTGATGGGCCCGGGCCACTCGTAAGTCCACTTGTTGTTGGTGATCGAGGAGATCATCGAGTAAGTGCCGTGCGTGTGCGTAGATCTCTGCCGTGGGGTGCCACTCTTCCCAGAACGGTTCCGGTACTTCGGGAGTTCGGTTGAGATCCTCTGATCTGCTATTGTTTCGTTGGAATTCGAGTGGGGATTTAGAGTGCCAGTAAAGCTTCCAGGCTTCTCTCCATCGGTCGGCAAGTTGCATGGGAATGAGATCTGGGTCTGAACTTCCTGAATGAGAATCATAATTAATATAATTCTTTAGAACACTATATCGGTGATGTAAGTGTTTATACTATTCCGAACGGGATTTTAAATGACTTGACTACACTACACATGAAGAGTTCCTTACGTTTGGTGCTCTCTCATCTATGTGTGATGAGGCTAAAACCTAATGATTATGTCATTAATTCTAGTGCCATGAAGAAGAATTTCCAACGACTTAAACATAAAGTTTTATTATCCTAAAGTTCGATTACGGAGTCTAATATAGAGTTTCGATAGTAAGATCGATACTAAAGCATTCACAAAAATGATGATATCATTATGCTGCGTGCACATAATAAAATATTAAGTTTAATCATCATTATTTATACACAAAATCATTACCTGGGTGTTGTGGGTCGGGATCAGCTGTCGATCTTTCGCCGGTTGGGCTATTTGAAATAGTTCTCTTCCTATAATTCCGTTGTCGGTGCATTAGTAAGATCAATTTACTGATATCGGGCGAGGGTTTATATACTATTGATTGTTTACTCTATGTACTACTTTAATATAAGCATATTATTTAAATGATCGCGCATCATTCGCCATTCGGCGGAGAACGTGGACGTCGTTTAATTTAGTTTAGCATTTCTTAATCAAATTTTTATTACATAATTTAGTCGTATTAGTAAATCGATCTTCGACTTTGTGAACTGAACGGATGTATCAATGTTCAGGTTCAATTCGTATTAACATAGCTATCATGGAAAATAGTCGGCGATTCAAGATGATTTAACTTTGGACGCGTGTCTCCGTGGTTGATAAATTAATCAATTTGCAGTTGTTTATTCGTAAGTTTCCGGTCAACGTAAATTATCATTTCAACTTGTTTATTTTTCAGATTAAATCTTACTGAATCGATGTCGAGTTTTTCGGAGAAACATAGAAACGTTTAAACAATATTAAAACATCATGAATAATGATAGGGGCTTATAATTAATTTATGAATCGTATACTCGATTCGTATAATATGAATCTATAGTTAATAATTGAGAGTTAATGGTAATTTTAATATATGAATTGAAAATGGATGATAGGAACTTGTAGTAAAGGTTTATAAGTGACAATAATACTTTTAATTAATGATATGGATTTGAATTGACGATTATTAAGATGAGTTTACCATTAATAAGGCAATTTTCATTTAGTATTACAAAGGGTTTACGATCAATTATTAACAAAAACTTTACCATTAGGGATCTGAATTTACCGTTACTAAAAAGGATTTATAGTTAACAATACGATTCTACAATTAATAATATCAATTTTACTATTACTAAAAAAAATATATTTACGATTAACAATATGAATTAATAACATGAAGTTATCATTAATGAGAGATTTACAATTAACAGTATGGATTAATGATATGAATTTATTAATAAAGATTTACTATAGGTAATCTGAATTCATGATTAATATTATGAACTTTTAATATAAATTCGTGATGAATAACATGGATTGATGTCATGAGTTTATAGTAGATAACAACGATTTCAATTTTTAGTTAATTTCCCGTCACCTTCCCTTAATTGACCTTAGACGCATATTATGTTTATGTTACAGTTAATGAGTGCCCACTGGACTACTCGGTGTGATGATTTTGAGCCGTGTGTAATATAAGTTAAGTCGATTTTACAGAAATGAGAAACGAGGAAGCAGCCAAAAGACTCCTTCCTTATTTCTCGTCTCATCTATACGGATAATATTGACGTTACGACCCCTGTGTTCCGCACGCTAGGTCTTCACGGGTACATATCATTGGCGATTTTCCACGCACTTACACAAATCTTTCCTATGTATATTTTACTATCTTGCAATATGTGTTGGCTGTGGGCCGGAAAAATTTCGACAGATTTAATTTTAGTTTATCAAATATATAAAACAATTTATTAATATTATAAAAATCTATTATTAAAAACAATTGTTGGGCCAGAACGTAGATGGCCTTCAAAATGTTTAAATGGATCAGAAACACACACGCAAACACAACACGCAATTTAAATAAAACCTCAAAACACCAATTAAACCATATAAAATCTGAGAAATAAAAGAATTAAATATAAATTAAGAAACATAAAAATAAAATAAAATATTAACAAAATGCACCAAGATCCGCACGATACCTACACAAATATAGCAAGAAAACACGACAAATTCGACGAAATTGGAAAAATCAGTTAAAGTTCATTAAAGCAAGATTTAAATCGGAAAATTTGAATTAGTAATAATTCAAATAAAATTCTAACTAAAAAATTATTAAAATAAATCAAAAAATAATAAAAATAAATATTAGAATTTGCTAGAAAACAACAAGGTCGAATTTTGTTTTACTACATCAAATTTTACACACCAAAAATTTAGGTATATATACTGATCCATTTTCACATTAAAGTTAACCATTTTTCGAAAACCAGTTTTAAACCAGTTTTAAACCATTTTTAAGACTAGAAACTATTTTTGAAATTACTCCGTGTTTTCAAATTATTTGAATCTTTTAAATCTATTTTCAGAATTTTAGGTGAGAATCATTGATTTTGGAACCCTCTTTCCACGCCCGTGTCTTGCATCTCTGTAGAGCTCTGCTCGGACGTCGGCGTGGGAAGAGAGGCATTTGGTTTATTATGTGAATGTATGCAAATTTTTTATGAATTGGAAGGGTAACTTGTTATATTTTTCTTATAATTAATAAACTTTATTATGTATAATTTGTTTCTTATATATCTATAATTTGTTAATTAAAATATGTCGAAATTTTTCCGGCCCACAGCCGAAACCTAATGCAAGAAAATAAAATCTACACACAATTCAGATTCGTGTAAGAGCGTGGAATATCGCCAATGATCTGTGCCCGTGAAGACCCGGCGTGCGGAACGCAGTGTTGGATCGTCAATATTATCCCTATAGCTGAAGCGAGAAATAAGGAAGAAGTCTCTGGCTACTTCCTCGTTTCTCAATTCTGTAAAATCGACTTAACTCATACTACACATGGCTAAAAATCATCACACCGAGTAGTCCAGTGGGCACTCAGTAAATATAATATAAACACAAAATGCGCTTAAGGCTTATTAAAAGGGATTGGAACGGGGGTTAATTAAAATGGAAATCGTTGTTATAATTCAAATTAATATTTCAAACAAAAATTAAATTGGCGAGTCAAATAAATAAACAGGGATCAGTTAATAAATAATTTATTGATTCTCATTGATTAAAGTAGAATATTTAATATTCATTTAATAAATAACCCATCGATTGATTAATGTAAAGATAATTAACTCATTGAAATATTACACCGTAAATTAGATAACCATTTAATAAATAATTCACTGATTTTAACTTAATTATTGCTTAAAGTAAACTCATTAAAGCATTGATTTGATAAGTAATTCATTGGTTGTAAATTGATTATTAATTCATTGAAATTTTCATTTGATAAATAACTCATTTAATATTGGTTGAAGAAACGAAAATAAATCATCAAGTGTTCATTTAATAATCCATCGTTTTTTTTTTGTTAATTGAATATCAATCATTCAGCAAATACTTCGTCGACGTTAATTAATTAACGTAAAGAAATTTGATACCGTAGTTTAAATATTCAAATTGATAAATAATCCATTGATTTTCACCCAGCCATTTAAAGTAAAAATTGTACCGTAAAGAATCTTGTAAAAATATTTGACTCGTCAATTTATTAAACCAAATAGTCATTTAATAGATAACGGTTGCTTAACGTAATAGAGATTTAACCTCTTGACCATTTCACCATAACGACAAATGTTCGAATCGGATAAGTAGTTAAAAGTATGCTTACTGAAAGACAAATACCCGAATAAAAGAACAATTTATAAAAAATTACGAATCACCAAACTGTTAATTAAGCGTATTGTATTAAACAAAGTGATTTCAAACTCGAATCAGTTTCGTGATCAGCAGGCAAGGTCCTTCTTGATGAAATTTCAGAACTAAAATCAACCCATGTGGATTAGAGATTATTGTAAGTTCATACAGAGAATTATGGATATAATCAATTGATCCATCAATAAACATCCAATTCCGCTTGAGTAATAAAAAATATTCATATGTAAATGAGTCCAACAAATCCACGAAGTGAGAGAGAGGGACCTTTGACTTGATGATCACGGAATTGAGACAGGGATTGAATAAAATGAATAATTATCCGACCAAACATCTATATTACTTGTTTAACGAGGTCAACCATAGATAAAATTATCATGATTAACTAATTCAAAACCAAATGATCAAAGAATTTATTGATTAGAATAAAAATTTGTAAATGAAGCGATTTTATTCATCCCGTGAAACACAAAAAATTCATCGTCGAATAAGGGAATAGAGCGATCACGAGGAATACTTCGAACTCAGCATTAACAGAGTGGCAATCACCCAAAAATTGTGTGTCGATAAATTTCGAACCCTAAAAATAAAGCGATTAATAACTAGCTAACTTAACCATGAGAAATACCTACCACTGATTCTGTTTTGACCACGTCCCCTAATGAACGCAGAGAAAGTTTCCAGAATATTCTTGACCCAAAACTCCAATCTGCAACCTAATAACTAATGATCCTTAAAACGAGAAAATTAAATGATGTTAATAAGGAATTTTCACCTACTTGAAAAGTTCATACGAGAATCCACAATAAATATGAGCAAACCGGATAAACAACTTTATCCGCTTAAAATAAACATTCTGGCGTAGCGAAATCTAACCAATCTTTGTCACATCCGGTAATTCACCATGATCGATGAACCGAATTCGATGTCCGGTTCATGCCGTTTGACGAGAATTCGTCAATCACCGAAAATCAAATCACTTCGTTTCCGCTCTGAAATTTGATAATTAAGAATCCCGTCAACGATTTCGACAATAAACTAAAACCTAAATACAATAATCGCTTGCGCAATAGTTCGATACATAGCCATTTTATTGTCGGTTTGCATTGAAAATACCTTAAGCTGTGGTGATAAAATTTGGTACATTTAGTAAATGAACGGATACGCACGCGAATTTTAGGCTATTAACATACCCCCATATAAGACAGACGCAGTACCATATTATTTTACCAAACCGCAAGATTCCTTTGGCCTAACGCACGACACAAGATTAGCAGCATCACCAGCTACTTTACTCACAAGATACTCAGACACCTAACATAGGTAGATTCAAGCTAGCAAGTCCTCTCGTACAGGACAAGAACGATTTCATTTTTGCAAACTATTAAAAATACGGAGAAAGATGGAGTAAACATATATTTTAATTCAGGACACGCTAGAACCATGATCGATATGCCCGCTCACATTGTGGAACAATGGAGACAAGCCTGGAGTCGGGTATACCAGGAACGATATCCGGAGGAGCCTACAGATGAACAAACGGAGGAAATATCACCAGAAAAATTCATGAAGCGATTTCGGGAGACGGCGGACGAACCCAATCCGTCACGGGACATTTTAATGCAGGCCCAAGAGCTCCTGGAAGGCCTTCTACAGCGTCAGCGACAAATCGAGGCTGACGTGGCATGGGCCACATCTTACCTGGCCAATGTCAAAGACGACATAGCGGCTGGACGACTGGCCGACAGCTACCCGCCTTCTCCCAGACCGATCAGAAACCTTAAACGACCGGTGCTCGTAGTCTCGGGATATGCTCCGGAAGAGGGGATTAAGCGATTCTTCGCGGAGGAGTAGACGCTATTGATGTAGACATTGATTATTGTTAGTGACATTGTGTCCGATTCAAGAACAAAAATTTTTTCTGTCTCATCTTTTCTATCATTATCATAATTTCATTTTGAAAAGTTGTTTAAGTAAAACTGCTCATATTTGTATTAGTCGCCATCCAATTTACTCGTATTATTTTAGAAATGGATCCCGTAAAGTTGTTACAAAACGAGTTAACTCGGGAGCGACAAACAAACAAGGATCTCCACGATCAACTCATACACTTGGTCCGGGAAATACAACAACTCAAAGCTACATGGGTTAACCCCACGAGGGTCAAGCCGTTGTATCAAAAGTTAGCCGCGGCCCAGAAGGGGTGGGCCGAAGAAAGACAATTGGTGACAAGTCTGAAGACCCAAATCAGGGGGCTAGAGGTAGCGTTGTCCGCTAGTCAAGAGGGGCAGCGGTAACCTACCCTCTAGTTTTCGCCCCGGCTCAACTAGCATACCGAGAAGTGAACCCGACCCCATCCGCAATGCCAACCCCTGTCGAGAACCCCACTCCAACAATTCCTTCAACATCCAGTCGACGACCGGGTCGCAAGGAGCGAGCTAAGCGCCGAGCCGCTCGACTCTCCAATCAATGCACTTTTAAATAGATTATTGTTAAATATATTATTTTCCGTACATCTCTCATTTCATTTACGTACTAATAAAGTTTTTTTTTAATAATAAATAAAATACAATTGTGAGGGATTAAATACAACCACCAATCATTTTGTCCTTTCAATCTAACGCCGATAAACCAGCTGGATAGACGATAGAAATTTAGATGCAAGGGGACCAATAAGTAAAAGCGAGCGCAGGTCTTCTATCGACAGCTCGTGAACCCGAGGATTGTCCGAGCAACTATAGTATTAGCTAATGATACTCAATTTTTGCGGGCAGTCCACCACTTGAACACATTACCAACGTTGCCTAGCAACGGGTGCCAAGTGGCAGTTAGCAATCTTTTGTATGGCGTTACTAGGGTCACCGGAAGATAAGCAAGATTTGAAACCCTGTAACCCACCATACAAATTTGGGGGCTCAGCCGGGATAGAATGATTTTCTTGTACAAGTAAACAAAGGAAAAGAGAAGCAAGAATTCTCTTATTGAAATGTCGGGACGACATTTTACCAAACCCTGGAGAGATGAAACATGTGGAACTTAAAAGTTAAAAGTGTAAAGATCGATGGTAAAGATTGATGAGAAATTGTAAAGATCGATGAAAAACGAACAACCTGACTACAAATCAAGAAAGTAAACAATAGACGACCAGCCCACCAAGTACGACACAACACCCTTGTAAGATACCAACAACACGACAAGACGCATAAGCAAACAACATATAATTAAAAGGGCAAAATGCGGGATAAAATGAAATGGGGTAAGTAAGGGAAATAACGACCAACGGGAAAACAATAGAACAATAATAAAATAAATTACAACGGGGAATTATAGTAATTAAAGTAGCAACTTATTAAAACAAAATACTGAACTGAGAGTTGAATGAATAGCATACGATGTAGTTAATTAGAATTTAAATAAATTTAATGGGTAATTAAAAGAGATTTAATAATTTTAGATGGAACCAACAAAAATAATAGAAAAACTAAAGGGGATTCTAAACATCGAAAATGACAATCTTGAGGAACTAATTAATAAACAAAAGTTAATTAAACGAGCTAGAGAGGATATATCAACGATTTCCAACCTATATTCCGACGAACATTGCATATTAATAAAATTGAGCGATATTGACAAAGATATAACAACTGAAAGAATATACGAAATTCTGTCCATGAGATTGGAAATAACCAAATTCGGAAAAAGCTGGAACAAGTTGATGAAAAAGGTCGAAAATATTGAAGACGAGATTGCAACAACAATGAAAGAGCAAACCAAGGCTTATTTGGAATGTTATGCGTGCAAAACAGAGGAAGCACGAGTAATGGTGATACCTTGCGGACACCTGAGTTATTGTTATGGATGCGCACAAGAGTCGCACTGCATGTTATGTCAACGAAAGATTAAGGAAAGACTAACTGTTTACTTTCCATGAATTGTAATGATATGAAATAAATGTGTATCGTTCATTATTCGAATTATTATCAGATGGGGAAATAAACGAATTTGTGTAAAATAACGTAAAAATAAATATGCAGTGTTCGTAGAAAAAAAAAATAATAACCTGACAACGATAAATAAAGGTAATAGACCGAATACATGAAAGCCGAATTAGGGAAATAATTAAAACACATGCACAGAGACACAAATATTGGACGGAAAATTTCGACAACCGAGTTTCCTAGCGTATGCTTCTTTTTGTTTTATTGATATTATATTTATCGATATTATATTGAGATAAGACGAGGAAAAATGGTTAACCTGAGCTATCTAGTGATAGTACGCTCACCCAAGGGAAACCCTGATCAACCCTACTGAGAAAGGAACTGGTAGGCCAAGTCGCGTATGTCAGCAAGTAACCGGCGAGAGATTGATCACCTCTTTTGGGGAGCTTGTTGATGCGATTACCACAAATTTTGAAGGGGGGAGTGAAGAGATAGACCGAGAGGTGAGAGAAAGAGTGTACACGGAACAGAATTAATAGTTTTGATTAAAGGTACCTAGAGATGATCTTTTTCCCTAGCTGGTGGTGAGGCACCAGAGGACAGCTACGGACTGTCGTGTTCAGGTTGTTATCAGCCAAGGGACTGATGGCGCTGAGCCGTTCGATACAAAAACCCGGATCACACACCGAGTATCGAATGATTTTTTTGCTGGGAGGAACTCGATACAATAACCCGGATCCCACACCGAGTATCGGGGGCCAAACGGTAGGTGAGATGTGAACTAACCGGTAAATGGTTCATACTCAAAATGTCCTACTAAGGTCAGATAAGGGCGGCCGAATTGAGCCGGGAAATCTGACAGGTCAGATAAGGGCGGCCGAATTGAGCCGGGAAATCTGATTGCAGAGGCGGGCAGGGATTAGAAAATTTTCCGCGCCTATATTTAATCGCTTCCTTTTCTTTTCACTATTCGGGAAATCAAGTAAACCGCTTTTGGAACTTGATTGAACGTCTAGGCATTTCCATACTTTTATATTCTCCGAGGTACACAACCCGGATCCCACACCGAGTACTGAGGGAATGTTTTTTTTATTGCCCAGCGGGGAGTTTGGTACAATAACCCGGATCCCACACCGAGTACCAAATATCCGAATGGCGGTGAGTAAAGCGTAACCGGAAGAATACGCGGCCAAAAGACGCCATGGCTTGAGAGTCAGTGTGAGGCCTCAAACATACCCAAAAGTCACTGATGAGCTCAAGTCCGGTGAAACAATGAGAGATAATACGAATAAGATGAATATGAATATGAGTAAAGACGAAATTGATAGAATACGATTTCGATTAGATTAAACAGTAAAGATGAAATACAATTATGATTAGATATTAGAGGCCATAGAGTGCCGGATAATTATGATTAGATATTGGAGGGCCATAGAGTGCCAGATGAGATATAATTATGATTAGATATTAGAGACCATAGAGTGCCAGATAAGATATGATATGAATAAAGATGAAATATGATTATGAATAGATATTAAGGTCACAGATGACCAGTAAAAAAGTTAAAAGCCGAAGGCCGAAGAGCCAACGGACAGTATAGAGGGCATAGAGCGCCAGCGATTGAGGATTAAGCAAATGAATTTTTGGGAGACATAGGAAAAAATAATTAATGGATTGATTGAGAATATGAATATGATGATTTTATTGATATTATGATATAGATAATTGATACGACTATATAGATAACTGATAAGACTATATAGATAATTGATACGAGATTAATAGATAATTGTTACGAGGTATAGATAATTAAAAATAGACTTAAAATGAGGGGGGTGAGTCAGATGTAGAGGACCACCACGATAAATGCGAACAAGGGATAATAACGTATATAGTATGGTAAATGAAGGAGAAATTGGTATAGAGTATAGAATATTGGAGTGTTATTTATTTTTAGGAATCAATAGCCAAACAAAGCAACCCAAGTCAATTTCAAAGCAAAGCAAAGGAGAAAATATTTCAGAGCAAACGACAAGGCAAAGTGATAACAAAGAAACTTGAATAAACGAGCAGAAAAGAATTTGGAATAATCGCCAGAGTAGTGACAAGCAGACAAGCAAACAGAATCTCAAAAACAACCAAAGCAAGAAAGAGAAACGAGAAAACCAGTCAAGCAGACGAATAACCGTAAACATTGATAACATCAGCAACCACACGAGAAGCAAAAGCCAAGAGAATAGAGAAAAAAGTTTATTAAAAACAGAAGAAAAGAAAAAAGTTCGTTACAGCAGAAGCGTCAACACCAGAGCATCAATTACAGCAGCAACAGGAACCGGCACAGATAGCGGATTAACCGATTTTGAATTTAATAGTAGCGAAGAGAACGAATTACGTAATATCGAGAACCAATTGGCAACAATAGAATCAGTGAACGAAGAAGAGAATCTAGACAACAATCCAAACATGACAACTTCTATAAATTCTTCAATTCCGGATGCAAATATATTGGCAAATAACAACAACGTGACAGTAGGAGAATTCAGAGAAAAGTTCAGAGGAGAACCGTTCGACGGTAGTCTCAACAAATTAGATACATTCATAAAGGAATTTGAGGTATATAAAAATATCTGTCACTGGACAGATCAAAAAGTAAAAGAGCGACTACCCTTATATTTAAAAGGGAGCGCACAAGATGTATTCGTAGAAGAAGCGAGAGATGTAACGAAATTGACAACGTGGACAGAGATTAAAGAGTTCTTGATAAAATATTCGGAATAGAGAAAAAGGGAAATAGGAAGATATTGGACTTCCTACATCGAAAACAAAGACGAGATGAATCAAATGCAGTATACGCATGTGAATTAAAGAAATTGTGTAAAGAAGCCTTCGGAGAAATAGATTTGCCGAAGATAAAATGGTAGACGTTTTTCATAAGAGGAATCAAAAGAGAAGACATACGAGCCAACCTTGGATGCTTGGCACCAGAAACACTAGATAAAGCAGTAGCAATCGCAAATAGATGTGAAGCCCATCTGGGATTGGGATATCAAGTGGCAGTCTTAGCCACAGAACCAACAACATCAACAGTCAACGCCAACAATCAAAACAACAATATCAACCCAGCTATGAATCAATTCATACCCAGAGCACAGCAGATGTTCAAGCCACCAGCAACAAGAAATCCAGAAGATAGAGGTAATAACCAAGTAAGCTATAATAATAATTTCAGGAACAAGCCAAACGCAAACGAACAATGCTCCACATGTCAAAAATAGGACATCGATCAGAAAATTGTTTCCGGAATTACAACTGCCAGATATGTGGAAAACGAGGGCATACTGAGAGAATATGTCAACAACTTAACAGCAAAGCGTGCTATAAATTGTGGTCAACAAGGGCACATCGCAAGGCGATGCAACACAAGAGGAGAGCCAAATCAACCAAGACCAAATAATAATCCTACAAGAAATCCACAAATTAACGTGATACAAGAAATAGATATGTTAAGGGAAACATTACAACGAATGCCCATGGAATTAAAAGAGATGATGCAACAGATGCCCGCCAATATACAGCAACAACGAATCAATGTAATGAGAAGCAATGAGGAGATTCAAGAGCTGCGAACCAGAGAATATCAAGAGCAACAACAAGCTGAATGGCAAAGACTACAAACAGAGGAAGCCCAAGAAATCCAGCAAAGATGGAGAATCGAAAACAAACCCCGAAAAGAATTAATATGATGAGGATGGAATTCCAGATGAAATTCACACTGCGGAGCAGTGTGTTGAGAACGAAGGGGGAGAAATATGATAACCGATAATGAGAAACAATTGAATTGAATACGATGGAGAAAATAGAGGCCATCAAAGAATTTACAGAGGAGGAAAAACAGAGACGTCGACAATTAAAAGAAATGACAACTGAGAAATCAGACGAACCAGAAACTCAAGAGAGTAATCGAGCGGAGATGATGATAACGGAAGATCAAAACGAGGAAACACTAATGTACGAGATAGATGAACTAGAAAATGAAATTATGACAAAAACAATAGAGAGTACACTCGAGAAAATAAAGCAAGAGGAAGCTTTAGAACAAGAGGGAGATCAATTAAAGAAAAGAAGCAATCCTAAACAAGAGAAAGCGGAACTAAGAAAGAAGGCACTAATATTAAAAATAGACGGAGCGTTGAAACATTTAGAACAAGAACAAGCACTAGATCAAAAAATAGAAGTGATGGCAAAGAAAGTGCTATCACAGGAAATGAAAGAGCCAGAATTAAAACTGCAAAAAGATGAGCAAGAAGCATCAATGTCAAAAGAAAAAGAGATATCAGAACCAATAATAACAAAAAATCGAATCCAGAGGATATTGCTACAAAAAATAGAAACAAGAATCAGAAAAGAAAAGCCCACGTGGAGTGAAGCTCAAATTGAAAATAGAATAAAAGAGATATGGTTCCAAACAAAAGGACCAACAAAGATAATGAAAGAGGAGGAACAACTACATATTAATATGTTGAGACAAATACCAGACGATCAAACAGATGAAGATGAAAGTGAAATAAGCAGTCTGGGCGGAAATATTTCAATCATGCGAGGAAAATAAACCGAATAAAGATGAATCAACATCCGAACTAGAGGAAATGGAGACGAACGTGCCAAGGGAAGACGAAACCGAGATATTAAAAGAAATTAATGAAATTGTGGAAGAAGTAGAGCGAAACCAAATGTTCTTAAACCTCAGAGATACAACCGCATACAGCAGAATAATGAAATTGATTGCGAAAGGACATCAACAAGATAACGGTACATTTACAGCATCATGGAAAGACATGATAAAAAAGTACCAAGAGAATCTGAAAGAATACGATAGAGAAGAGTATCAGGTAATTATTGATTTTCCAGAGATACCAAGACAGATAATAGCCACAAGAGGCGAAAGCACAAACGAGTTGTATGATTGGGTAGTGAAAAAGCTAGGACCAGTTATAAAATAAACCTTTATATTATCAAGGAAGGAAAATAAAGCGAGATATACACCTAGCGGATGCTCTAATATGGCCAAAAGGAATAAATGTGGTAACATTAAACAAAAATGAAACCGAGGAAACGACAGCAGAAATATGGCAGAAAATCCAAATACTGTACAATAAAGAAATAAAACCTGGATTGGAAAAAGAGAGACAAAAGATAATGAGACAAAACCAGATAAAAATGACAGAACAAGCAATAGATCAAGCCAGAAAATATATTAACCGATTATCGTTAACGAGACCGATTTCATGAAAATATTTGTAGAAGCCGTACGAGATACAGACATAATGAGATTCGATAAGATAGAACAGATGAATGTTGGATAGCCAAATATGGAGAGCACCAAAGAGATATGAGGGGGAGATGACCAATAAAGATAAAATAAAGCTACGAATGATGAAATAAAAGAATATTAGAGATTCCCCGATTGTTCAAATGCACGAGCTAGACCGACGGACTAAACCGAAAATCATACAACAATAATCGGAAAAATAAGTGATGATAGCATGGTAGATGATTGTGGACTATAATGTATCACAAACGGCAAATAAGTCAGCGAGAAAGAACCCCGATATACGAATTAGTATATGGAAGACGACCAAACTAAATATTCATAGCCAATTGGAATGAACCAGAGAGAAAAAATACAACAAAAACAGAAACAACAGATCAAGAATTTCAGAGAAATGAAAAGAAAAATGGAACCAAATATTAACCATCTACCACGTTAATGGAACAAGATCGAAGTGAGCATCAACAATTACAACCAATAGATTTCTGATCGCGATGCGATCAACACCATGGAAAAAGGTGTATTGATGAAAAGACAAAAGAGTGGTGGAAATGGAAAATGGAGAGAACTGAACCAAAATGGAGAAAATACATGCCAGGAGAAGCGCCAGAAGATGCAGCTAATGAAACAACCTTGGAACTTTATGAAGATGAACCATACGAAAATCTACCAGAGGAGAATGATAAATGAGATGGAATGGCAACCAGAAGAAGGACGAGGAAATAAACGAGGTGAGAGCGCGACCTAGCCCCATACACATGGAAAAATAGGTGGATGGGCTGAAAAAGTAAAATCAGCCTGAGGAGAAGAACAATCATCGGTAATTAACAAGCCATCAATTCTATACAGATTGATCGGGGATTACCGGATGAAATGAGAGTGTACCCAAAACGCGAGATGGGTAGGAAAGCGAAAATATCTCTCAGTGTATTTTCTATTTTAGCAAGAGGCCAGATATGACGGCACAGTTAGAATGGCCATTTAATCGAAAGTCACAATTTTTCAAATCGCTAAAACCCGGGAAATGGAAGGGCGACACAGCGAAGAACTGGGAGTAGACCCAAGATCCATGATAAGTCAAACCAAATCCACCGAAAATGTTCAAGTTGCAGGAGGGAGTACCACAGTTCCTACTGAAAAAATATGTAACACTCAATTGTAAAAGATGATACGATATACATCACGATCGAAGTAAAACAGACGAGAAAATGAAATTGCGAATCCAACAAGAAACAAGCGAGACCGCGAATCGTGTACTCGAGAAACGAAATACCAAGGAAGCAAAATACTTGGCCCACAGATATAGACGACCCCTGTGGAGAAGGATTAACAAGATTAACGGAAACGCCAAAAAATTTGAGAGAGTTAGCAGCAATATGAGACCGGAGCAAAGAATCAAAAGACGAACTGTAACAGATTTAGCAAAATGGATAATCGATCATGTAACAGAGTAGAGAATCTGCGAAAATATTGTAAGGAAATAGAGGAGTATCGGAGAATGTATGCGTGTACCCAGAGCAATTCAGAGAAAAATTATCCGAAAAATGGAAACACACCGATATGGGCAGCGAAACGATAGAGAAGTATAGTTTAAATATGACACCAGATTTCCGAACCAATGAAAGAGAATTTTATATCACTGCCAAGGTAAGTGAAGTGAAAAAGAGAATACGTATAGAACCGCCATTCATTTACCAAACGAAGGACGCTCAGTGGATACGACGCATCTCGGAAATTGCGAGTTACGCAAATGCAATTGGGCACTAATAAATATATTAACAGTAGCAAAT
The DNA here is from genome assembly GCA_022537955.1 of Schmidtea mediterranea. Taxonomy (NCBI): domain Eukaryota; kingdom Metazoa; phylum Platyhelminthes; order Tricladida; family Dugesiidae; genus Schmidtea; species Schmidtea mediterranea. The sequence goes on along the minus strand of CM039680.1, from coordinate 38,420,741 downwards.
TGCGGTAGAGAACTCAATAAAAGAGAATCAAAACCGAAAAACGCCAATAGGACGACAAGAGAGCTGAAATACGCCAGAAGTTCCACCTGCAGCAGATAAGTAATCGTTCATCACAACAGGAGACGAGAGATACTAAACGATTCTAAATGATATTGTGGATTGAGGAAAACAACCCGGGAATACCGGATCAAGAGATTTATCAGACAGAAAACGAAGACATCCGATAACGATGAACCAGACGAGCTATATGTGGTCAAAGACAACTAGCGAAATTATTAGAGCCAGATACGAAGAGGAAAATAAAAAGAAAAGAGAGAAGCCGCCGAGGCTCGACAGGAGTCGAATGGATAACTGATAAATGAACGAAGAGCTATTCAAACATCCAAAGAAACAGCAGACGAACCAACCAACGAAAAAGAAAACAGGTCGGCATGTAAAAAGAAATCCAGAGACGACCAAAAAATGATAAACCAGTCCAGAAAAGGAAACTGAAAACAGATGCAGATGGATCAATTGACAACGAAAATTAAACAAGCTTAGTCAAGTGACCAAAGCCAATACAAGGAAAAACTAAAAGGCAAAGAACAAGGAGCAAAGTGGATCAACAGACTTAATAACTGATATTGCTGGATAGCAAATCCCAGAGATAAAGAGAAATCTAAAACTCAATAATATCGGAGCAGAAGCGAAACAGCTTTGGGCAGCAATCAAAACCATATAATAAATAAAATAATGATTAATAAAGTACGAACCACAACCAAAATCCAGAGGAATTACTGTTGATAATAAATTCCTTAACAAAACGAAATCCGATACCCAAATAAATATTTGTGGAATTGCTATCTATGTATAATACGATAGTGTATACAGGAAAGCGAGAACTCCCAGATAACCAACCAAACGGATACGAATTCGCAATACGGATCATTATCAGGAAAGAATTGAACCATCATCCTGACTCAAGGTGGAGGCAAGCTTTTATAAATCTAGTAAAGCAAAAAGTGATTCAAACTGAAATAATGTCAGACAAAGTGAAAGAGTTATTAACGGAATTCAAACAAACAATAATGGCAGCGATCCAAAAACAGTAGAAAAGGGATGACACGATAATTCACTACAATACTCATATGGTGATGTGCGTAAAGAGTAGGAACCGTTTGTAGATATGATTGTGACCAATATAAAGATTCGTGATAAATATTCACTAAAAGAACCAGAGAGGCAAGCAGCAAACCCCGGCCAAATTGAGACAACGGCAACAGGCAGTATCGTTAATGTGTTCAAGAAGTTAGATTTCATCAAAAAACAGAAATCCAAAAGAATGTCAGTAACAAGGAAAAATTGTAGCATTCCATGCGACATCACTCAACATTCAACAATTATAGAAGCCGCGAACGGAACAACAGTAGTATCAGTAAACGCGGAACACGAATGTGAAGAAGGATCACGACAGGACGTTATCTCAATAGCTGGACGACGTGAACTGTAGCAGCCGAGAAGGAAAATAAACAACTACCGAGTATATGTGCGGGAAAATAACGGCTGGAGACGGAACGTGTCAAGGAGAGAGTAACCTTATTGACTCAACTAGTCAAAGGAGTAGTAGATTGAAAGCTACCAAGTAAAGTTGGGAAAAAGAAATATCAAGGATTATTTGATCCGGACACGCAAGCGATGAAAAAGATATCCCCATTGTTCTGAGCAACAGATAGATCATGGCAATACGGGAATGTCAACGATTCGTTTATATCACGCCGTACCAGAACTTGTAGACGTCACCTATTGAAAAGCGCAATATTGATGAAGTGCAAGGACGAGGTGCCACAGCGAAACAGAAACTACACACAAAAAAAGCGGCATTAGAGAAATTGCGGAGAACCGGAAGAATCGGAAAACCCACGATCACACGACTATTTCGGATCAAGAGGGTTTCACGCCAACAGTTAGTAATATCAACTTGATACCACCATTTGGAATGAAGATTTATAAAAGGGCGAATGGTGAGTAAATGTGACGAAATGTAGCGCTAGCGACCAATTATAAAGGAATATTCTTATTCGCGAACAGGCAATACCGAACGCAAAAGCCGCAAATGAGGACCCCCAAAGATGTGAAACTATATCTCTACATCAAATAACAAGATGGATTTCCTATATCATAAAGGACTGGCGTCAACAGAGAAAATATATTACGATTAGTTAAAAACGACTGGTATCTTGAACATGAGACAATACTAAAAAACAAAATATTAGCAATTGGCAATCACGAATCCAGATAACGCAAATCCATTATTACCACTCCAAGAGGATATTTGAAGAATCGTGCGGAGAAGTCATGTATACGTACAAATGTTGAAAAGACAATTGCAAAAATTGCCAGAGAATTCAACAATCCCAGAGATAAATGCATTAAATGAATTAGAGATAATGCATAAATGAAAAATCAGATTCGCTCAGCAGGGGACAAGATGACAAAACCCAGAGAAATTTTTGTACCAAATATTGTCAGTTGGTGTAATGTATATGACCATTATTGCGAAATAGAGACGGAAGTTGGTTACCAATTTTCAACTCGAGTTAATTAAGTAGCACCACCAAAAATATTTGGACTTACAGAATTGGCTAGCGAAGCAGAATCCGAAACCAGTTGATATATCAACAGAGTGAATATACCAACAAAAGATCGGAACGAGGCTCAGGAGAACATTTATATTTCCAGCACAGAGGCAAGCCAATACTACTAATATGTAACGATAACGGGAGGTAACAAACTTATGGAGAGAAACCCAACTACCGAATTGTTACCTATCACCAGATCATTTTCAACATGTACAGCAAATATGAAATGAAAGCCCATGTGGGAAAGATTCTAATCTTCGGACAAATATGCAGGAATTTGGGAATAATCCTCATCATTCAAATCTAAGAGTGATCCTAACACAAATGTAGCATGTTTCGATATTTACAAAGAGAAAGGAAAATCAAACTGGAAAATGGGGCAATTGGATTTTTACCGTTTTTAAGGCGTGAAACAATGGTGTTACTAGACACTCAAAGTATTCACAAGATAAAAAGTTAGTAGGAATACTAACGGAAAATGAATGGTACCGATGAAGAGTTGGACGGAAAATTCAAAGCAATAATGAGTTAAAGCCGAGGAAAACCAGAATGAACGAACAGAGAACGAGCAACTGGAGACGATGGATTTAAATTTCAAAGATGATAGCAGCGACAACAGCGACAACGACGAAAAACACAAAGGAGGAACACAGATGCTAACTCAAAAGCAACCTCAAACAATGGGGAAAATCGAAAGACAAGAACCCATAGTGACATTTCAATCATCCACCACCAGATATGAATGTTTAAGAGGAGCAACAAACTCAGCAGAGAGGAAACATGCCAAAGTAGAAAGACACGTACGCAACACCGAAGAGTCAACAAACATTACGAAATTTTATCCGATTTACCATTACGAACCAATGGGCAGACTTAGTGCCAAAAACAGCCAAATGTATCAAATAAGTGTTAGATCAGGATCCAGAAACTCGAAAACTATAGCTAGTTTACAAACATTAGCTGGACCAACATTAACGGTTACCATCGAGATAAATGGAGTAGAAATAAAGCCAATGCATCGATACCGGAGCAAACATCTCATGCTATAAAAATGATAAAATACCCGGTAAGATATTGTGGCCATGTATTAGAAGAAAAGCGTAACATGGATGTAATAACTTGCAGTAAAGAATCAGTCGCCAGTCATCGGAAAAATTCTCGGTTCATAATCGAGTATAAAATGTTGAAATCAATAGTATCTAGCTGGTTATTCAGGAGATTAAGTGCAGATTGTAAATTGAACCAGATCTAGCCAGAATGTTAAAAGATAATAATAGCATCTAGGATCGATGGAGCTGAGAGATAAAACACCGGCTTACGAAGAATATGTATGTTAAAATCAGAAGTGAGATGTTTCAGAGAAAATAGTAGTGCCAGGGCGCACACAGATGATTTGTACGTAAAAGTGAATGAAGAAAAGAAACCAGAGGAGAATATGATTTTCGAACCTAACCACCAAATTTGAGAAGAAAGAAAGAACTGCCATAGCAGAGAAATAGTGTATGTAAACGATAAAACAGTGAAATTCCAATCAACATTAACTATGTTGATGAGAAGATAAGTCATTTACGAAAACGAAAGGATTGGGAAAGTTAACAACGGATTGGACATTGAAGCTTCAACAACAAAAACGAGGAAATGAGGAAGAATTTGGACCAATCGACAGTCAGCTACTAAACGAAAACGAAAAAGAACAACTACAAAAACTGCTAATGCGAATTTAAAGATATATTTGCAGCATCTGACTTAGATCTCGGCTACAAGGCATCTGTAACGCAACAACATACCATTAACAAGATGATTACCCCAATAAACACTCACGGCCATAATCGATTATGCAGAAGCTTCAAAAATCAGAATAGCAGGAAAAAGGCAGTTCAAAAGATGTTGGCGCGAATGATCGAACCAAGTTGCTCGCCATTTGGCAATTTCCAGTATCAAATGGTAAAGAAAAAAGGACGGAACGCCCCCCACAACGATTTTGTATAGATTATTCGACGACTCAAACGCGGTAACAAAAAGAATACCTACCGTACCAGATAGTAAATGAAAATGTTACAAACGTTCACGGAGCAGCTTTTTTTACATCGCCTAGATTATAAAAAGTGGTATTGGGCAGATAAAAGGCAAAGAAGAGGCAGAGAAAAACTGCCTTACAATTGGAAAAGGATCATACAATTCAAGAAAATGCCTTTCGTTATTAACAACGACACCAGCTTCATTTCAGAGATGTATGGGAATTTCGTAACTCACGGCATTAAACCAATGTATGGTATATATTGATGATTTTTTATTAATTTATTCTAGCACATTCGAGCAACATTTAAAAAGATATCCCGTAACGTATTTGTTCGATAAGACAATGGGAAGTTTAAAAGTGAAACCATCCAAACTGCGATTGGGCAAAGGAAAAAAGTTCACGCTTCTTAGGACTATTTGTGTCGGCAAAAGTGCAAAGAAACAGATCCAAGAAACATCGAAAGATATAAAGAAGTGCCCAGTACAAAAACAGTCACGCAAGTGCGAAGAATTTTTAGGCTTATGTGGATACTATCGAAGTTTATCAAGAATATGCAACCATTGCAAACCAATACAAGAGTTAACCAAAAAAAGATACCCCGTTTTATATGGGAAAAGGGAACAGCAAACAGCCTTTGAAACACTCAGGAGATTAAACTGATTATCAGCACCAATACTCGTGCACCAGATTTTAAGAAACCGTTTTATTAGCGACAGACGCAAGCGGATATGCATCGGGAAGCAGTCCTAGGACAATGGGACGACGAGAAAAGAGAGAGAAACGAGTTATTGGATATTATAGCGAACATTCAAAAAACATGAAAAGAATTACTCTGTGACTGAAAGAGAAGCTACTAAGCCGATAATCCAAGCTATTAAACATTTCAAATATTTATTAATGGCGGTCACGAATATATATCCCGACTGATCATCAACCGATTGGTATGCTAGCGCCAACACAAGAAGCTCGAGTAGATTGATGAGATGGGCGATGCAGTTACAAAAGAATACTCGCCATATATAAAATTCAAATCAGGAAAGCGAACCGTAAACGGCAGACTGCATGTCAAGATTTGATTTTGAGAACCTAATGGATCATGATGTAAGACGGGAATATGCGATGATCATCGCAGAAGATATAGATTTTACAAAACTGCAGAATGAGCAGAAAAGAAGACGATGAGTTGAAACAATAATCGAATTTATGAAACGAACGATATGAAAATCTTCGAACAACAACAGAAAAATTAAAAAAGCATATGAAAAACAAGACATCGATAGTACCATAGAAAAGTAAAAGGAAAATGAGTTATATATATAAGATGGAAGTGTGAATGAAAGAGAAGACTGTAGGTGCTTACCAGAAAGTAGACGAAAAGAGGTATTGATGCAATACCACGATGGAAAACTTGGAGGACACATGCAGACAAAAAGACGGAAGCAAGACTGCGTCAAAAATATTATTGGCCCAATATGGAGAGGACGTAAAAGGATTGGATAAAGAATTGGCCTAATATGTGCAACGAGAAAAAGCACGGGAAGTAAACTGAAGGCACCGCTTAAAAACCCAATGCCAAATTCCACCAGAACCCATGACGATGATTGCAATGGATGTAGTAGGACCTTACCAGAAACCAACGATTGGAAATATCTATATATTAGTAGGACAGATTATTTATCAAAATTCCCGGAAGCATTTGCAATACCAGATCAAAAAGCCAGAACAATAGCAAGAATCCTAGTAGAGGAAATATGCTGTAGATATGGAACACCCAAACAGATTTAACTGACCAAGGAACCAACTTTCATGAGCGAAATCATAAGAAATAACGAACTACTTCAGAATGCCGAGCTGAGAACATCACACGTACCTATCCGCAAACAAATGGTCAAACGAACGATTTCAACGGCATACTATAGAAATGATGTCAAATTATGTAAGCAGACACCAAAAGGATTGGGATAGATATATAAATCATGCCTTTTTATGGCCTATAGGATGTTCATACATCAGCAAACAAAATAGTCCAATTCCAAATTAATGTATGCAGAGAAATGTAACATGCGATAGACTGAGAATATCAAACCACCGATAGTCCGCAGTATATTGGAAATTGATGATTATTGTAACAGATCAAAGAAGCGAATGCAAAGAGATCTGGAAAACGGCAGGTATGAATATTAGATTCAATCAGAAAGTTATAAGAATACATGATAAAAAGCGAGACGGTTACGCGAGCATAAAACTTCAGGTTGGAGACTGGGTAATAAATCGCAACGCCAAAAATTATCCCAGAGTAGCCAGAAAACTACCAAAGATTTGTGGGTAAAGGACCATATGAGATAAGTATGTAAACGAGAACAAATGCTCGAGTTAAAATTGGTCAATAACCCACTCACCAGAACCTATTACGAAACGTAAGCAGATTTAAAGCGATACCTAGAACAATAACAAAGAGGAACCAGAAAATCGGGTAGCCAAACCATCAAATCAACAGCTGGAGTATAAGCGATTAACGACTGAGTCGAAAAATAGAAGCACCATCGAAATATACCAGTAGAGAACCTAAAACCAGATGAGATCAAAAATAACTCTAAATGCGACCCAAGATAATGTAGACAAAAGGTGGGATATAAATAGTTAAAAGCCATCAGAGAATAATGCCAAAATGGGTCGAAGGAAAAAAAAACGGATGGATGGAGAATAGTAAAATAAAGCGGGGGAAAAATTCGCTTATGATTACCCAAAGGGAGCTAGAAGTCCACCAAAATGGATCGTATCAAAGAAATATTTACCCATGATATTCACAATGGCAGATGTAGAAGAAAACGTACCTTTACATATGCATACAGCATAGAAACAGCCAACGAATAATGATATAATTCAATTATGCAGAAATGCGGGACACAACTCAAAGATACCAACGAAGAGGACAACACCACTAATGTTCGCAGTCGCAGCAGATGCTTCTACAACAGTTCTGAGCATTAATTTACTAAGAACCGGATCATCGTTCCAAAGAAAAACGCATAATGGTGAGAAAATTAATGTACTATATTATGCACTGAAAATCCAGCAAGCAAGTGCAATAAAGTTTATAACACTAACGCGACAATTAGAAGAGAGAGAAATAATGGGCCAAACAATCCAAACACTATGGGAAGCTATCGACGCCAAACAAGACGAAGCAACAAGCCCAATCTGATTGAAATGAACCTACCGAGGGTTCACCACTTAAGTATTCGATTTAACTAATGTAAGGAAACAGAAACGCCTATGAAAGACAATATTATGCTCATACCCATTCCAAAAACGATAAAGCAATGGTGTTGAAATGGAAAGGACTGAAATTACCAATCATCCAAAGAAGCAATACGAATCGGGGATAGAAAGGAACAATTATTGATGATAATACATAGATGGCACGAAAGCAAAATAAGATTCCACGAGCAAACAAGAATAAAAGAGTGGCATGATATAAAAAGCCAGAATAATAAAAAGTATACGAGGAATAATTGAAATAAATAAAGTCGCAGGACGACATTTCAAAGGTGAACCCCTGGATGGAGAATTATAATGGAAAGAGAGGAAGTGCAACAGCAAAAACCAAAGAATGATCAAGACGCCAACCAATGCTGGAGATTGAAAACAACCCGCACAACAAGAGAAAAAGGAAGCATCAACGAGGAACGTCAGAACGAAACAGTATAACGAGGGAAAACGAAACAAAGGAATAAGTTAATTACAACAAAGGATAAAACAAAACCGACCGACCTGTACAAAAAATAATGATATTGATTACGTCCATCAAGTTAAGGAAGCTGACGAAAATATCACGGGAAAGAAATGAATCGTTTCAGAATACGAACAATAAACGATAAAGAATTCTTTAGCAAAGGAATATGCCTTAAATGACAATGAATACAAGCATAAGTTGTCAATTCGATTCCATAGGAAACAGAAGGATGGAATACGATCCGAAAATTCATCAGTCATGTCAAACACCCAAAAGACGTATGTAGAGAGCTACAAAAGATAGAACGAGAAATCCTAAGTAGAGCCAGGGATAGGCAATTACGAATAATAAACAGAGAATAGAACGTATTGAACCAAGTATGTAACAAAACAAAATTATCGATTGTTGAAAATGAAAACATGAAGCAGGAAAGAAATGTGAATGGGATTTAGCTAGAAGGAAATGCGGAATATTAATATGTGCCAAACAATGATATAATAATAACCTCACACTAGCCAAAACTCTGGGATGAAATTCACAACACCAAGGGAAGAGCCTTTCAACGTCTGAGCACGAGAAAATACAGAATAACAACAAGTGGAATCAAACCCAAAGCGAGTGGGAGAAGGATAATAGTTAAAAACATGGGCCAAAGAACCCATTACAAAATTTGTATATTTCGAAACTAAAAAAGAACGGAACGATGAACGAACAGATATCAAATGTCAATCAAACGAGGATATCAAAAACCAAAATTACCGTATTCCAACTAAAAAGAAAGCGTGGAAAGTATATAGTACACGTTCAGAGAGGAAGAGCATGATTTACTGGAAATCAAATAACAAGAAAGTTACTAAATCAATACGACAAAACCGTCCGGAAAAGAAAACAAAAGAGAAACCGTACCAACGACAGTCAGAGAAAGTTAAAGCAGTTAATAATAAACATAGAATCAGAGCGGCAAAGGAAGAGGAAATAGTAATCGAAAAACAACAGGTGAAAACCCATCACGAAAAATCTGTTATACGACCCAAAGAAACGCAACCAGTAAACAAAAAGAATCCAATGTGAAACGAACAAAAATATACGAACGAAGTAACCGCATACGGACGAAAGAAACTCGGAAATATGTAATAAATATCAAAAAGGGAAACGCAATGAACATTGTGGAGAACGATAAACAGGAAACACTCAAGCAAATGCAACAGATCAACCTGCAAAACAAAACAATCTGAGAGAAAACAAGAACGAACATGGGAAAAAGGAATGATCATGACGACAGCCACTTTCAATTCAAGAACGCAATTTACAACCCCCCTTGATTTCCCTCAGAAAGCACTTAAAAATGTTACAACGAAAGAAGGTATAATGGAAACAACCAATGCAAGGGTACAGCACAACCATGCAGCCTAATGAAAGAACTATATGATAAAAATGATTTGGATAACAACAGCAGTAATAGCAGCGTAGTGAGCTGATAGTAATTCAATTAGTAAGAACTACCAATGTAGAAAGAAGACAGCGAGAAAAGATTATGGCAGCAGTGGAAAAATTCAACTATGATATTGAATTAGGACAATACGTGTAGAAAGAACTGAGGAATACGAAATCATAAGAAATTCTAGCACAAGCGACTCTGTTTAAAAGAACCGCCCATTATCGAAGCACACAGATGGTCCAATGAATCTGATGTATACCAGATAATGAATGAGAAATATGGGGATATACGGAACATTGCGTATAGAGTCCCCGGAGACGATGGTGTAAAACGAGAAAGACATTGTATATAGTGTAAATATAGTAGTATCAATAGTAGTAATAGTATGCACGTATATAGAAATATTGTTACAAAATTGTGTCAGAAATTAGTAAGCAAACAGAAATAATGCGATGAAGTTATGAGTATTATAACTAACAGATGGATCCGGATAACGCAAATCAAACCGAAAATTTCAAGTGAGATACCACCATTTCGTAGGAAGTAATACAACAACCAGCAGCTCCAAATCCTATAGAAAATTGTAGAATTAAATCAAGGAAGTCTATACAAGATCAAGGAGTCAGGCAACGTGGAGACGACAATGTGAAATTAATGACGCTAATAACGAACAATGCGCAAACTCAGTGGACAAATTACTCACCTAGTATTAACGGAAAGCGTAAACAGAGGTCTACAACAAGCAAGACTGGAAGAGCAACCAGAGAACAATACTACAACTGCAAGAGAATAATGAACAATTAACGGATCAAGTTAGATGGACAAGCTGACGAAATTAGAAGACTACGCAACAATCAAACAGCACGTAGATCCAGCAAGTTGGGTGTAGATGTGATAACATCGATGCCAGAATTCACCCCTGAACCGGATTCAACGTAGTAGTAAAAATAAAGCTACGTGTAAATATGTAAATAAAGCGATAGAAGTAAAGCAACGGTCGAATAATCAGAAAATTTGCTAGATATGGCAGACAATTATCGAAGAGATAAGAGGAAGCGAGAATGCCATCGAAACTACGAGACGAATAATGAAAGAAAAAATTAGAGTTGGTTGAACGATATAAAAGAAAGATTAAATGTTGTAGATGTTAAAGAATTTACTGATTTGGTCGAGACAACGAAATGCGGATGCAGAATATGTACAGAATTGTCGATAGAAGTATAAAACGGAAACAATTAAAGATGCCCCTGGATGCGAACACGAAACAATCGAAAGAGATGGAGATCCTTTACAACAATGATAAAGCTACCAACAAAGAGATCAACAATCTATTAATTCAATGCCAAGTAAAAGATGTGAATGGAAAGGGACTTATGAAGGAAGCGGAAAAGTCCGCAAATGAATGCGAATATAACGAAATATATGCGAAAAATTGCCAAACGAGCACAAACAAAAAAAGACTATGAAAGAACCCATAAAGTGTGTATCAAGAGAGAGGAAAAATGGAATTCGTGGAGTCATCGGGCGATATGGATAAAATAGAGATGGAACACTCGGAATCCAAAAGAGGAACAAATATGCGATCTATATGAAGGATATGCGCAAAACAAACTGCGACAGAAAGAATAAAGTCAAATTAAAGGAACACTGAACGATGTAGCCGGCAAACCAGTCAAATGTCCGTTTAGAATTATTCATTGCAGCACAATTACCAGTTGCGGAAATGCCAAAAGCATATTGATGGAAAAATAGTATCGAGCATACCGAAATCATGATGAAACGGTAGGAATGTGGCATGTAAGTAAAAGCCCTACGAACGGAAAATGAAATTCACAAAAGGCAATAATAGAGAAATATTTAGAGTCCAGAAAGAATTTCGAGAGAAGCCAAGGAGACACACTCAAGGAAAATGGCGAAATGGAAAGAAAATGCAACAGATGGACCAACGCCATAAAGAACTAAAACCAACAGTTCTATAGCAGAAAAACATCGACAGCACCATTTTATATGGAAAAGAACCCCGAATTCGCAGGAAAAAGCTTCAGAGAGCAAAAGATGGAAAAACACAGAGAATTTTAAGACAGCCCCACCAATATACAGTTGGGAAAATGGATACAAATTGGGCTTAGACTTTATATCCAAAATGGAGATAGGGAACGCAACAGGCACCCACGGATCAGTGTCTTCATCTGAGTGGAAAAAGGAGATTACGACGAGCTGATTTAGCATGGCCTTTTAAACAAAACATGATATTAACCATGGAAAGGATATGAGGATCACGCGCAATCCAATCAGAACAGGAAATGAACCACAGTTGGAAGACCAATAACCGACTGGAATACAGCGATTGTGGACACCACATTTGAACCCACAACAACGATTGAGAGGAGAGGATTCTTGCGAGAGATATCTGTATTATAAAGTTAGTAGAAGTGGAGAAGCCAGACAGAGACGTTGTAAAAAGGAAAAGAAAGTGTAAATAAATGTAAATAAAATAATAAAAAACCAAATAAAAATCAAAAAATTACAAATAATCAGAAAAATCAGAAAAACAAAATTCAAAAATAATGACGATATTTAGATGGCAAGCGGAATCAGCGAAGAGAAAATGATACAGATGAGAGAAGGACCAGATTCGATATGGACAAATTATGGAAAAAACCAGAGGAAGAGGAAAAAATTAAAACCTTAGTAATCGCAATTCAGCCATTATACCAGTTTCGACACAACCGACGACATGGAAAATGAGAAGGTAATTTTACTCACAGAGAAACAGTAAGAGATGAGGAGCTGAAAAGAAGACAGGAAGTATCTAACGTTCAAGATAATAATATCATGACCGACAGAGTAAAGAGATGGCAGCCCAAGGATTCTTCTTCTCAGGAACCCCCGAACTACCGGATGAAGTCACCTGTATTTATTGTCAAGGAAGACTCATCTCTCTCTTT